>JAZEWT010000008.1:14201739-14224941 GCA_036362905.1 Mordacia mordax | reverse complement strand
CCACCCCCACCACTCCCGTCCACTCCCCTCCACTACCCCCACTCTCTCATCACCACACCACGTGGTATCCTCCGTGGCGATGACGTCATCACCACTCGGTAACGAGCGCCTGCTCTTGTTGTTTGAGTGCGTCCTGCGTGTGTGTTCCGTGTGTCCTATGTGTGTGCCCGTGTGTGTCCCGTGTGTCCCGTGTGTGTCCCGTGTGTGTCCCGTGTGTGTCCCGTGTGTGTCCTGTGTGTGTCCCGCGTGTGTGTGTGCACGTCGTGCTGTGCAGGACACCCCTCCTCGCTGCTGCAGATATGCCGCCTGGCTGTGCGCGGGTTCCTGGGTCCCCAGCGCCTGCACCAGCTGCACAATCTCCCGCTACCTCGCCGCCTCAAGCAGTTCCTCGCCTACTCGTAACCCACGCGGCCCCGGCACTCACCACCGCCTCCCGCGCCACTCACTCATCGCGGTGCTACTCAACCGCTCACCGACTCACCATGGACATCACAGACGCACTCGCTCACCACCACCTCACTGAGGAGTTCACGGAAACGCCCGCCACCAAATCTTTATCCTCTTGCTCACCGCTACATCTTCACCTTCTCACTTTCCTTCAGCTCACATAATCACTTACTCGCCGTGGCCTCACCGTGCCAGCTCACCACGCAGCTCACCAAACCGTCGAGCATGTTGACGGTGAGAGGGAATGAGGGCTGCCTATGCCAAGGGGGGCACATTTCCTCACAGTGCATTTTAAGCCTCGAAGGAATATCATGGTTGTGATCCGAGATCGCGATTTGATTGGAGAATTCAATCTCGTCTCATAATTGTTATGGTGAATTGTTACAGTGCGATATACACAGTATTAGATGAATACAGAAATTGTTAATCGTTAATATTATTTGATGTCATGGTACTGACAGGAATCCGTTTACCATCACCACCATCGTCATAACAATGAGCCGTGGTCTATTCACTGCTTGCCTGCGGCCAAAACAGCCCCTCCCCCCACCTGAATCACTTAACACGCTCCATCGTTGTTGGCGTGTTTTTCTCCCATACATCGCTACATTGGTCCACCGCAGCGGTGAATTCCGGATGTTGATATCGAGTGCGGAATAGCGGCCGTTGGTAGTTTGTGTTCCGTCGCGGCACGCGCCGTGCTGCCGTGGGCCTCTCCAGCTTCACGGTGGCGGAGACGTCGAGTGTGCAGGTAGTGGAGCTGCACCAGCAGGACAAGCGAGCGGCAGGGCCCAGTCAAGGGGTTAAAGTAACTTCAACATCGTACAGGTGTGGCTGTATCACAGCCCCCTTCCCACCGGCACCATACCGAATGCTTCGACCGTGGTGTCACCGGCACGCTGTACTGGACCGGACTGGATTTCTTTCACCTCCGTGCCGAGTTGTTGCGCTCCCAAGAGTTCAGTCTTGGGCTGTTGGGCAAGGGTGGGGGGGGGGCTGAGCTTTGGGAAAATTCGGGACGGGGGACATAAGAGCCTCGATCCGGGTTTGTGCGGCAGTCCGTGCCAGCCTTGCCACGCGTGCCACCGTCCGGTGCGGCACCGCGTATCCGAGATGCGGGCGCGTGTCTGGAGGAAATGACATTCGCGCCGCGTACTGAGCATAAATGCTGCGTGCGGTGCTTGGGAGGCAGGGGCGCTGGGGGGAGGGGCGGATAACTGACTGGGACGGATGCGTGAACGACAGTCGGTTGACAAGGGAGAGACGGCGGAAGCTCGCTGCGTCACGCGGTTCGCGCCGTCGCTCATGGTGATAGTGGTGGTGATGGCTGACATTGACGACGTGATTCGTGCCAAAATTAAAACTTCAATTAAAAGCGAGCGTTAAGTGCCCCCTCCCCCCTTGGGTGTAAGTCCACATTCCTATGGTGGGGCCTCGTATTGTATGGTAACAATCGTTCGTTTTTCTGCCACCTGTGGTCACTGCTGAGTGCATGCGATGTCATGATCTCAGTGCTGTGTACTGTATGTGTACAGTACATTACACACACAAGTATATTCAAAGATTCCCAATATTGTCTTCTCTCTCGTTGCGGTATTTTCATATTCTAGTTTAAGGCTGAGTCGACCTATGGGAGGCCGGGTTCTAGGTCAGTTATTCACCAGTCTCATTGGTCGTGAGCGGGAATCTAACTCGGGCCGCAGGGTTCGTAGCGCAGTGTACTATGTACTGCACCACCACCCCCAACTCATCACAGAAACCATCCCAGTTCTGAAAAACTTATCTGCAGGTGACTTGGAATCACTGAGTAGCAGCATCGCCCCCAATTGTAAAATGTAGCAGGAACCTCTCACAATAGTGTCTTGAGGTCCAGCAGATCTTCAATGGGTGAACGGGCACAATAAGAGTAAGAATAAGTCTTAAGTGCTGTGTCCATTTATCAAAAGAGTTTTTTGACCACCCTTTCAAAACTCATGCAAGAGATTTGTTGAAGCTCTTGAGCAGGACCATCTTGAAATAATGTCTTGAGACTCTCAGTTGGTCTTCTGGAACTCACAGAAACATTCACATGCCACCGAACAATCATCCTTTTGCTCACCACTGGTTTCTGAGCGGCTCGTTTACCATGAGCTCACGGAACTACTCACTCACTCACCACGGTCTCACCACGCCGGCTCACCATGCAGTTCACCAACGTGATTTCTGTGCGAAGTTTGTTTTTTTATTCATACCCACATGCGGTTGTTTTGCCAGATACTCCAGTTTCCTCCCATAGCTAAAACCCCCTACACTATATTTCCGACAACATTAATGTATAGGCAGCGTTGTGTCAGACATTGGCGCCGGCTCACCACGTGGCTCCCTTCCCCTGGCTGTCTGCAGTTCCTCGCGCCACCTGAGTAGACGAGAGTAAACGTAGACTGCGCGCGTCGTGCTAGGTTATTATTGCTACATGCGAGCGGTCGCTCCACGTGTACAAAAACAACACTATACAGGATTATCCGGCGAGTGCGGTTTGTATAATTACACACGTACTCGTCGTCGAGGGCCACTGTGAGTTGTATCTGCAGCGCTGCCATATTTATTTAGTTCAGTATCAGTACCCTGCTTAATTCTGCGCAGAGTCGCGGTGGTGCAGAGCCTATCCCGGCAGACACAGGGTGCAAGGTGGGGGGTTATACCGAGGATGTCACGCCGGTATATCGCAGACTACTAGAGGGCATTTTACTCATCAGGCAACTTAACCTCGGCAGCATCGTGTCTTTGGATGGTGGGAGGAAACAAGAGTACCCGGCGCAAACCGACGCAGACAAGGGGAGAGAGAGAGAACACGCAAACTCCACACAGAAAGGCATCTGAGCTGGTAACCAAACCCGGGGACTTCTTGTTATGAGGCAGCAGAGCTACTCACTGCTCAGCGCATCGGTCCCCCATATTTGTGCCTCAGCATTTTTTTACACGGCTTGGGAATGTTCATCGTTGGTTCAACGTTGCTTGAACATTGCTTTGATGCTTGCCTGTGATTGGAACTCGTGGACCAACGTTTGTCCGACGGATCCACGATGACTGGGTTAGTGGGAGACATGCGAGGAGATGTGAATAACACATTGTGAGTTTGATTGGCTCGCAGACTAAAATTGTCCCGCAATGCCCGGCGATGGACCGGCGTCCCGTCGTCGGGTGTATTCCTGCCTTACGCCCTATGTTTCCGGGATAGGCTCCGGCTTCACCGTGACCCTATATAGGATTAAGCGGTTTCAGATAATGAGATGAGATGAGACATTGTGAGTTTCTGTGTCACTATAGATTGATCGCAAATGTCCTCTGATGCCTCTTAATGTACGAGTATTGCGACGGGAAATGGCACAGATGTTCTAGTGATCACTCTCCGCTCTTCATTGGTGATTAGGCTACATCGTTATTTTCTGCATGTTCTAACATTTTATGAATTTAATAAGCTTAACGCAAATTTTACGATCTAATCATAAACAGCACTTTATGCTTATACTATAAATAATACGAGTAATATAGCATTTACAGCACTTGTCAATCAAGTGAGTGGAGTGAACTTGGTTTTGGCCTGTCGATATTAACGGCGAGTATAATCCACTGCTAGATGAAGGTCTCCCCATGCCGTGTGTCGGCAATGGAGGTTGTTTGACCAAACTTCACCACTCTGGTCTACAGTGCGGGTTGCTGTTGTGTCTCCGATGAAATCACTCGCCGCCACTGATGTTAGTCGTGGCCAGAAATTGAACTCGGGTCGCCGGGTTCTTATGGCAGTGTGCTAAACACTGCCCAACCACTCCCACCCCAGAGACACCGCTTGCCGTAGCACAACAATCAGCGGCCCAGTGATGGATTTTGACACCGTCCCAGCCGTAGTACAATTGGGCACTTGTTGCAAAGGTTCGTAGTTGGAATCCAGCGGCCGTCCTGATTAACACTGCAGTTTATATTAGCCATATTAATAATAACACACGCCATTTGTTTTCATCCACAGCGGATGTTTGAAATCCTGCAATGGCAATTGGAAGAGTAGGCCATCGTGTGCCGGCGTCACGGTGCAAATTTGCCAACATTTGAAAAATGATACTGCGAATTATTATGCGAAAATTACACTGCGAGCAAGACAATGGAACCCTTTCAAATGGACCCCGACCTTCCATTGTTCCTGGAAGAAAGCAACGCTGTAGAAGAGACTTAACATATACATGGTACTTACATACAAAGAGGCGTTACACACAGAACACACACACTGCGTCTGAGGATGCCTCAAACGTGTGAGGCGAAACGTCACGAAGGATAGAAAGGGAGCAATTGACGCTGCTGTCGCGAGAAAGCAGCGTTTCGAAGCGATCATCATGCATCGAGACTTAGTGAGGCTTTCTTGGGTGTCGAAGGGACGTAGCATAAGTGGGGCTCTCATTCGTAAAATGTTTAAAATCTTAACATTCTGCTATGCTTCGTATACCTGCTGCTGATGTTGAGCAACAGCGATAGCCTTAAGGTAGTTGAGATGATTGCGTCCGGATTAGCAGAGTGGTGTGAATCGCTGTGATGTTGCCTCCGTATAGATCTCTGTATAGATTATAGGTCTCTGTGAGTCTATGGTTCTCTGTGCGAGTCGGCTGTCTGTGAGTTAATGGGCCTCAGTGTGAATCCATAGGTCTGCCTTCTTTACACAACATCTGTAATATAACATTGAGGCGGTTTAGTCAGATGATTGCATCGGGAGCAGCGGCGATTATTATTGTGTCGATGTCTCCATCGCATTTGTGAGTGGGGAATTGAGTCCACACTGCACGTTCGATGGATTTGTTCTGGATGGTGACCACAGGCGCCACACACTGCCAGAGAGTTGTAATTTTCCATCAATGCATCGTCGTCATCAGCAGCCAGTGTCCGCATCTGCTGCTGCTGCTGCCGTGTGTTCGCGCAAATGATGCGGTTGAGGGAGGAACCCGCGGAAGATCAACGCCTGGAAACGTCTGCGTCATCGGGAATGTGGCAGGGAGCTGTTTGAGAGTTGCTTTCAATTGCTGTTCTGTCGGGATAGCTGTGTCGCGTATTCCTTCCCTCTCGCCAAACAGACATTTGGTGTAGGAGACAGAAGGAACACTCGACTCGGCTATCCCGAGAGAATAGATATGGAAAGAAATTCTCATCCATGAAGCTGTGAAAACCTACAGCGTGGTTGCCACGGTTTGAAGGCGGCAGCGTGGCACAGTGGTAACATCTGCCTGCCCTGGACCATTCGATTCCTGGCTAGTCTGCCTTTCTATGTAGCATTTGTGTGTTCTCTCACCTGTACTGCGTGGGTTTCCTTCGGGTTTTCTGGTTTTCTCCTACATATAAAAAAGATACTCATTAATTAATTGGCCGATAACACCATAATATAACATTGTGTCTGGCAAATGTTGGCACCGGCTAAATGCATGGCTGCCTTCCCCTCTCTGCTCTGTGGTTTCCTCACTACATCTCTATAATGATGTAAGTCGCCCTGGATAAGGGAGTCTACTAAATAATAATTAATTATAATAATCAGCCTGCGTTTTTCCGGCTGCTGGATTGGATTCACACCGGAGTCTCGAGTGTTGCGTCGCGTTCCGTACGGTGAGGTCAACCGATTTCGTCCATCGTCGTGACATGTCATGATATGTCATGATTATCACGTGAGGTGACGCGAGGCCTTGCTGTCACCACCTCCCTCCGCTTTGTTTCACCTTCACCGCAATTGGTTGCCAGTTAAAGTTAGCTTTAATTATTTTTTTTACTAAAAAGTTCGAAAGTCCAAGTTTACCCCGTGTAGGATGATGCCATAGATGCAATCGATTTTTTTTCACGGGGTCAGATTGTGGCGTGCGTAATATATTGTGTCGCACACCCCTCTTCCACCCGACACAGCCCAGTCAATTGTCATCTTAAATAAACCGTGGCCAATGTATTTCTGCTTCTGCGGCAGCAGCAGTGGGAGGTGATGCTGAGCAGCAGCTCACTCCACGTGGTTGAACGTTGAGATATTGCCCTGTCTCAGGCAGCTCAGCTGCACTCTCTCGTGTCGCCAATGCTCAAGCTGTTGCGGGAGGTAATTTTCTTCTGCAACATGACCCCATGTTATGAATTGTACCGCACCTGTTACAATCTCTCGGGTGGCTTTCACAGAAGCCTAAAGATGCCTCTAATGTGAGAGGCAAAACGTCGCGACGGAGGGGGGAACGCTGGACACGGCTTTCCCGAAAGAGTGGCTCTTGAGAGGCGTTAAAACATTAGCTTCCGATAATCACCACCGGAAGATCGATTCGGAACCCCGTAGAGTCCCGTCCAATCCGGGACGGTTGGGAACCTTGCTTCTACCGATAGCCGCTCAAGTGACGTTAGAGATAAAGTGTCCGTAGAGCTACGTGACCCCGGTGTGCACCCTGATAACGGGGGGAGTGGCACGGCCTGCAATATTCGTACAACGTTCGCTTCTGATTGTTGGCAAAGGTATTACGTAATGTTTTGCTGTCTCGGCTTAATGTACCAACCGAAACAATTATTTACGAATAAACGCGACGTGGAAGATATGCACTGTGCGCACAGACTTTTTGTGCGAAGGGGAACTGTGACACTTCTACTGCTGCGTGGGGGCAGCGGTCGAGAAGCAGCACAGCCGAGCTCGCTAAATATACTCAGCCAAAAGGAACACACCGCCGTGTACAAGATACATTACAATACATAATTAATGTATGTGGGTGGCGCGGTGGCCCAGTGGGTAGCGCTGTCGCCTCACAACAAGAAGGTCCCGGGTTCGAATCTCGGCTCGGGTGCCTTTCTGTGTGGAGTTTGCATGTTCTCCCCGTGTCCGCGTGAGTTTCTGTCGGATACTCCGGTTTCCTCCCACAGTCCAAAACACATGCTGCTGCATAGGTTAATTTGCTTGCAGACTAAGTTGCCCGCAGTGCCAGATGATGGACTGGCGTCCCATCGTGGGTATATCCCTGCCTTGCGCCCTGTGTCTGCCGGGATAGGCTCCGGCTCACCGCGACCCTGTACAGGACTAAGCGGTTTCGGACAATGAGCTGAAATGAATTCATGTATTGGCTAGTGTCAATAAAAGTTACACGGAGCTTGTCACACGTCAACACACCGGAATATATACATGTTTGCAGTAATACTGTACAGGGGGGTGGGGGGATGCTGCGTCTTTTAGCCTGGACAATGTTGCACTGTAACCGGTAACGATTCAGTTTGGCGCTGTGGCACCACGACTTCGACCGCGGACTCGTGACGGCTCGGCGATAACAGCACGGCGAGGATCAGCATTCACTCCTCGATCGATGAGCCAGCGAGTAGAGACTTCTTGACTTTTGATGTTTTATTGAACAGAGCGGCGACGCGGGCCCGGGGCATGATGAACAAAAGCTGCAGACTACATCCTGGCTGCCTGATGACTGACTGACAACTCAACTCCCTCCCTGATCGACTCCTTTCCTTATATTCTAATCCCCACCAATTACCGCCGTCCTCCCCATATCCCCTTACGGCTCTCTCAGCATCAATCACTGCCGTCATCCTCGTATCTCGCGCCCCCCCCCCCCAGATGACCTCATGCAAATACTGGCGAGACAATGGGTAATCCAGGAGCTCGCCAACACGGGATTACGTAAGTCAACAACACGAGTTCGATGAATCACGGGTCTCGCAATCGCACTGTCCGCTCGTAAAACTGTAACTCCACAGCGCTTACCTGCCCTGCCACTCATCCACCCGGCTATTCACTCACCCACACACTCAGCCACCCACTCAACCACCCACTCAACGACAACAACCGCCATTCTCCACTAAGTGACGGTGACGTCACCACGGTGCCTGTGCCAGGCCATGTGCACCTTGAAGCCACGTGAAGTGTCGTCGGCTCGCTGACAGGAGGTCACGAGACAGACCCAGGTGTTATGAGTGAGATGACCGGTAGATGCACCACCTATGCTCCCTACTGTGCAAACTTGCTGTGTTTTAGCCACCCGACACTCCGCTCGTTGTTGTAAGCGTCGCTCTTCCGCCCTCCGTTGTTGTTGGAGGGCAACTGCCTCCAACTGCCCCGTAGCGTCCTTCACGATCCTCCTCCACAGAGGTCGATCTTGACATCGCTGGTACCAGTCTTCAGGAAGTCCACTCAGCTCCAGGTCCTCCTGTGCCATATCAGTCCATCTCTTCTCTAGCCGGTGCTGCGCCCGTTTAGCCCCCTCTATCCGATCAAACAGCAAATTCTTGAGCATGCGGTAGCTTGGCATGTGGGCTACATGACTAAGCCACCATAGATTCGCCTGCCGGAGGAGCTCACCAATGGCTCTTCACACAATCATCACACAATCCAACCTGGTTAAACCCAGGATGGATCGTCGGCAGGCCAGCCGGAAAGTTACAAGATGGCGCAGATGTTCCACCAGGGCCAGGTAGCTTCCACAAAGCGTTACGTAGCCGATGAAACGATAATACTATCCGACTGATTCGGAGCGAGACCTCCAATATCAAACCGGAAACCGGCCATAAGCATACTGCCTAGGTATGTAAACTTCTACACTGTCTCCACAACTGCCCCATTACTTATGGAGAGCTGAGGAGGTGAAGCATTCGGTGGCATTAAATACCCAGACAGGTGCTTGGTTTTGGTAGGAAGATGGTATGCTCCAGGTTCAACAGCAGAGCCCCTATTCCTCCTCAGAATGAGCAGCAATCACCAAATCATTGGAATAGATAACATGGTTGGCCAATAGGGAGCCATCCCTTGACCACACCCGGGCATCGATCAGCCTCCCATTGTACTTGTACCAGATGGAAATTCCACTGGAACATCCATGGAAAGCCTCTGGAACAACGTGGTCAAAAAGATGTTGAATAATATAGGAGCCACAGGGCATCCCTGTCACTCCCCAAGGTAAACAGGAAATGGCCCCAACTCCTGACCACGTCGCTTTATCCGGGATTGCCCACCCTCACGAAGGTCCTTAATCATGGTGAGTAGCGCGTCAGGGACCCTGAAATTACAAAGAACAATCCACGGCCCTGGCCTACTGATGGTATCGTAGGCCTTGAACAGGTCAATAAAGCAGAGATGCAGGTTCTGTTAGAATTCTCTACATCTCTGCTGTAGCAACCAGGCAGAGAATATGGCGTCTGTGCAAGACCGCCCCGGTGTTCCGCAAGCCTCTCCTCAGCGTGCCTGGCAAGGCGATGTTGAATGATCCTTGCCAGGACCTTTCCCGGCACACTGAGGAGCGAGATCCCCCTGTATTTATTACAATCGGTGCGGTCCCTCTTCTTAAAGAGGGGGGGCACAAGGGCATCCTTCCATTTTTGTGAGACCGTTCCTGTGCTCCACACGGTTTTAATGATGTCATACAGGGCAGTCTGCAGACAAGCACCACCTTCCCTCAGCATTTCGCTCGAAAGATCATCTCTGCTCGGTGATTTTCCTGGTCTCAGGCTCTGGATCACCTTACATACTTCTTCTATAGGTGGCATATCTGCCAGCCACTCACAGGGTATGGCTACTTCTTCCATTATCCGGGGGGGTTCTCCTTCCCCAAGACCTTACAGAAATGCTCTGCAAATCTGCAAACTTGTTCTTGGGGGTCGGAGATCGGATCACCATTTTTCCTTTAAGAAGGGTAATCGATGCAGCGTTGTAAGTCAATCTTTTGATGGCGTTATAAAGTGTTTTGGTCACGGGCTACCGAGGCAGACACCATCTCCTCAGCAGCCCGTGACCACCACTCATCCTTGCAACGCTGCACAGCTCTCCGAACCTTTGAGCGGAGGCTGGAGTAAACCTCCTCGTTTTCGGGCCTAGGATGTTGCATGCGGTGGGAGTGGGCTTGCCGTTTTACTTCGGCTAGCTTGAACACCTCCATCAGCCAGGGTTTCTGGGGGAGGTCTGGACCGTGTACCCAGTGCAGCCATCCCAGCTGTATGAGCCACAGCCATAAACCTCACCCATTTTCTGGCATCGGGAGAAGTGGCAGACAATGTCAGCCCCAGCTGCAAACGATGTTGAAATTCCTTTTTACAGCTTTCATCAGGTAGCCAACCTCCGGCTACTCGCCGGAGGTTGGACGACCAACCTCCGGCGAGTAGCCACGTTGGCGCCTCGACCCCTCCATCGCTGGCCAATGCCAGCGGGCAGGCGCAATGTCGCCAGCATCTCTCCAGTCAAAACAGCCACCCTTGGTTACCCATTAACCCCAGCGAGGGGGGGGGGCAAGCACATTCCCTCATCGCCCCCCCCCCGCGCCCTGTCACTGACAATTTGCATACCCATGGGGGAGGGGGGAAAGCGCAACTTACTCCCCACCTGCACGTGGCCTGGCACGGTCGAGGCTATTCACCGCAGCTGCATGAAAGATAACATGGTTGGCCAACAGGTAGTGCATCTGCCAGTCATCTCAGTCAGGCAACCCATAACACCTAGGTCTGTCCTGTCAGCGATTCTTCAACACTTCCGTGGCTTCAAGGTGCATATGGTCTGGCACAGGCGCCGTGGTGGGGTCACCGCTACTTAGTGGCGAATGACGGTTGTTGTTGTTAGGGGCTGCACATACATCTAGCAGCCTCCCACCGTTGTTGTTTAGCTGATCTGGCCCATGCCTTCCAATCACTCCTGCCCAGATGTCTGCATCATGACCCACTCGGGCATTAAAGTCATCCACTCACCCACCCACCAATTCACCCATCCGCCCACTCACCCACTCACTCACCCACTGACCCACCCACATGCGCCCACCCACATACACATCCATCCACCCACTTATCCAATTGTGGAGGCCCACTTTGTGGGCCTCGGAACCACCAGGCACGCTGGCTGTGTTTTCGTTATGTTCCCCTTGTGAACCCCCCCTCGGAAAGTATTTTATGCCACACAGACACACAGGCAACCACCACAATCGCACTCAACCGCTAGATGCCTGCGCGCATCCGTTGTTAGAGCGGACATTTGACAACAGCATATTGTTCCACACTGATGCAGTGTGGGTAGCAGAACGACGATGGACTCGGCCCCAGCGACGGAGGTTTTGTCCATAAACCATGTTGCAGAACAGGTTGGTTCGTGGTTCCTTCGTTAGCTGGAATTTGGCCTAGGGGGCGCCGGGTCCACCTACAAGTTCTGCCGGGGAGAGAATAACTCCCCCGGAACGTTAAAGCTGCAGACAATTGTGTTCCGGCGAGTTGCCGGCCGGAGGGGGGCCATCCAACCGGCATGCATTGCAGGGCAAAGCTGGGCGGGGCTTACGATCGGACGTTGCGCGCGATATTCTTGCCTGTTGTTGTAACGGCTGGGTCACGTGTAGAGGAACGAGGGCAGAGAGTAGCGGGGTGTAGTTAGTGGTAGTTGTAGGTGTTAATGGAGTCGAAGCGGTTAGGTTGGCAGCATGTAGAGGGACAAGGGCAGAGCGTAGCGGGGTTTAGTTAGTTAGCGGGGTAGTTAGTTAGCGGGGTTAGTTAGGCATGTACGATAGTTGTGCCCAGGCTGTGCGAGGGCTGTGCCCGGGTTGGGACGAGGGCTGTGCCGAGGGGCTATGCCCAAGTGGTTGTGCCGTGTAGTGTTGTAGCGATGGAGGGACCTCGTCGCGGCGCACGTGTCTGCAGCAGTAAAGCCTTCAACTCAACACAGCTGTCCGGTATTTTGTATCGAAGCGTTGCGTGGGTGAGCGTGGTGTGAACGCGGTCTGAACGCGGTATGGGTGAGAGAATGCGCGCACGCACGTGTGTCGAAGCGCCACGTGTGATCAATCAGGGACCGAGAGAGCGCGCGCTGCGCATCATCACTCAGGGTCGGAGAGTGCGCGCGCTCCGTGTGATCACTCAGGGACCGAGAGAGATTGGTGTTAGGAGTTAGGGATCGCTGGGGATCCAGGGAGGATAATTACGGAGCTGGGGAACATAGTTATGGGGACGCTAGAGTTTGCGGGTATCACACAATGAACCGCCCACTCCCCCCACCCTCCCAACCCTGGTTCTTCCTGGCACTGCTCCACTTTTGAATTCCCTTACCACCTCGTTATCTATTTTTTCCCAGGCCTTAATAATAAAATACCTTGTTGAATTCAAGAAACATGTCACACTTTATTATTTAAGCGCTGTTTGTTGCTAGCTGTTTGGATTTTTGTCGAAAGCAACCTGTCCAAAAATAAATTTCAAATTGCGCCACTAGGCAGCGATAGCGCCACGTAAACGCGACCACGTGGTGGGACTCGGCGTGATGATTGATCCGCACACGGTGGCGCAGTAAGTAGCGCTATCGCCTCACAGCACGAATAACCTTAGTTCGAGTCCCGAACCGGGTGCCTTTCTGGGTGGCGTTTGCCACACTGTCAACGTGGGTTTTTGTCAGGTACTTTGGTTTTCTCCCACAGTCTAAATACAGGCGGCTGCTTATTGACTATGTGGCACCACGGCTTCGACTGCGGACTTGTGACGGCTTACAGCGTAACACCACGGCGAGGATCAGCACCCACTCTGCGATAGATCAGCCAGCGAGCACGGACGAGCAGAGACTTCTTGATTTTGATGCTTTATTGGAACCAGCAAACACGGGTCGGAGTATAACGACATACGAGCAGCCTACATCGTGACGAACCCTCTCGTTCCCCCAGGAGATTCTCTGTCTTTCCCTCTCCAAGCGGCCCTCCTTATATATCTCCGCGGCTCCCCCCTCCAGCCCCCCCCCCAAATGACATCACCCCTCCACCGTAAACATCACGAGACCACATCACGAGTCCACATCACGAGACCACATCACGAGTCCACATCACGAGACCACATCACGAATCCACATCACGAGACCACATCACGAGTCCACATCACGAGTCCACGTCACGAGTCCACATCACGAGACCACCGCGGGACGAAAACAGGAAGCCGACGCCCCCTCGCAGCCCGTACTGTCCATCCGCCCCCCCACGTGGCCCCTCCAGAAAGCCCCAACTCCACAACTAAATTGCCCTGGGACCTCTGGGCATAGCCATAGCTTGTATCCTGTGTCTAACGAAGACTGACGATAAGTTGCTTTTAGGTTAAATCGTATAATGCCAATGTTTAACGACAACTCTCCACCACCAGAGCCAACCGCAGACGGCTCTCAGCAGCCCCTGGCACCACGCCTGCTCCGCACATGCACGCGGCCCGCTGAGCCATGCCAGCCCGACTCGGCGTGGCCCACTGAGCCCGCCACAGCTCCGACTTCTCCCGCCTTCACTGCACTCCGAGCCGTGCCGCCACTTTCCTGCGACTCTCCCCCGCGGCTCCCTCTCGCCGCCGCCGCCGCTGGAATCCTGGTACCCTCCTCGCCTCCGTCTACTCCACCGCCGCCACTCTCCTGCGACTCTCCCCTACAGCTCCCCCTCGCCACCGCCGCCCCTCCCTCCGGCCCGCGCCGCTCATTCCACTGCTGGCTTGTTGGCATCCTCACTCGCTGGCTCCGCTGCTAGACTCCTCGCTGCTCTCACCAGCCGCCACTTGCCGCAGCCTCCGACGTGAGTCCGCATCCTCACTTCTGACACCAACTGTTATGCCACAGCCTTGACTCCGGGCTTGTGACGGCTTACAGCGGCAACACCACGGTGAGGATCAGCACCCACTCCGCAATAGATCAGCCAGTGAGCACGGATGAGCAGTGACTTCTTAACTTTCGATGCTTTATTTAAACCAGCAGTGCACGCCGGAGTAGCGGCACACAACAAACTCCTACCTCGTGACGCTGCCTCCTCCTTTCATTCCCCACGGAGACTCTCCCCGCCCCTTCAGCCCGCTACTCCTTATATCCCCGCGGCCACTCGTTGGTCCCCCCTCTACAGTAAAAGTCCCCGCAGTCCATGCTACCCGTCCCCCACGTGGCTTTGTCCCCCCTCTCCAGCAAAAGTCCCCGCAGACCGTGCTACCCGTCCCCCCACGTGGCTTTGTCTCCCATCTCCAGTTAAAGTCCCCCCCCCATTCCTTAACTATGCAACTTCATGAACAAATGTCAATAGATTTCCGTGTCGCTTGGCGGATTTAAACAAAGTCAAAGGTCATACCTGCTCGCGGGATACCTTGATTGGGAAGCCAGCAGCAGCAATCGTGGGCCCTCTAATGATAGACTCATCCCTACAGATCATTCTCAAATTAGACTCCCACTCACTCGGGTTTACATCTACAATAACATGCTGCTTACCTAGGTCACTTGTCGTCTTGATTAAATTGTCCCTGGTGCTTTGAAATGTTGAAACTTGCTTACCTATCCCACTGGACAACTGTTAAAAGGAGCTAAATAGCTCAACAGATCTTTTCAGCCCAAATAAAAACTGACACCAGATGAAGCACAAATCTGAAGTTAACAAAACAAAAACTCGAGGGGCGTTTTCCTTCATAACACGTTGGCTTTATTAGCGCGAAATATTACCAAATTATGTACACGTGAACCAATGTGCATTTTAAATTCATTAAGTATCGATTATATAATCACACTCCGAAAGAGTTGGAGCGATTAAATGAATCGTGAGGGATGGCGACGGCTCGTAAGGGAGGCCTCCATCCAGCAGTGGCTGGATCGCGGCGCTACACAGCAACATGCACAGCCCCTGCACGCTCTGAGCTTCACCTGGATTGCCAGCCAAGGGTTGCCAACTCTGGCTGAAGCCATTACGATGGGCGTTTTCCTAACATGATCGATGGATGATTCTAGCAGAGTCCAGGCCAATTCGGAACGGTTGGCAACTCTACTCCACAAGCCTCACCCCCATCGGGAGCCAATGAGTCTATGTGTGAGCTGAAAGGTTTACGTGTGAGTCTGTCCGCATCGCAGAAGTCTCTCGGAATTCAGGCTTCCCTTGATAATGAAAAAAATAATTGCACTTTGAGAGCGCTTTTCACCAGAGGGTCACAAAGCGCTGCACAGAGCTGTGGTGAGCACGACATGTCAGCAACAGCAACAACAACGACATGTGAATGGCTAATCAACAACAATAACGTTTTGTTACAAATGAGTTGTGGAGAGAATGGCATGCAACAACAGCAACATCAGAGCAGTGCAATTGGAAGTCAAATAATGGTTATAATTTAGAGGACATAAAATGATAATTATAACATCTTTTAAGTTTCAAAGCACAAACCCACACACAAACAGAACAGAAATATTGTAATTACGTAGGCGGGCGGTGGTTGCGACTGTGATAGCCCGCAAACTCTAATGGTCCCCAAACTAGGTTCCCCACCTCCGTAACTATCTTCCCTAGATCCCCAGCGATCCCTAACTCCTAACACCAATCTCTCTCGGTCCCTGAGTGATCACACGGAGCGCGCGCTCTCTCCGACCCTGAGTGATGATGCGCAGCGCGCGCTCTCTCGGTCCCTGATTAATCACACGCGGCGCTCCGACACACGTGCGTGCGCGCGCGCATTCTCTCACCCGTACCGTGTTCAGACCGCGTTCACACCACGCTCACCCACGCAACGCTTCGATACAAAATACCGGACAGCAATTGTCTTGAAAGCCCCTTTTACTGCTGCAGAAACGTGCGCCGCGACGAGGTCCCTATTCAGCCTCCCCAACTGCTCCCTCGTTACAACTCGCTACGCGGGACAACCGCTTGGGCATAGCCCCTCGGCACAGCCCCGCACAGCTCCGGGCACAACTCTCGTACATGCCTAACTAACCCCGCTAACTAAACCCCACTACGCTCTGCCCTCGTCCCTCTACATCGCTGCCAACCTAACCACTTCGACTCCACTAACAACTGCTACTCAACTACTACTCCAACAATTCTCAACAAAAGACTTAACAAAAGACTCCAGCCTTGCTCCGCGCCTGCTCAAATACTCCCGCTGCCCGGGCGTACCGCCCCTTTTCAACGGTCGCGTCTCCCTCTCCACCAATCAGCGCCGCCTTCCCTAATCTCCAAGCGTTGGGTCCCTCTACCAACCAATCCTCGCCGTTGTAAACAGCCGGCGCCAGCAAGTCTAGGAAATCGCAGCTTTAACGTTCCGGGGGAGTTATTCTCACCCCGGCAGAACTGGTGGATGGACCCGGCGCCCCCTAGGCCAAATTCCAGCTGACGAAGGCACCACGAACCAACCTGTTCTATCACAGGGTCCATGGACAAAACCTCCGTCACTGGGGCCGAGTCCACCGTCGTTCTGCTACCCACCGAACCCCGTGCCGTGCGGACACTGCATCAGTGTGGAACAATATGCTGTTGTCAAATGTCCGCTCGAACAACGGATGCGCGCAGGCATCTAGCGGTTGAGTGCGATTGTGGTGGTTGCCTGTGTGTCTGTGTGGCATAAAATACTTTCCGAGGGGGGAGGGGTTCACAAGGGAACATAACGGAAACACAGCCAGCGTCCCTGGTGGTTCCGAGGCCCACGAAGTGGGCCTCCACACAGCTCCCCCCGGCGTTCGGCTCCGTCCTGTAGCCGATACGCTGCTCCTCATTCACCGCAGCTGCTGTTAAGTCCCATCGACCTGTAGGGAATGGCGCGAAAAGGCTAGAGACACTTCAAGGTTAGTGGGGGTGGGGTCCTGCGGTTTCCTTTTTCCACCTTGCGGCTATGGCGCGACTCGCTGTGCCACGCACTCTCCGCGGCTACTGCGCTAATCACTGCGCCACCGCTCCCCGCGGCTCCCGCGCTTACCACTGCGCCACCACTTCCCGCGGCCACGACGCTATCCACTGCGCCACCGCTCCCCGCGTCCACGGCGCCACCGCTCTGCACTCACTTCTCCCTGGGGTATGCCGAACCAGGGGACCCAAGGGGCCCCCCCTCTCCTGGCTCCGGCGCCGACGGGCGCCAAAACAATGGCCGCCCCACATCGGCGCATCTCCACCGCGGCTACCGCACTAAGTCCTGCGCCACCGCTCCCCGCGGCCACGGTGCCCCCCGCTCTACACTCACTTCTCCCTGGGGTATGCCGAACTAGGCGACCCAAGGGGCCCCCCCTCCCCTGGCTCCAGCGCCGACGGGCGCCAAAACAATGGCCGCCCCACATCGGCGCATCTCCACCGCGGCTATCGCGTTAACCGCTGCGCCACTGCTCCATACACAGGGCGCTAACCGCTGCACCACCGCTCCCTACAGTGCGCTCTAACCACTACGCCACCACTCCACACACAGGGCGCTAACCGCTGCACCACCACTCCCTACAGTGCGCTAATCCCAGTGCCACCGCTCCCCCCACAGTGCGCTCTAACCACTACGCCACCGCTCCACACAGTGCGCTCTAACTGCTGCGCCACCGCTCCATACAGTGCGCTCATCACAGTCTCACACCGACACGCCCAGCACACCAACCACTGCGCCACCGCTCCATACAGTGTGCTAATCACTGCGCCACCGCTCCCCGCGGCCACGGCGCCTTCGCTTCAGACACAGTTCACTAATCTGTGCGCCACCGCTCCACACAGTGCGCTAATCACAGTTCCACACTTACACACACAGCGCGCCTACCACTGCGCCACCGCTCCATACGCAGGGCGCTAACCGCTGCGCCACCGCTCCCCACAGTGCACTAACCGCCCGCCATTTTGTCTCGATCTTGCGCCGAAAACCGGCGGCGAGGCGCGGGGTCAGCGCGCCTCAACCGTTCCGCTCGGCCTCAAGAGAGTTCTCCCACGAACCGGGCTGCGCGCGCTCGCAGGTACAGCGTTAACTTCTCCTTCCGCCTGTCTATACGAGCAATCACCCGTAATCTTTAGCACCCTTCCTTGGAAAATGTCAAATGTATTTCTTTAATAATAATCCCCATCACCGCTTCTAGCGTGGTTACTCGTCCCACTCTCTGACACCATTTGTGATAGCCCGCAAACTCTAATGGTCCCCAAACTAGATTCCCACACTCCGTAAATATCTTCCCTCTAGATCTCCCACGATCCCTAACTCCTAACACCAATCTCTCTCGGTCCCTGAGTGATCACACGGAGCGCGCGCTCTCTCCGACCCTGAGTGATGATGCGCAGCGCGCGCTCTCTCGGTCCCTGATTGATCACACGCGGCGCTCCGACACACGTGCGTGCGCGCATTCTCTCACCCATACCGCGTTCAGACCGCGTTCACACCACACTCACCCACGCAACGCTTCGATACAAAATACCGGACAGCAATTGTCTTGAAAGCCCCTTTTACTGCTGCAGACACGTGCGCCGCGACGAGGTCCATTTTCAGCCTCCCCAACTGCTCCCTCGTTACAACTCGCTATGCGGGACAACCGCTTGGGCATAGCCCCTCGGCACAGCCCCGCACAGCTCCGGACACAACCCCCGTACATGCCTAACTAACCCCGCTAACTAACTAACCCCGTTAACTAACTAACCCCGCTAACTAAACCCCACTACGCTCTGCCCTCGTCCCTCTACATCGCTGCCAACCTAACCACTTCGACTCTACTAACAACTGCTACTCAACTACTACTCCAACAACTCTCAACAAAAGACTTAACAAAAGACTCCCCGCCTTGCTCCGCGCCTGCTCAAATACTCCCGCTGCCCGGACGTACCGCCCCCTTTCAACGGTCGCGTCTCCCTCTCCACCAATCAGCGCCGCCTTCCCTAGTCTCCAAGCGTTAGGTCCCTCTCCCAACCAATCCTCGCCGTTGTAAACACCTGGCGCCAGCAAGTCTAAGAACTCGGCCAATCCTAATTATCTCAACACCTAGCGCCGGCTGTCTGGCCCGCCCAAACCACGTGACCCAGCCGTTACAACAACAGGCAAGAATATCGCGCGCAACGTCCATTCGAAAGCCCCGCCCAACTTGGCCCTGCAATGCATGCCGGTTGGATGGCCCCCCTCCGGCCGGCAACTCGCCGGAACACAATTGTCTGCAGCTTTAACGTTCCGGGGGAGTTATTCTCTCCCCGGCAGAACTGGTGGATGGACCCGGCGCCCCCTAGGCCAAATTCCAGCTGACGAAGGAACCACGAACCAACCTGTTCTACCACAGGGTCCATGGACAAAACCTCCGTCGCTGGGGCCGAGTCCACCATCATTCTGCTACCCACCGAACCCCGTGCCGTGCGGACACTGCATCAGTGTGGAACAATATGCTGTTGTCAAATATCCGCTCTAACAACGGATGCGCGCAGGCATCTAGCGGTTGAGTGCGATTGTGGTGGTTGCCTGTGTGTCTGTGTGGCATAAAATACTTTCCGAGGGGGGGGGGTCACAAGGGAACATAACGGAAACACAGCCAGCGTCCCTGGTGGTTCAGAGGCCCACGAAGTGGGCCTCCACACTACACACGTGGCCTGTAACCCAGCGCTGCAGAGACAGCAGTGAGGGGGTTGGTGGATCACACACACATGTTGTGAAACTCTCTTCGCGTGAGTGTCAAGCTGTCATGCGCCGGCTCTGCCAGGAGGGTGGTTAAAGTAAGTTGTGGACTCCCACCTCTTCCGTCTGCATGTGGGTAGAATGTTTCTCCCTCGCACGCGGTTTCCTCCCAAGTGTAAACACTGCTATGTTGGCCGATAACACCAAGATATACTGAGGACAATAACGCTTGAGCTATTGTTGGTAGCGCTGACTCCTCACTGCGAGGCTGGCTTCACACTCGTCTCTAACTCCCCCGCATGCCTCCGAGTCGCCCTCTCTCCACAGAAGCGCACGAACACTGTGCGGTGGCGGCGGCGGCACGGCGAGACTAAAATCATGATTATTGCTAAAGATATATTTTTTTTTTTGCTGAGCAAACTGTAGGCTCATGCCAAATGTATTGTACAAACGATATTATGTGAAAACATTTTCAAGTTAGGCGGCGCGGTGGTCCAGTGGTTAGCGCTGATGCCTCACAGCAAAGAAGGTCCCGGGTTCGAATCTCTCGGCTCAGGTGCCTTTCTGTGTGGAGTTTGCATGCTCTCCCCGTGTCCGCGTGGGTTTTCGCCAGGTACTCCGGTTTCCTCCCACAGTCCAAAAGCATGCTCCTGGATAGGTTGATTGGCTCGCAGACTAAAATTGTCCCGCAATGACCGGCGATGGACTGGCGTCCCGTCGTCGGGTGTATTCCTGCCTTACGCCCTGTGTTTCCGGAATAGGCTCCGGCTCACCGTGACCCTATATAGGATTAAGCGGTTTCAGATAATGAGATGAGATGAGGTTTCAGACAATGAGATGAGATGAGATTTTCAAGTTAATTTCGTTTCGTTTAAGAACCACGCCGCCTGACAATACGCACGAAGGAATATTGTTTTAAATCGCAATTGTGATAGCGTGGCATAGTTATTAGGGAGCGATCGATCATATTAATAACATGGAACAAGTGCAAACATTGATCATTAAACAGCTGTGTGAGCAAGCTCGACAGGATGCCATTACGAGAGTGACGCCGGATGAATTCCCCCCCGACGGGGTGAGAACGACCGTGTCCCTGATTCGCACCACGCCTAGGTCTCACTGTTCCCAGGCGACCGTGAGCACCGTACTCGAGATGCGGTAAAGAGTGGAGAAGTATGATGCAGAGAAGGGGCACTACTGGGACTAGCCAATTGGAGTCAAGCCCTGCCACGAACACTAAACAACTTGTCAATTAGCCATTTGTACTAAGATTGCCCATTAACAATCAGCCACTAGAGATAGAATTACCCCTAACCAAACAGCCAATCAGCCACTAGAGATAGAATTACCTATAACTAACAGCCAATCAGCCACTAGGGATATAATTACCCCTAACCAAATAGCCAATCAGCCACTACAGATAGAATGAATCCTAAGCAAATAGCCAATCAGCCATTAGAGATATAGTTAACCCTAACCAAACAGCCAATCAGCTACTGGAGATATAATTATCCCTAACCAAACAGCCCATCCATCGGCCAACAGCGCTAATTCTAACACGATTCTTAACAATCTTGTCAAAGTCACAAACCACCCAGCTACTAATTGTAACCAACCAGCCACCCAACCGCCACAACTTCCATGATGACCAAATGGCTGATGATTTTTATATCCATGACGACAGTAAAAACTGGAATTGTCTCTCAAGAGCTGCTCTCTTGGGATAACCGTGTCAAGCGTTTATTTTCTCTTATTCGCAACATTTCGCCTCCCACATTCAAGGCATGCTCAGGCTTCTGAACCTTTTAGCTATAATGTTGTCAGATATACAGTGCACGTGTGTGTTTTTGTGATGCTGACATTCGTACATTGCAAGATCCTGCCGACCTCACTGTTTTCTCTGGAGTGTTAAAGAGCGGCGTCAGTTTTCGCATATCCCAAAGTTTCAATGTAGTCCTTTGATATGTCATGCAGGTTCACGTTTTTCTGCTGCTGTCTGCATCTTCAGCATTTCCTGTGTGTGCCCCATGCCAGTTCTTGTTATTGTTTACTGATTAGGGTGGCACGGTGGCCCAGTGAGTAGTGCTGTCGCCTCAAAGAAAGAAGGTCCCGGGTTGGAATTTCGGCTCGGGTGCCTTTCTGTGTGAAGATTGCATGTTCTCCCCATGTCCGCGTGGGTTTTCGCCGGGCACTCCGGTTTCCTCCCATAGGCTCCGGCTCACCACGACCCTGTACAGGACTAAGTGGTTTCTGACAATGAGATGAGATGAGATGAGGTTTACTGTGATTAACTATAATAGCTGGTTTACACGAGTTGATAAGGGGTTAAGACTTCCCTGTTTGCAATTCTTGTCTTTTACGGTCTTGTGAATTTCAGTGGCTTCACCACACTTGGGATTTTTTTATGGTGGATCACACATTTTGTTGAAGTAGATTTTTCTTTTGACTATGAATCATTGAGAAGTGCACTTTGAAAGTGCTGTAGCTCTTCTCTTAGATGTCCGTTGTCTGATATTATCTTTGAGCGATTGGCTAGGGTGTGCATCACCCCAACCAGCCTCTCTCGGGTAATGGTCAGACTCGACGTTTCGATACCAGTAAGCCGGTGTTGTTTTCCTCTATGTGGTGTGGCTGAGTGTTCCGTAGGGGTCTCTCTTCACCAACGCGCCGAGCAAGCTGGCCGTTCTTCTCAGTTTCCGTAGTGACCTTGATGTTTGGGCAGATGAAATTCCGGTGATACAGGAAATCCTTCAGCTTTTCTCTTCTGGGTGGTGACCCAACGAACGTGTCATCAATGACGCAAAACGTGTGAGGGGATTTCTTGTGGTTGGAACGCTGGGGTATGCGGCTGCTTGAGCGTAATAATAATGATGAGACCTCACGACCTCTCGAGTTGAATCTTGACATCCGCGGGGGGGGGGATCCCCCATCACATCCCTGCCGGAGTCACCTTCACCGTGATGCCATGAGACGTCCTCCACTTGCCATCCTCCTTCCCCGCCGTGTCGACCTCAACCACAGGGTCAGCCCGGCCACCCCTCTCATCTCTGGCCGCTCCACCGTCCCCACCAACCACCCGGCCGCCCATCAGGCCACCTGCCTCGATACCTGTCCTGCTGGTGCAGAACCCCACCGTGGGACAAACCTCCATGGAGGTCGCCGGGGAGACCAACATGGCCGACACGGGGCGCAATCTGGAGATGACTTCCCCTCGTTTCCTCATTGGTATGGCTGGGACCTCGACCTTGAGTCCCTTGTGTTGCGGCTGTTGCTGATGATGATGTTGCTGATGATGTTGCTGATGATCCTGCTGGTGCTCGGAGACAGCAGCTCGGATGTGGCCGAGCCACTGCTGCTTGCTGAAGGAGTCGGTGGCCTGCAGCGTGTGGGACAGGCCATGCGCAGGGTTCCGAAACCCCACCTTGAAGAAGTTCTTGGCTGCCAGGTGAGTGGTGGGGAGACGGGGGGGGGGGG
>JAZEWT010000008.1:14118343-14154167 GCA_036362905.1 Mordacia mordax | reverse complement strand
GTTGACCTAGGAGATGTCCAGGACCGGTTCAGCAAATCGTCACTTATGTTGGCACTGAGCAGGATTTTAATTCAACTTGCTAGGTTTGTAGCGCAGCGTGCTAACCTCTGAGCCACTGCCCCCCCCTTCCCACACCCCAGCCCACGCCCACGCCCCCGCAAGGATCTCTGTCGCATTCGAGGTCCCACGGAGGCGCGGCGAGTTACTGCCCGTCACTCTGCACGGTTTCCGCGAGCTCGCCGTGCCAGCGTCTCTAATTATGTCAAAGTTCACTCCCTAGGTGGTGGTTTAGTTGCACTTTGCTGCGAGCACAGCAATTTCTGATAGAGTCCAGACTCGCGAGCAACGTCAACGGTGAATATCTCAACTGGTACTGGGCCTATCCCGCCCCACACTGTAGGCTGTTGACACGGCATTAAATGACTACCTGGTGATGCCAGCACTTGGGGTGGCAACCTCCTCCTCCTCGTGGATTGTAACCTTATCGTGGTGGAGGGGTTTGTGTGTGTGCCAATTAATCCCAGAGCTATTTCACCTGGAGTCTAGCACTTCTGCTAGGTTCTCCCTTGGTGAACAGGTCTGGAGTCTAGTGTGCCTGCTATGGTCTGTCTTGGTGAACAGGTCTGGCATCTAGCGCTTTGCTAGGTTCTCCCTTGGTGAACGAGTCTGGTGGAGGTTCCAGACAAATAACGATTTGAAAACACTCCGACTTAATGAGATTGGTGTCAGGAATGGCATCGGGTCGTGAAGTTCTGCTTTAATATCCTCACCGTTGAGGGGGTAACTGGCCAACCCAGGTCAATCTGGATTAACCTGGATATCGCATGTTTAAACCAGCAACAGCACTGGGGGAGACAGAGGTAGCCAGGCAGGCGTGGCTCTTGTCACGCCACGACCTTGTGCATAATGCCTACCTTAAGTGCTCGCTAACAGCACCTGCCATGATGGCATACGTGCGTCCGTGAGACTATGTGCCTCTAGACGAACGGATTTCCTCCTCCAGGTTTTCCAGTGCCTGCCCCCCGTCGGGCGCTGTCTCGGCTCGTGGCACAGGCATGCCAGGGTTTGGCGGGCGAGCGAGGAGCTCGTTGATGCGCTGTAAGTCGTTCTCGCCCGAGCCGCGACTCTCCATGTGGCTGAGGAGCTGCTCCGAGGCCCACCATCGTTCGTCCCTGCGCGGTGAATTTTGCATTGAGCGAGTTGGGTGTGTGTGAGAGAGCAGGTCATACTCGCTTGCGCAATCACTTGCTCACACTCGCACAAAGATAATGTTCTGCAATATAGCTTTTACAGCCTGTTGGGGCAAGTGCTGTTAGCGAGTGCGGTGTGATGACCGGAATCAGGTCCAGCAACCTTTGTCTCTCCAGTGGTCATGTTCACACATTACACACGGTAATCACTTGAGACAGAGGCGACCAACCATTCCCCAAACAAAATAGCACACACAGATGCACATAGACACAACTGCCATTCGTCACTAAGTGTCAGTGACATCCTCATGGCTCTTGTTCCAGGCCAGATGCACCTTGTGGTCACATTCAGTGTCAAAGGCTCACTGACAGGAGGTTTCGGGACAGACCCAGGTGCCATGGGTTGACAGGCAGAGATGACTTATCGATGCATACAGAACAAAACTGCCATTCGCTACTATCTGGTGGTGGCCTCACCACGGCACTTTGCCAGGCCAAGAACAGCTTGAGGCCACAAGAGGCGTCAAAGGCTACTGCACACACACACACGCGTGTGCGTATGTGATCTCAAGCTGCTCGTCGGCGTGCGAGCGTGTTACCTGTCACGCTCCAGCCTCTCCCACTTCTCCTTGCGCAGGCGCTGTCTCCTCTCCAGCGGCGTCTCACTGCTCAGCCATTGCAACGCACGCATGAATACGCCCATGGGCAGCCTGCAGAACGAATGGCCGTCGTCATCGAGGGGACGGCAATAACCACAAGCTTTACTAAGCATTAGCTCCACGGAAATACTCATTCCTACTGATATGCCGTTCCGATGTTGTGGTTGTTGACGTGTCGTTCTCTCTACAGTTCTGTGCAGCGCTTTGTGACCCTCGGGTGAAAAGCACTCTAGAAAGTGCAACTACTGCTATTATTTCTATAACGAACTTTCCGAATTGTAAACCAGTCAAATGGATCAAAGCGTTGATCCAACTTCAGAGACACAAACCAGAGTGAATGCATGCAATACGTAATTATATGCAAATGTGCGATTTCGGGATAAACGCGAAATGCCGCTGAGGACCAGAGCGTGTTACCCTGCTCCGCAAGTAGATATACTCGACTTGTTGAATCCCGTCCCTCCAACTCACGGTGGGAAGAGGCAATGTCAAATTCCTGCAGGCCCTAACCCACAGCATGCGAGACCGGCAGATTCTACTGAATTATCAAGACTCTTCCCATCGCAGGTAACACATCTGTATCATCGTGTTATGAAATGTTTTGATATCAGCTTTTCTTGCATAATGTAGTGCATGTGTTTACGCTTAAATTTGTGTGCAATATTTAGGGCAAATGGGTAAGTATGTTATTCACGAAATTTTCTATCCACAAAGGTTTCTGGAACAGATCTCCTGGGTAGCTACCCACCCATCCATCCATTTGCTTTCAAATCACTAAACAACACACACCAAATGTACGAGTTTTCCTAAAATAAATAAAGATTTATTATTCATCGTTAATTACATGATGAAGAATGCGATCATCCGTGACCATATCGTACCCCAGCATGGATCCGATGAAGGCTCCTCCCACAAAGCCCTTGGGTCCGAGCGACAGACGCATGACGCCTCCGGCGAGTGCTGCGGGGAGACGCACGTACCCTCATTGTCTCTCTGTCTCGTCTTTCTTGTCTCATGATCATTATTTGTTACTGGAACCTTATCGCGGTGGAGAGGTTTGCGTATTCCAATGAACCCCAGAGCCATGACATCTGGAGCCCAGTACTGCTGCTAAGCTCTCCCTTGGTGAACAAGTCTGGGGGGAGGTTCCAGATAAGATAATGATCCGAATACCCTCGAACTAAATGAGGTTGGCACTAAGAAGGGCATCCAGATGTAAAATTCTGCTCCAATACGCTACCATTGGGAGGGGTAACCGGCCAACCTAGGTTGACCTGGATATCGACTCATAAAACTGGTAACAGCCTCTGCGGAGGATTCAAAACTGTGCAAGCAACAAGCGGTTAATGCGATGATGAAAGTCGGCCTTGTGAAAATGTCGCTCCCCACCTCCCTCCCAATCCTGTATTTCGATTGCAGAATGCATCAGGTTACGAGGTTTGCATTCGAATATCTCAGTGCATACTGTCGTTAGCAAGGGGCCCAGAGGAACCGCATCCCATGAGAAATCTACCTCATAGACGCCTTCAAGTGGACACACGATTGTTATACTGGGTGTAGCAACACGATCGTTGTATTGTGCGCAGATATTCGTGACTGGGTTGACAACCGACTTGCTACACTTGAGAACCCTGGTGTAAGTACGGCAACGGATTGCTGGATTCGAACCAAGGTTGTCAGTGCTGACGGCTCGACCTTCTGACCTTGTGTCACCCAGATGCCCCAAGCAACGAGTATCAGTCTCAACGGGGAGTTGGAGGGGGCTCACCTCCGGCCATGACGTAATTTCCCACGGTGACTCTTCCTCGGTAAGCGCCGAGACCGAGTCCCATTCCACTGTGACAGGCGGACAGAGAAGGAGGGGAGCGATGACGGGCGACGGTGGTGCACATGGTGTTTGATCCAGCGCAGTGCGGTGGCGAGGGTTGGTGGATCACCACACACTAGTTGTGATACCCCCCTTGCTTTGGGCATTGAGGATGAGGCATACCCTGCTTTGCCAGGACAAGGTGGTACAGCAACAATGTGGGATTCACATGTTCTATCTGTAATTAATAGTGTTCCCTCTTGCATGCTTGGGGTTTCTCTGGGTGTTCTGGTTTCGTCCAACATGTAAATGCCCATTAATTGGCTAATTATGCCTCAACATATAGAGGATAACAAAGTTCGGGCAATTCTTGACGCCAACTCATCACTGGCTACTATTATGTTATATGTCTGTGGTTCCTCGTTCCTTCTACGTCATCCTCTCTATTCGAGACAATACTGTGCACCATTGTGTTACAAATTGAAATCATTAGAAATTATACATGAGGTATTCCTTTGGCAAAATGCACACAAACCAATTAAAATGTCACAAACGCAGATGCTTTTCAGATGTAGGAAATAGTGTGTATAATCATGAAGTGACTTCTTTACTTGGATAGAGCATGTCAACCAACTAGGGCTGTGATTCAGAGAGAAATCACGATATAAATTATGTGTCCGAATCCATCTGCAATCACCCAGAAATGCTCATAGTACCTGGCGGTGGTGTCAGATGGACTCAGAACTATTTGACTTCCCCCACTGGATCTGCTGTGGTGGTGTGTTTGGTGTTGCGTCGGCATCTAATTAACGCAGCCAGTCCGCTGGTGGCTTGGTTACAGCAACCTGACCCCATGACCCCACAGCTCGTGCGAGCTCACTTGAAGACAATCATGAAGAAGCCGACCCTCAGTGCCATGGGGACGCCTGTACGGATGAATGCTTTGATCGCCACGTTGTGAACGGCGCGCTGGGGGGACGACAAGGGGGGAGGTGGGTGGGAGGTGGGTGGGAGGTGGGTGGGAGGTGAGGGTGAGGCAGGGGGTGAGGTAGGGGGTAAGGAAGAGGTTGAAAAAGGGGCGAGGTGGGTTCAATAAAAATGGGGGCAAACAGGAGTGACATGCGGTGAGTTTGTGGAAATGCGAGTGAGTGTGCCAATGAGCATGTCAGATGGGAGTGTGTGAATGACCGAGTGGGTGAACATGTCAGTGTGCGATCATAACAGCCTGCTATTGAGTGCATGAGCAAATGACCATACCAGTGGGCTTTGAGCGAGTGCGAGCCATTAATAACGTGAGTGAGGAGTGGGGGCGTTCGAGCGTTTGAGAGGGTGAACGCGAACGGGAGCGTTTGTACGGGCGAGTGTACGAGTCAGCGCACCACGGCCTCGATGCGGTGAGAGTAGACCTCGCCGTATCTGCGCTCCATGAAGCGCTCGCGCGCGAGCTGCGCCGCCGGCACCCCGCCCACCACGAAGCCGCCAATCAGCCCCATGGTGGTGCCCAGCGTCAGCAATCCCAACTCCTCTGGGTACGGGTACCTGCGTCTCGCACACGGCCCCACTCGGTTTGCTCGGTCAACCGATCGCTTAGTCACCTCATCCATTACTAACTCAACCAAGTGATTTGTCACTCACTAGATTATTCACTCACTCAATAATCAACTTACTTGCTCATTCGATCGCTCACTCATTTGTACTGATGCAGGTTTTTACAGCTTAATGCATGATGACTACTTCCAAAAGTTACTCTTTCGGGAGGAGGCACGATCGAGGCTGTTATCCCGAAAAAGCAGCTTTTGTAAGCACATTCATTTATTTACCTGATCGCTCTGACTCACTCGCTCTGACACTCAGACATATTTAGGACTCCACTTAGACTTAGGCTAGTACCTTTAATTTCAGCTAGTAATGCTCATTGAGCTGAACAGCTGTTAACAAAGGACAACCACACCTCAGGGTGCTTCACTGCTATCTCCTGGACAACTTGCGTCCCTTTGATTACTGGCACAGGGTGAGTAGCATAGGCACTGGTGGAAGGAATGGAATCAGACCCTCTGTTCAGTTTCTTCTAACTCTCCATAGCTCAGCATCTGGACCATCACTCCGGCTCATCGATCCAGGTGCAGCTGCACTGCATGTGCGCTTAGTTCACTACACAGCAGTCTTGCAGTGGACAAATGGTAGCAGATTTCACAAGGCCCTTTTTGTTTAGTGAGAAATCACGACGACTGCCATCGACAACCCAGCGACCAAACATCTATCAACAATCTATTAGTCGTCCAGCAGCCACAACTTGAGCTACCATAATGGTCCTCTCCTCCAGGTGGGCCAAACAGCCATGCTTTCAGACAGGACCTCCTGCAAGCAGGATCCTCCAGCTCAACATTGGAGCACATTCCTGGGTGAACTTCAAGTATCTTGTGAACATTTTATTTAAAAATGGGCTGGCTTGCTGCATGTGCCCAGATCGCATCACTGTTTGATGGGTGACAGCCTTTTTTGTGCACTGGTACCAGACTCTGGAACTCCCTTCCATTAGAAATTCGCTCAGCTGAATCCCTGAGCATCTTTAAGTCCCTTCTCAAGACTCACTTGTTCCGTAAGGCTTTAAAATCCTCTGGCTAGGACTGTCCATGCTGCTCACTGCTGTGTGCTTGGGTTATGGCTCGCTGTTGACCTGTGTCTGCTCAGGAACACTTCTTCCTTCCTTTATTTGTTTTAAGTTATTTCATTTTTAATTGTATGTCCTTCATTGATTTATAGTCATTATTTTACTTGACTGACCTCTTTTGATTTTGATGTTGACACGCAGTTCTCACCACAGATCTTTGCAGTGCTTTTTGACACTCAGGTGAAAGACGCTTTAAAAATGCAACATTATTGTTATTATTTTGAATACATATAACATCGGCGTCCTCACACTGAGAAAAACATGTCTGCAATGCCCAACAGGCCCATTTGTTACCACTGCCTTTGAGTAAACATCGAGAACCATCGCTGTGGGGACGTGGAGGAGGGGGTGGGTGGTGAGTACGACTGACCGACAGGTTTTCCCGCGTGTATTTCAGACGCAAAAACATTGGTACTCACTGCGCGTGAAAAGCATCTCGCACGCGGTCCCATCCCGTCTCCTCCGTCTCCACCATCTCGCTGGAGACTCCTGTGGCACAGGGGGCGGTGCTAGGAACCCCGGGCGATTGGGCAAATACGATGGCTGGCAGCGGCATCCGCAGGCACCCCGCCAACCGCATTACGCTGGCACGGGAGAAGAGCGCTTGTCTAACACTCCCACCTCCTCCTCCTCCCCCTCCTCCACGGTCCCCAGGTGCCAGAAGCCCTGCTCTTGTCTGCCTCGATGCAGCACCCATCGTGAGGAGTGGTCACTGCGTTGGTGGGGTGGTGGTCATTGTGCAGATGAATAGTTATATTTGCATGGAATTGTATTGGTGTAAATTTTCACGGCTCAATGTACAAATTTTTTTCTTACAAAGCTGTTTTACTTGGATAGCCGAGAAGCCCGATTCTCCCCTCTTTTTCACAACATTTAGCATACGACATTGGAGGTGAAACATCGCACAGCAGAGAGGAGAAACGCTTGATACGGCTATCCCGGAAAAAAAAAAACGTTCTTGAGAATAATTCTCATCCAATGCAACACGTATTCTGGTGGAACAGCAAATTCCACTTAGCTACCACCCCGAATGCCATGGAGTGGTTACCATATTAAACTTACAGTTTGTAGCATCGTTATTTTCAAATACTACACAAAAGAGGAATTGCAAAATATGAGAGAACAGACGAATTAAAATATACTGTAATTGAAATTTAAATGGAGATGCGCATGCTTGGAATTACAGAGAAACAGCAAAAGGAAGAGGTGTTTTAGAGAACAAACATATATACATATTTTTTTATTTATCATTATCATATTTCTCCTCCGCTAGCCATGGGGGACTTGTGCGGGATACGATATAAAATAATGACTGATGATTGAATAAGATTGTATTATTTCACGTATGCATAATTAGCAAAACAAAAATAATATACCAAATTACACACAGCATGCACATAACTCACAAAATAAACACATTTTAGCATTGTCATGGGGAAAAATAATAATATATTTTATCGGTAGCATATTGCACACTGAGAGGACACATATGCAACATTAGCAACATTATAAACACGAATCGATACTTGCAATTACAGCTAAGCAGATATTCTAATTCTAGTTGGGATATAAGGTTGCTTATCGAAGGTAGTGACACGAAACTCAAGCTCAAGGCAATGTCGTTCCAAAAGCGTGGAGCAGTCGCCGCAAAAGACTTTTTCTCATATCTTGATGTGGGCGTGTATATTGAGTTGGCTTTTTTAGAGAGGGGCCGATCATAAAATCCAACGAAAATACATTCAAACTTGCACTCTCGAAAGTTCAAAAACACATCAGTGTTCACGGCGACGCCAGGGTGTTGTTCACTGCCTCCACGCTATGCAGAAGTGTCACGTGTCAGCTAGGTTTTTTATCCCTCGCGGATTGGCCTGAAGTCTACTGCAATCAGTGTCAATCTCCGGGTGACTACTGAAGCAATCTGGGAGATTTTACTTGGATATTTTAAGCAAAATAATTATACAAACAATACAGAATAGCTTATCTCGGGCTTCGCAACCATTTCCCCCGGCCATCCCAGTTGTCTAGTGTACCATTCAGTAACTCCTGTAACAATGAGTTTGTGTGCATTACAGAACTGGCTTCTGATATTTTGTTGTTTCAGTGGTATTTTTGTATATTTGTAAAACAATGTCACAAAATGCCATAATATGAATAATACTATGTTGAGAAAACAGATTTTAGTGGTGAGGCACATGTCTGAATTCATATTCCTTTATAAAATATTTAACATTAATTAGTTCCACGGAGTTTGGCATTGGAAGATTAATAAAAAAGAGGTGACGTTTCAGACAATGGCCCTTCGTCATTGCACAAACTAGAGGCCAGAGAGATAGATAAAGTTGTACTGCAAAAAAATGGACTTCAACTGCCCCATTTGTATGGGAGAGCATGTATGCTTCTCATAGGAATCGTTTTTTTCAAGATGCTTCGGTTTCTTATCACTCATTAATTGGCCGCTGACAACAGTTTAATAAATAACATATTAACAAAAGAGGGCAGTAGAACTTGGGAAATTGTTGGTAGCACTAGTTCACAACCGGCTGATGCCGTTCCCACTTATCTATGGTTTATCCTTGGCTTCTGAAAATACTGTACTGTGCATTACACGTTACAGATTTAAATTATTACTATGGTAGGGGAGGGAATGATAAGTGGAGGATCATTACCTGTCTATAGGTCTGGCAGTCATATGGCCTGGCGAGTTAATGAGCAGAGCTTGTCACCATGCTAAGTTAACCTTGTGATTAGCGAACTTCCACCTCTTAAGGCACACAGGTGGAATGGATGGTCACGTAATTGTGTATTACGACCAGAAGATTTAGAAATATGTGTTAAAGACACAAACACACAACAAGCAACTCTTGCACGATCTTGGGTTGCTAACGTGACTTCACGCCGCCAGTCAGTGTAGGTTGGAGAAGGCGGACAGCAGTGACGGCGAGAGTACAATACAATGACTTGTTCACAGTGCTATCTCCATCTCTGGTGGTGAATAGATTGAGGCTGGTGAAACAGGTAGCGGAGAAGGGGAGTAATTGACCTGGTGTCTGGAACTAATTCAGATATCACTGATTCATACGTGGCCAGGAATCGAACTAATATTTGTGGGTGCCTTAACCACTGCACCACTGCTCCACCTCTCTCCCAATTAATTTTATTAATGAACTGTATGCGGGTGGCTGGGTATCAATGTCATTCACTTGGGCTCTGCATAGCAATCATTGTCCTTACTGGCAGACTCATTCACCCAGGTTACTTTGCAAATAATAATAATAATCATAATGAAATAAATCCTGATCATTTGAGTTCTCACTCGATTAAACAAAATAACCTTTACACTTTCTAATAAATGTGCATTTATAAAGCACCTTTCACTCGAGGGCCACAAAGCACTTAAATTCACCCATGAACTCATGAACATACTAACCAACTCACTCAATTACCCAGGTTACTCTTGCAATAAAAATCTCTTATCTGGTGAAACAAGTTAAATGTAGATCTGGAGTACAATTCAACTTTGAAGGAAGCCACTTCGTTTTGCAGGAAAGACCAACCTGCCCTCTGCTGAAAAATACTAAACACTGCACTTGCGTAAGCAATAGTACAGGATCATAAATGTTAAGTGGTGCCTTTCTGTGAGGAGATTGCGTGTTCTCCTCGTGTCCGCGTGGGTTTTCGCCAGGTGCTCCTATTTCCTACCACCCTGCAAAGACACGCTGCTCTTAAGTTAATTGGCCTGCTGAGAAAATTGCCCCAAAAGTGTACCCTGCGATCTATGGAATTACATCCTGGGTATTCCCCAGCCTTGTGCCCTCTGTCGGCTGGGATAGACTCTGCTCCCCTGCGACCCTGTACAGGATCACGCGGGTATTGATAACGAATAAATGAATTATTTTTAAGCTTGCTGATTCAGGAATGTCTCACTCTTCTGGGTAAGCAAGCCTCTCTTTTATTAGGAGGATCCTATCAAGTTTTTGCACTTACTGTGATCCAAATTGTGCGAATTTGAAGGTAAATTTTCAGCATTGGTATGATCTTGTTATGGGCAGAAAATTTTGAATTTGGAGAAAAAGGTGCTCGAGTCAGGAAAGGAATCTACTACTTTCTGGCTGTGAGGCAGCAGTATTATCGCTGCTCCACCACCTTGCTACCCTTAAGTATAAATTTCCAAAAGATACATCAGTACAACTCAAGTTAGTTGAGGCACGCAGTTGCGTGAGCAGTGGGAGCCGTGCCCGGTTGCATGAAAGCTGGGTAAATTCAACCCCTTTAGGGAGAGGCAGTAGCGGAGAGGTGGCGCAGCGAGCAGTACACCGCGCTCTCAACACAAATATTTGAGTTCCGAGTCCCAGTCACGACTAACATATGCGGCGAGTAATAACGGAACATGTTCTGGGCCTTCACTCTTTCCACCTCAGCCCAAACTTTCATGGACGTGCTGAAGAACAATCAAACACCCCCACGACTGACTTCATGTGGATGGGAGCCTTAATCCATCAGTGGATTTGCATCGTTGGCCTTGTGATGCCTCCATCGTGGGAAGCGAAATGTCGCGAAGGAGGAGGAATGCTCGACACGGCTGTCCCTAAAGAGTAAGTCTTGAGAGTAATTCTTCTACAATCGATCAATGAAATACTACACCGAGACATTACCCATAATAAATTAAGGGGGGTGGGGGTGCTTCCGGTCATGAAGCAGTGGGACAGACACTGGACTTTACAATTCAGAGGTCACCGGTTCAACCTCCCTGTCTGGTAGTTACAATCATAAACATGTTCCTTAACCCAACGCGACACCCTACCCAACTCCCCATCTGTGTCCACGACCTCGCAGTACAACACCAGCTCCTCGATCAGCAGCAGGTGGTGGGGTAATGTGTGGGTACTGTACTCCATACCTCTCCCAAGATGCCTAGCCCAGCGTGTAGAAGCAGCTCAAACATATCTACTCTCTTGCCAGCAGACAGAAGAGGTGGGGCGGGGGGGGTTATTCCAGCAGAGGTCTCTCTGTCAGCAGAACAGTGAGCAGGTAGTTTCAGGGTTTCGCCTTTACCTTAAAAGCGTAAGCGCATAGCCAAGCCACGGGGCCACTGATTCACTTCCCCTCTATAGAGGTCGGGCCTTCGGGTGAGTGGGTGGGTGAGCTCGCTGTCTCGCTCGGCACAGCGGCAGAGCTTTACAGACGTTAGCTTGAGGTTAATGACATTAAACGTCTAATAAAGTGAGGATGCGAACCCAGGCGAAACACGGGGTCGAGAATCGGCAGCTGTGAGCAGAGGACGATGCTTCCCCGTCGAGATTCACGTGGTGGGAGGAAAGTCATGCGGTCACCATCTTACTACGGGAAGCTCTCTGTAAAGTTGTAATCTTAACGTTTTACATTTTAAAGCGCGTTTCACCCAAATATCGCAAAGCTGCGGACTAACCCAAGGCTTGGGGAATATACGAGTATGCAGGTATGAAAAGTTGTAATTCATTAATGCTAAAAAGTGTGTGAATATCAGCAGATTCGGCACTAAATGGGAAAGATTATATAACGCGACGTTCCAGGCAATTGTCACTGCAATACGCATTATATTTGGGATAAAACGTTTTATTTGGTTTAAACTCCAGTGCTTGCAACGTTTGGCTGAAAGGCGTCTTAAAGATATGATTATTACTGTGCAGTGTAGTCACATGTACCCAAGTAAGATGTCCGCTGCGGGCGCAACTCTCCGGTCGCTCGACTCTGACGACGTCGCGAGTCCGCGGGCGCGAGGAGGAGGAGGAGGAGGGGTCGGCGGCTGCAGTGGCGGAGGCGAAGGCCGCGGAGGCGAAGGCCGCGGAGTTCACTTCGCGCTGTCCTTCAACCGTCTCCCCCGGGTTCCCTCTTGTGTCCCGGCCGCGACTCATCCGCTGGAGCCTCCCATCGGGTCCTCTGGGTATCCCTTTGTCCCTCCCGGATTCTCGCAGGAGTTAGCGTTGGGCTGAGCGATGAGCGACAAGTACACGCGCGCCGTGCTGCGGGTGGTCGTGGCTCAGGTGCGGTACGACCCCCCACCCCCTGTACTACTACTGCTGCTGATATGCTGTTGCTGCTGCTGCTGTTGTTGATGCTGCTGTTGTTGATGATGCTGCTGTTGTTGATGCTGCTGTTGCTGCTGCTGCTGCTGTTGCTGCTGCTGCTGTTGCTGCTGTTGCTGCTGCTGATGTTGCTGTTGCTGCTGCTGTCGGTTAGTTTGACGGAGAGAGGGGCTGTGTAGCTTTCGGGGCGAGCTGTCTGGTAGATGTGCAGTGAGTGCCTGCTGCACGGTTAAGTGTGCATGTGTCCGCAGAGCGAGCTGAGCGCTGGCGGCTGAAGTGCAGCGGGCTGGCATTGGAGGGAGCACAGGTGGTGGCATTTGTCAGTCATCTCAGTCGGTTAACTCATTGCAACCTGCGTCTGTTCTGTGAATTGTCGGCAAGAGCTTCGACTCTTCACGCAGGTCTGCGTGTACCAAACCTGGCACAAGTGTTGTTGTAACGTCACCGCCACTTAGTGTTGAACGATGGTTTGTGGATGTGTGCTTGTTAGGGTCCTGTTTGCTGTTTTATTGAAGACGGGTGTCTGGCAGATTGTGTGTGCATGTCAGTAGGCTATAGGTGAGTACAAGTCAAGAGTCCGGCAGATTGTATGTGTGTGTGCCTGCTGCAGAGTGTGTCGTATTTGAGGACAACTCGCTGCAGATGTATGTGACAATACAATTTACACGTACATATCGTATAAATGCAGCCGGATGCCCAGACGCAGCACAATGGGGAAAGTGTACAACTTAATCTTTATGCACGTGAAAGAAAACTAAATCTTAAATGTTAACTCGAACAAAGGCAGCAGAGTAAACTGCACGTGTGCAAGAGGTCGACAATTCCAGACGGCGGGAACAGAACCCGAGAATGAGCGATGTCCCACGGCTCGTAATAAGGATGAGGTCTGTGTTGCTGGAGCATAGACAACTGCTGGAGAGTAGTGTAACGTGATCCAGGAGAGGTAGAAGTCAGGTCCACGATGCATTTTAAAAACAATCCCTTGCAATTTTAAAGCGAATCCGAGGCTATGACAGGACGCAAGTGGATGGGTAATAGTCGTAAGAACTCGAGTGACGTGTTCGTGTACGTAACAGGAGCCCTTGCACGGGCATTCCAAATCACTTGCGGTATTAAAATGAGGACGTTTTTGCGAGACTGTAGACGAGCGAGTTGTAAGTGTGGATCAGGGTGTCAGCAGCTGGTGGACCCAGACTAGCCGTAGGGTGGCGATGTTACGCAGGAGCAGGTAGGAGAGAGACGTCTTATATATGTGTAAATATTGTTGGTGGATGGAATGTTAGGCTCTAAAATAACTTCTAGATGACGCACGCTTTTTGCCTGCATGATAGTCTAGGATATGCACACTTAATAATAATAGTTGCACTTCTAGAGCACGTTTCACCCGAGGGTCACAAAGTGCAGCACAGAGCTGTGGAGAGAACGGCATGTCAACAATAACATATGAACTGCATATCAACAAAAACATTTAACAAATCTGAGCAGTGGAGGGAACAGCATATCAACAACAGTAACATCAAAGTAGATTAATATAAAGTAAATTATGGCTATAAATCAGTGAAGGACATACAATAACAGATTAAAATAATTGCTAAACAAATGAAGGAAGGAATTAGTGTTCCTGAGCAGGCACAGGTTAACCGCGAGCCATTATCAAAGCACAACAACAGTGAGCCGCATCAACAGCCCTAGCCAGAGGACTCCAGTGCCTTACAGAACAAGTGAATCTTGAGATGGGATCATTTGAACACTTTATCTATAACTGACGTTTTCGCAAACGAAGGTTCTCCAAAAGAATGTGGCGGTCTATGGTGTCAAATTCAGCTGCACAATCTAAGAGGACCATAAACGCGAGAAACCCATGATCGGCAAAGACTAAGAGTAAATTAATCATACTTAAGAGTCGCCTGCATAGCATGGCCTTATTGAACATCAAGTTGACGGACTAAGAAAGACCATGCATGGATGGCAATATGATTACATATGTGGTTGAAATCTATCTTTTCCGGTATGTGTGTGTGCACGCCCATGTGTGCGAGATTGGGAGAGCGTATGCTTGTGTGGATGTGTCTTGTTGAGGATACATGACTGCCAGATGCGCTTTGTGTGTCTGCTGCATAGTGTGTGTGCATATGTGTGCGCGTGTGTCTACTTGAGGATATGTGACGCGGATGTGTTGTGTGTGACGAATGCATAGTGAGCGTGTGCAGGGCTAGAATGTGATTTTGTTGTGTGTATAGTTAAAGACACATGGCTTTCAGATGTGATGTGTTTGACTATGCAGTGTACGTTCATCGTTGTGTATTGTAGGGTTAAAGATAGTGTATGGGTGTGTTCCAGCTGCCATTCTTCTAAATAAATTAGCCCATAATATCTGGGCCTGTCTCATGACTTGCTAATGAGCTTTTGACACTTCATGTGGCTGGCCTCAAAGTATTCTGAGCCTGGCACGAGCATTGCTGCGTGTGTGTGTGTGTGCATTGATGTTTGTGTAAAGGCGTGCCCTTTAGCACTTCTCACGATATAGCTGTGTGAATACTACCGAGGGTGCATACAAGAGGATATTTTTGCGTATGGTAATACGCTCAGATCCTAAATATCAACGTCGAGGTGTGCTAGCCATGGAAGGGTCTCCGGGGAAAGTGTGTATAATATTATTACTCCTCCGTTGAATGTGCATAGACTGCAGTGGTTTACTACATGATTCATAGTTTGAGTTGCATGGCCACAATTGGACTGTGGGTTGTCTTTCATTTTCCATTTATGAAAGAGATGGGGGTGCATTGGCCAGTTGATGTTTTGATGTGGTTGATGGTTATTACATCAGTCTCTTCCAGGAGGCATGTCAAAGCTAGAAAGTGTGATGTTTGGGTCTCATGAAGTGTTTATTTTGGACATCCACGTTCTTCCACTCTGTTCGCCATAGTTATTATTTTCCAGATCTTGGTGAGACTCTTGTTGAGGTGTTTATTGATGAGTACGTGGTTGTGGTAAACAAAAGCATGTAATCTCCCTTACCGTTTTCCTGTGGATAATTGGTGAAAAAATATTTACCAGAACAGGGAGTCAGGGCATTGGTGTCGCTTTCAGTGTTCTAGTTATGATTGAATAGTGCATCGTGTTATTCAATTGTGTACCTAGCAGATGTAAGCACAAGGTCCTTGCCTATGCTGGAGTGCAGAAAGTGCCACTGGGTAGATCAGTGATGAGGTAGTGGATCACAGCAGATCAGCAGGTTATTCCTACAATGTTTTTTGTAGCAGGGTGATTCTTGATATGATATTTTCACCGCCGTATGTTCCTGGATGCTATTTTGAGGGTGAATGTGATGATGGTGACTGTGACGGACCCCGTGAAGAGGGAGTGCCTGTGACTGTGGTGCAGGTTTGCCAGGGCCTGGGCTGGGATGCCGTTCAAGTCTGCGCCTCGGAGGTGCTCACCGACGTCCTACAGCGCTACCTTGAGCAGCTGGCGCGATGCTGCCACCGCTACAGCGAGCTCTGTGAGTGCACTGCACGTTCGCCATCACTCGCATGCTCACCACCGCGTACACGATCACCCCATGCTCCCACCCGCGCACAACGCATTCACTCGTCGCTCTAGGGAGAACCGCGCAAGAGGGATATCCTGTATCAGAACACGCCCATGGGCACCTGGTGTACCAGAGGACACTACTCTCATCAGAAACACCTGCGGCACTGCGTAACCCAGAACTATGGCTGAGGCCCCGTACTGCTGTAATACAGTACTGTGCAGGCAGCCAGGGCTGGTGGATCACCGCACAGATGCCGTGAAGCTCCCTTATGGGGCACCATACCTTGGTTCGCCAGGAGAAGGTGGTATAATGAAATGTGGACTCCCCCGTTCCCTGTCTATGGCAGAGTGTTTCCCCTTTGCACGCTCGGGTTTTCTCCAGGTTCTCTGGTTTCCTGCCACGTGCAAAAACATTAGTTATCCAATATAACCTTAATGTAAAGAGGACCACAGAGCCTGGACAATTGTTGGTAGTGCCGGCTCATTGCGGGGTTGCCTCACAGCTTGTTTGTGGTTCTTCGTACTGGAAGTTGTTCTCCCTCTTCGAGAGCGGCTGAATACGGCGTGACGCGTCACACGTGTAAATGATTGTTTTTATTATTATGAGTGTGCGGCGCTCGGTGGCGTGAGCTGAACGCTCATTGCGCACCCTCGTGTCGTGCCTATTGTGCAGTCTTACGTCAACGTGCTCACGTCACACTCGCGTCATATTAGCTCGTCGTACTTGCGAGTCGGCTCACCAGCACTGGTGAGTCATTACCCTGGCGCTTATGAGACATCACATCTACACACACTTAGCATCCACTCATTACATTTACACACTCATTATATTCACTCACTGTCTTGTGCATTCACTCTAATCACATCCACTCATTAAAATATAAAGATATTCCCCCTGCCCCCCTCTCTATAGCCTCATAGGCTCCTGAATCAAACCCTATTGGCGAGCACCTATTAAGGCAAGAATGACATAAGGCGCCGGGGTGGGTCCGCATAATACCCTTGTTTCACTGGTGTTAATGTTAACACAGTTTTGATGTTCTATTTAAATACCAGGTATTTAGGCATTATCACAATTAAAATGCTGACTTATCATACAGTATGATATTAATCTGAATGATGGTACTGTAAATGATGTTGGTGTTGATTTCATCGATCATGTAGGTGAAGAAGTTGTACGTCGTATTACATTGTCCCATGTACATTTGTAATGCTCACTCATCATTCACAAACTACTCCCGTCCCACAGGCTTGATTTACATGCTTTTCACTAACAAGCAGACACACTCATTTATACACCTCGACTAATAATGTTGTATGGGAGAGCTACAGCACACACACAAGTAATAATAATAATTGCATTTATAGAGCGCTTTTCATCCGAGGGTCACAGAGCGCTGCACAGAGCAGCAGAGCGAATGGTACGTTAACAACGACATCAGAACGGCAAATCAGCAACAGTTACTTTTTGGGGTTTTTTGTTTATTACAAATCCGAGCTGTGGAGAGAATGGCACGTCAAAAACATCAGGACAGTTCAACTTAAAGTTAAATAGTAGCACTAAATTAATAGACTTTAAAAAGGCAATAAAAAATAATTCTTTAACAAACAAGGAAGGAATAAATGTTCCCGAGCAGGTTCAGGTCGGCAGAGAGCCATGATCCTGGCAGGACAACACTGAGTCGCATCAACAGGCCTAGCCAGAGGGCTTCAAAACCTTACGGAACAAGTGAGTCTGAAGACGAGATTTGAAGATGCCCAAGGACTCAGCTGATCGAACCTCCAATGGAAGCGCATTTCAGAGTCTGGGAACCACGCGCGAGAAAGCTATGTCACCCTTCGAATGGAGGTGCGATCTAGGCACATTTAGCAAGCCCGCATGGGAGGATCGGACTGGTTTGGTTGAGGAGGATCCCTGAAGTAGGTCATGGATGTATGTCGGAGCAGCACCAGTGAGAGCCTTGTAGGTGAGGAAGAGGATCTTGAATTCAATCCTGTTTTTAACAGGTAACGAATGGAGAGACATCAGTACTGGGGATATGTGATCATGGATAGGTGTGCGAGTGAAGACTCTAGCAGCCGCATTCTGCACACATGGCGACGATTGATCAGGTAGGCAGGGGCGCCAGGGAGTAGTGCATTGCAGAAATCGATTTTTGTGGAGATTAAGATGTGTATTCGCTTCTCAGCGTCAGCAGGTGACAGGATGTTGCGCAGTCTGGCTATATTTCTGAGATGGAAATGGGTAACCTTCATCACCTTGTTAATGTGTCTCGAAGCTAAATGAGGAATCAAGAGTCACACCTAGACTCCGGACTGCCTTAGCAGCCTTAATTGTCTGGTCATCAGGTATTAATTGGATAGGTTCAACCTTGGATAACTGATGCGGGGTTCACATGATGTTCACACAGCAAAACTTCTGTTTTCTCACCATTTAGTTTTAGGAAATTTGAATTGAGCCAGGCCTTCAGAGTTGACAGTTAGGATGACATGCAAAGACCAGACGCATTGATCGATGGCATTGCGTAGATATAGATTTGGATGTCATCAGCATAGCAATGGTAGCTGATATTGAGGTTGCACAGGATATGGTCAAGTGGTTGTATGTAGATGCTGAAAAGGAGTGGTCCGAGAGCTGAACCCTGAGAAAGTCCAGACAAAACAGGATGGATCTCTGAGTTTTGTCCTCTGAGGCTGACGAAGTAGGAGGTCAGCCAATGCAGGGCAGAGCCAGAGACACCAATAACCTCCAGTCGCTCAAGTGAGATTGGGTGGTCAACGGTATCAAAGGCAGCGCTCAGGTCCAGGAGGACAAGAATACTTGGCAAGCCTTCATCAGTAGGTAATTTACTACTTTGACCTGAGCAGTTTCAGTGCTATGGCGGAATCTGAACCCAGCTTGGAAGGGATCAAGGAGATCATTGTTGAGAACGCTTTTCTGGACTTGTGTGGTGACTGCACTTTCAAGGACTTTAGAGAAGAATGGTAGATTTGAGATGGGGTGATAATTATCAGGGGTTATGCAATCGAGGCCAGATTTTTTTAAGCATGGGGGTAACTGTGGCACATTTGAACAGAGGGGAACGATGCCAGAGCGAAGTGGGTTATTAAATAGATTCGTGACGAAAGTGGCAAGGTATTTGAAATTTGCCCAGATGATTTTGGTTGTGAAGGGGTCCAGGGAGCAGTTTGTGGGCCGAGATATGGTAACTAAAGAAGAGACATCGGATTCTGTTAACTCGGAAAATTCTAGGAGTTTTGAGGTCGAGGTAAGTGGAGGAACATTTATTGATGTATTGGTGGTTGAGGCTTGGTAGAGATACGGTGGGCTTTAGTTTTTTTCTGAGAAAAACTTAATCAGCTGATCCGTCTTATCTTTATTCGTGAGGAGTAGTGAGGCTGAGTGACTGGCTGGACGAATGAGCTGATTAATGGTAGAGAAAAGAATCTTGGGCTTGTCGAAGGTATCAGCCAGAATGCTGGAAAAATGGCTGGTACGGGCACAGTTAAATGTCTTCCAGTAGCGGTGGAGCTGTTCCTTAAAGATTTGAGCATGAATGGTGATACAGTCCGTTCGGCCCCGCGTGCGTTTGCCTTGAGATCCCGGAGTTCAGCAGTATACCAGGGGGATGGTTTAACACCTGAGATATAGCGTGATATTAATTGGGCCAAATCATCACGTATGCTTGCTAGCACGTTGTTGTAAGTTTCTGCTGTCCTATCAGAGGCAGAGTGAGCCGAGGTGGAGAGTGAAGTACGATTGATTTCTGCGGTAAATATGTCTGGAGTGATGGCGTTAAGGTTTCGAAATTGGATTTGGCGTTTGGTGATGGAAATTGGAGGCGGTACTTGAAGATCAAACCATACTGCGGAGTGATCAGACAGACCTGGATCAGTGATAGGCTGGTTACCGATATGCCCCATGAGCAAACCAAATCGAGAGTATGGACGCATCCGTGAGTGGCATATGTCACATGTTGATTGAAGCCAAGTGAGGTCAGAGTACCTGTAGAGCCCTTGTTTGTCAAATCCCCTGCTGGATGAAGACCTCCCAACACCGTGCGAGTTGCAGGGAGTTAATCGACAGTACTTTAGCACCCTGGACAGTGTCGGGTTCGTAACGGTGAATAGCATAGAAGTGTTTGCATGGTGAGCGGTACAATTGTTGATGCTTCATATCTGGATAGACTCAACCCCCGTCCTCACCAGCTTGGGGCAGAATATGGAAGAAGACCGCCACCTAGGTGCTCATTTGTAGTTTGAAGGGCCATTTTCTACAACGTCGCCTACAGCGCTTTGTAACCCTTGGGTGAAAGGAACTTTAGAAAAGCAAATATATGAAATAAAGCAAGTGTTTGTATGTATGTCCGCACTGAGGGTACCGGGTTCAAATCCCTCATACGAGCAAATTTATCCGCACACCACCTAGGCATGTATGTCTTATTTCAGCTTTACTTTCCAATTTTTGTGCTTTTTAAACTGTAGAGAGCCAGACATGTTCCGAAAACGACACCGGGTAGAAATGCAGGTGAAAGCAGTTGTCAACAAATAATGTCATCAAGAAGAGACTCAGAAGAACGTGTTGCTCGCTTCATAGCCGTAGGGCGGGCACTCTGCTAGTATATTTAATTAATTTATCGCCACGCAATTGTTGAAGAACGAGTACAAGAAGATAGCGCTGTGACCTGTGGTTAACTGTCAGATAGTGTTATTAGCCACACGGCTGCTTGAACATTATTCGCACACTGTGTACAGAAATCGCACGAAAAGTTAGCAACAATTACCCACGGAGTGGCACACGTGTGCGTTAGCTAGCAGTTGTCACCACAATGGGCCGGGCGCCTGGGAGGGGCGGGGCTGTGTTGTCTGCGCGGGGGCAGTGGAGGATCTCGCCCCCCTCCGCCCCTCTTTTTACATTTCCCACCCCGAATGCGCGACCCGCTCCCTAACAAGGCTCCCCATTGGGTCGAGTACGCCACGCCCCCCATTTTGCGACCAATGGCGCGGTTCGTTTCACGAGACCTGGTTTATACGCGCTAGGGAATACAATGGCAGCGCGGCCGTGCCGAGATCGCATTGTCCTGTGCGGGGGAGACGCGGAGATGGCGACCGGGGCTCCTGGGTTCGAGTCCTGGAACCCTAGGGTCCCCGCACCCCCTCGCTGGGTGCTGAGGGGGTCCCTGTAGGTGAGGGGGGAGGGGGGTTGTCGGGGGAAGGAGTGGTGGTTTGGGTGATGGGGGGAGGGGGTGGTGGTTTTAGATGTGGGGGGTGGCGAGGTGCAAACGTAAACAAGATGTGAGCGCGTGGAATATTATTGTTATAATTGACACTTAGTATATTTTCTGTTATTGTTATGGTTATTATAAGCGATCGGCGTAGCGAGCAGCAGGGTCACCGTTATGAACACTGGCCAGCGACCGCACCATCGCCAACAGCCTCATTACCATAATTGACATCATCACGTAACATCACGATTTTCATTAGCGTGGTCACGAGCTGCAGCGTAATCTTTCATGTCACTTAATATCATCATTGTGATCGGCATGTCATCATCGTCCACAACGTCATTGATATCGCAAAAACGTCATCAGTTGCATCACAGTTACTATATAACGCGATTAACATAATGAACATCATAATTAGCCATCATTAAGATCAATGCAATAAACGGTTCATTAACATCGCCATCACCATAGACATCATGAGTCAAAACGTCACCAGTAACATCATAATTATATGTACCAGCATTATGAACGTAAGTTTTTGTTTTATGTCGTAATTAACGGTGTATTATCACGCACATTAGCAGCATCAATGTCACCTGCAACGTTATCACCGCCATCATCTTACAGCGTCACTATTACGATCTACAACTTGACAATTAACACGGTCATAATATGCAACATCATTAACATCACAGTGATTAGCAGCGACATCATCATAATAATAGTTGCACTTCTAGAGCGCCTTTCACCCGAGGGTCACAAAGTGCTGCAAACGGCATCTTTATCACCGTCAGCCACACCGTGATTATCAAGACACGTGTTGGCGTGCTAGCCGCTAACGTCCCACCATCAGCATGAGATCATTTATAAACCTCAACGTGGCAAAGTTGTAATCAAATGCATCATAATCTTAATTATTTACAATCTGTTTCTGAACGTCATTAGGATCATCTACAATATGGTTAATGTATTGAACATCGTGAATTACATCGTCGTTAACAAGGCACACGTGAGCGCTTATGATCTAATTTTAACAACTTCATGCTTACTGCATCATCGTCTGTAACATCGACCAAAGCCCTATAATCCATCAACTAGCGCATTAACATTATCAGATGTTTTTCGTCACGGCATAAACAAAACACCCATGAGCGTGGAAGGAACTGCTTACGTGTGTATTAATATCATTGATCGTGTCAACACATACATCGAAAGAATGATAGTCATCCTGGAGGACGTCCACCGAGGAGATGGATTGATAGAATCATCTGGCCAGCGGGTGCCGGTTGGATTATATCACATCGCAGGATCATGAGAGGTATTGCTACTTTGGGGCAGGCCTTCATCCAAAAAAATACCCACTCTATTTAGACGAGCACATTTATAGGGGACGCAGTGTTTGGCAAGTGTTGGCGCTGGCTTACTTCGTGGCTGTCTTCCTCCTCCACCCCTTTTTAGTTGCTTGTGACTTTGAGGCTTTCTCTCTTCGAGAATGAATAGTGTGCTTGTTATAATTAGTAAATTATTGTTATCCAGCAGTGGATTGACTGGTTAAGGATGTTAGAGATGAAAATACAGAAATATAATTACCACCCTAACATCACGAATAATACCTTTAAATCCTAAATGCGTTATTACATCATTGTCAGGCGATTATGTGGGGAAGGGTTGAGAGCAAATTGCTTGCTGCTCAGATGTGGCAAAGCAGTAGTAGGTGATTTGAGCTGTACGATTTCAACAGTAATTTGATCTTTTAGGTCTGGAACTGGCTTTTTTCATATTCGAGTATCAAGTTCATTTTTATTCAACTCGGTGAAAACGCGGGGAAACTGGATAGCCTCATTTGCAACAGTGATTTGGGTTGTCACTGAATTGGCAAAAGTGTGCTAAATAAAGTACAATTTTGAAGTAACTTGAGAGCAGAAACAACTGCATCATCACATGAGAAAACAAACAATGGACGAACATACATACCTCGGAAACAATAACTTCCCTGAAGCCTACAATTATTTTTCGACTGATTAGTACAATAAAAAAATAGAGGTGCATAAATATATATGCGTATAGGCTTTCTATTCCACTAATGTGTAAACAGATAATCTGAAAAACAGTCTTTTGCTGTAAGGACTTACCTGTTTCTCAGTCATTACCTAAGTAGGACCAAAGGTCTGATATTTTTTAGACAAAGATAACATATCAATTGCAATTACAATTCTCAAATACCATTGCAGTGTATAGGATCATTGCGGGGTGGCACTTGGTACAGTGAGTTGCGCTGCTGTGTCATAGCTCTAAGTTCCCGCCTTCCATGCATTTCTGTGTGGCGTTTGCAGCTTCTCACCGTGTCCACGTGGGTTTTTGCTGGGTAATCTGGTTTTCTTCCATTGTCTAATTTTGACTAAGGTAATTGACCTGCTGGCTAAATTTCCCTCAGTGCCCTGTAATGAACTGGAAATAACATCTTGGGTATATTCCTGTCTTGCGCCTTATGTTTGCCAGGATAGGTTCTGGCTCACCATGACCCTCTACAGGATTATGTGGGTACTTGTCATGAATTAAAGATATCGTTGCAACTATGTGTGGTGCACGGACAGACGGACGCACGGACCCAGACCTCGAGGACGTGGGGCAGGCGTTCGGCCTCATGGGCGTGAGCCTGCACGAGTTGGAGGACTTTGTGCACAACCTGGAGCCCGTGGCATTTGCACACACGTTGCCCGCCTTCCCGGCCGCCAAGGCCAACTCGCTCAGCTTCCCCACGGCGGCGGCGGTGGTGGCCGCAAGTGCCCGTGACGCCGCCTCGTGCCGCGACAACATCCCCGACCATCTGCCGCCACTTGTGTCTGCGCAGGAAGGTGAGTTTCCGTCATCGCCTTTGCCCTGGATTTTCCGCTAACTCATCTTAACCGTTTTTGCATGAGCACAGCTGAGCCAAGGCAGCATGGGGTACTGATGGTATATCTGTTTTTATTTTTCTACTGGCTATTTTCTGAACAAACTGTTATAATGCTGAAGCATCTGAGTATAGCTTGGGGCAAAGCAGGTCCAAAGGCAGGGCAAATGACGAGTGCAATGCTTCTGAAGTCATCACATCTAGAGAAGCTCTCTAATAAGGTCATATTAATAAGTGTGTGACTGAGAGAGTGGTGATATCTATGTGTGTGCGTCAGCATGTTTTGAGGTGACACAGCTATATGGTTTGGCTTTATCATCATCAATACAACCTGAGCCGGACCACGTGAGTTTATCATGGCCTCGGCATGTTCCAGATGTAAAAAAAGTGGTATTTGATTAATCGCCGCCAATTCGTTCATTCACAGGAAGCTGTTATCTCTCCGTGGTGAATAATGCCGAACCATCAACTTCTCCTGTTGTGCTCAAGTGTATATATGGGTCGAACCACGTGTTGGTCGACATGATGTTGGTGGTTTCACTCCACGTGCCAGAACCTTTTGTGGTGGTCATGCTAAACAGCCACATAGATTATGATGTTAATGGCCAATTCGTTATGGGAGGTACCCGGAGGAAGCAATACAGAACAGGGGGAAAACATACAAACTTCAAACAGAAAATCGCCAAAAGCAGGAATCGAACCGGCTTAGGCAGGATCTTTATTCTGTGAGGCACCGATGTTGCACTGCATCGCCACCCTACCTCTCTTCTAACGACACGTTTTTATCAACATGAGCCGACTTGCAGCTCGTCTTGGGGACAGTGAAATCATTTTTTATCAATGTACTGAATGATTATTACCAAATACGTCCAATAGAGGGCGGCATAGCCTTGGGTAATATAATGTGAAGTGTCTTTATGTGGCCCATAAATGCTCACTGCACCTCAGGAGGCTGGATAGAGAAACAGTTATATAACACAATGCGTTTCTAAAGCGCCTTTCGCTCGAGGGTCACAAAGCGCTGTACAGAGCTGTGGAGAGAAAGACATGTCAACAACAACATCGCAATAGATCAACTGAATAAAATAACACCAAGTAACACCAAAATTAATTGTTTCAAAAAAGGGAACGGATAAGTGTTTCTGAGGAGGCATAGATCAACCGCTATGACTGGTGTCGTATTGGGTCATATGCCATAAACCTATTTTGATTTATTTCGAAAGTTTTAGCCAGAAGTTTTCCTACAATGGAACTGCCCACTAATCTGCTGTCATGTTCAAGAGTCTTGTAATTACGCATGAGGAACACGTTTCTGAATCGTGCGTCTGAAATCGTGGAACCGCGCTGCTGTTAATAGCTCTGGTGCGACGGCACGCTGGCGCGTGCAGCCAGTGATAGGCCGAGGAGAAGAGGAAGGTCTTAAGCCTGTACTTGAATGGGGACTGGGAGTTGACAGTACGGATGGCTGGGGGGAGGATGGTAGTTCCAGTAATCTCGCCTAAGTGATGAGAGTTTTTCTCTTTGCATCAGCGTGCACTATGCACAAACATTTTTAAGGGACAGAGTTGACAATTTTACTTTATCTGTCTCAACAATCCAAAAATATATCGACTTTTACTTGACTTAAGATAATTTCATGAACGAAAAATGTACTCGCTTACTTTAAATAACCAAGTGAGCAGTCATTGAAAGTAAATTGTCTCAGACAAGGGGAAGACATGGGGTCATCCTCTTCTACCTCCGTATATGATTGCAATGCTGCCAACGATGAGCCCATGTACATTGAAGTTCTATGGTTGGCCCCCCTGGCGACTGTCAGGGCAACTACAGGCGACGATGTTACACTGCTGCACAGTCTTGTATGCACTTGGGATTCTGTGAGAGCTTTGTTTTTGATTGCAGACGAGATTTCATCGACATTGCTTCAATGCTGTTTACAGCATTGATGCCACACGCCGTAGACTGAAGATACAGTGTTGTAGGGGGTTTGTGATATGGGTATTGACACAGGGGGGCCGGCAGGAGTGGTGGGGGTACCTATGCGGTTAGGGAATTCATGTTACATTAGGCAAGTCTTGCGTTCAAGTCTTGATCAAGGGTTCATCCAGCTTGTCATCGTTAAAGATTTAAAAACGCCGTCACTTGTGCAGCTGCATTGGTTTTCACGAACTTGCTGTACATCACTCTGATGCGGATTATGCTTCTACCCAGTGTTATTCGACATGTCTGACGTTTCACTCTGACCCAGATTTTATGTATGACATTAACCATTGGACAGGACATGTCGCTACAAGAGTTGATGGCTACTGGTAGAGATTTGTGATGAGAGTGGCAGCCGAGGGAGGAAACGCACCCAAGAGAACGTCCATCACTGGAAAGCGGAAATGAAATCGGTTTATGTGCCGAACCTGCGTGACTCATTTCTATCGCCGGATTGAGATATACGCTGGCTGTGCAAGCCTTTTAGGGAAGGACATCATCTAGCAGTGAATTGATGACGGCTGGCATTTATGATAATTAAACTTATTGACTGTGCGGGATTCACACGCCTTATCGTACATGTCACACTTTTATTTTTCAACCTTGCGCGCACTCGCCTCCCCCTCCCCTCTTCGTTAAGTTGACTTTGTGGGTTGCACATTCACTCCGTAATTTCATTAGCACTTTGTTTCGTGATGCTGGCGATCAGACGCTCGCCCGTGGGAACCCGCTCGGCCTGCGCCGTTCTCCCCGCAACATTTACCGCCGCGGCCTAATTGAAAACATACCTGTGTGCCTAACGTGCGCACTCTCGACTCCCGTGCGCCCATTTAGGCAGCCTGTAGCTCGTTCACGGGCCGCTGCCCAGCGTCAACCTGCCGTGTCGCAACCGAGCTGAATGAAAAAACTCACGAGCGTTATTAGAGGGCGCCGACTAACGTTTGACCCACACTTGTAAGTGCGCTTGTAAACTGGCGGTAATAACACTGCACGAAGCTCGGGGGGCTGTTGAGCACAGAAGCGCACCGGGGGCCTGAAATGCTGATGAACAGGAAAGCCCTGGGGTGTGGTGAGCTTCTCCAATGAGCTGTGCGGTGGCTCGTTCAGTCGCTCACCTGTTCGCTCGCTCTCTTTTTTACGCACTCATTCGCTTGGGTACTCACTTGCTATCTCACTTTTACCCTTGCTCGTTGTCTCACTTGCATATTCATTCGCTAACTCGTTGGACGAATTGTTCGTTCAGACACTTGCATGCTCACCCAGTCACTCACCTTTTCAATCACTGTCCCTTGACTCAGTCACCCTACGTCCTTATTAAGTCACTGGTGCATTTGCTTACTGCCTCTCGGTCACTTGCTCGCTTCTTCATTTATTCACTCATTCATAGTTTCCTAGCTCATGCCGAATCCAAAAACACCCATTTAATCACTGTCTTTTACAAGTTTTCACTCACTCGATAGCTCGTTTACTAATGCTCATTCAGATCATTCACTTGCTCATTATCTTGCTTTCTCTCACCCACTCGCCCATCATCTCACTCAACCTCTTTCTCACCTACCCTGTGACTGGCTCACTCATTTACTCACCAACCCACTTTGCTTGCTAGCTTACCCCATAACCCTCATTCTTGCCTCACTTACCATGTCCTCTCTGCCCTCAGGGTAGCATGACCGCCTACCTACCCCACTGCCTGTGCCAAGGAAATAGTTTTGCTGGTTGTTTTTAAGAGATTGCCGTCGCCACTGCCGTATGCGCGAGGGTTGGGTGCCTGACTTGAAAGGACCGCTACACGCACGCACACACACACACCGCGCCGAAATAAGAACGCAATGTGCAGTATTCGTTTGAAGGTTTAGATTTAACTGTAGCTGTTTCGTGGTGGGTATAAAACAGGTCATGTCTTCTGTATCTGCTGTCTTGCAACTTGGGTTCAAATTGCAAATGGAGATGCAAAAGGTCCATCATCTTCGTTAGTGTAAAGTTGATTTTGTTAAACCAGGGTTAGGATAGTCTCATTTGAGAGCGTGACCTAGGTCCTTCAAACTGACAAAGTGAATCTCTGTATTGGTGTAGGTTTTCCTGCCCAATGCTTGAGAATTGCACTCAAGGGCTGTTAGTTCGGATAGGCCGTGGCAAACGGTCCACCTCCCTCCTCTGTGGCCTGTCACGTCAGAGGCATCTTCAGGCTCTGAACGAGAAGTGAGGAAATCTTGCCACAGCTGTCCTGAAAGAGGAGCTGTTAACAGCAATTCTGAAGAGCAAATCTAATCAAAGTGCAGGATTGAAGCAAAGAGAAATCGGAGCAAAGCAAAATCAAAGCAAAAAATGCCACATCGCTTATAGGGTCTAGTTTTTCAGATGTCAGCAGCGGTTTACTTTGCAAACATTTTTCCTCACCATAGGAATGGACATTACTGATATAGGTTTTCATAGCTCTGCATGGCGATTACTTACCAAATCTGTTCTTTCGGGATAGCTGTGTTGAGCACCGAGAGAGGAGTTCTTGACTCGGCTATCCTGAAAGAACAGCTTTGGTAATCAATCATAATGTGAACATTGCACAACTGACTCGGGGCCTACCAACAAATTAGCTCCACCCAACCTTTGAGCCACGTGCACGCGCATGTGCACAGATTGGAAAAAAATAATGTTTGCCTAATGAATCTTGTTAAAGAGTGCTCCTTTCTGCTGATAAGCCTCCTAAATGACTGCCAAGTGGTTTGGGTTCACCTGCCTAAGTTAATCCTCACCTCCCTAGAAATTCGCGAAGGGACCATCATCAAATCTACATTCAATGCTGTAATTAGACAGGTTCAGAAATTCTATGGCCCATGTTGTAAGTCAAATATGGCCCCGAATGTACATTTGTGTAAGAGGCATATTGAAACAAAACAGTCCTTACCTTTTGGATTCTCACCTATGCTCTGTCTTTGTCTCGGTCCTTCCAGTTTAAGTTTGAAACTTTGTTAAATGTGAAGAAAGACTTTAAAGTTCTAACGAGGTGTGCTGCCAAATTGGAAAATGTGCAGACTGTAACTGCCACACTGTTGGTTTGGGCATTGATCGGAGTGCAGTGATTTGTCCATTTGTCCGTTATAATCAATTAGTACGCTCATTATATAAGCAGCCAAGTTATGGAGTGCATCCGAGTATGTTCACCGGGGAGATGGAATTGGTTTCCGCACAGGTGCAAAGTACATTATTGCATCTTGGGATCGTAGGAAGTGGGTGGCAGCTTGGGGGAAGATGTTCATCCAGCAGTGGATGGACCATGGCTGATGATAGTAATGATTTTATGCATCAAGTCATGCGTGTGAGAATGCAATGTTACGTTGTATTAATTTTCACTGATTGTGGTTTACATGATCCCTGGAGCCAATTGAGACATAGCATTGACCGCAAAATAAAAAAAAATGGATACATGGATTGAATCAGGACCCAGGATTCTCACATATTTAATCCAGTCGCTGATGGGAGGGTATAGTGGAGGTTAGCAAGTGAATTGTCACATTTAACAAAGTGAATGATGCCGTGGGAGGTGGCATCGCCTTTTCTGCTGTTACCAAGGTCTAAAATGATCTCCATCCAGACGTCCGTGCTGCCAACTTGCCGCTCCCCATTTATGTCTGCTCATATCTTTACTCCGCCTGTGACTAAACCGTCTGCCATGTCTAACGTGATTCCAATCTAACCTTTAAAAATATAAACATCTCCCTGTCGTCTCCATGATGCTCACGATCTATCTGTTGTGTATGACATCTGGACACACAATTGACATGTACAGTGTTTTTAATAAAATACTCCCCAGTTAAAATTATCGATGCATATATACTGGAGCATGTTTTTGGGCATAGATTAGTGGTCCCTCACCAGTCGATCGTTGTTGACAGGTTAATCTCAGGGTCTTGAACAATCGATGTTAACATTTAAACATATATTTATAGAGTGGGAAAAGCTTAGTTTCTGTACTGTCGTTGTATTTAGAAAACTTTGGCAGCCATAGGTTGTAGATGCAAGCTGCTTGAGATAATGTGCGACCACTCACAGATAGTGTGCAAGCTCATGTTTCACAGTGATGATAGGTGAGTGTTAAACATAAAGTACAATTTTGGGGGTTTCAGTGAAGTAGAAATTTAAGTGTAGGTCTTGTGTTTGATTTAGGTTTTAAAAGTGGTCTTGCGTTTTAAAGAAATCGGAGACCACTGCTGTGGGGCCAAAATGTGTATTTGGAAGGAACATTCTCAAAAGTTCCAAACCTGGTGAAGGAGGTTGTAGATGGAAATATGTCAGAGAGTCCGAGAGACAGGAAAAGACCAATTTTTTTTGACAGTTTGAAGAAAGCGAGGGGAGGACGTCCAGGGAAAAGAAGACGAAAGCTCAAAATCGCACACACATGGACACGGAAGCTCAAAACCGCGTACGGATTGAGCTGCCATTCGGTAGAGGACCGAAGAGAAACAAACTCAGTCACATTGCATGTTACCGCAAAAAGCTGCCCAATGGCAACACCATGCACATCCATGCACGTACGCATACGCGCGTACTCTTATACCGTCGTGGTATGCACCCCGCCGGTCGCCGGCGGCGCCGCCTGCCCGAGCGGGCGTGCGTGGGAAACACGCGATGACATCTCCGGGGGGGCGGGGTGCGAGTCATGTCTTCGGGTTTTTGTCTTCATCGCGCATGGACCATTCCCTCCGCTGCTCCCCCGGTCTCTCCTCCCTCCCTCGTTTACCTCCCCAAAGTCTCCCCACCCGCACCGGGCGTATGCGGGTCAAATGCTTGCGTCGCAGGCGCCAGCGTAGCGGACGGGTCGTCGGCAGTTCGCGCGCCGGTGCTTTAAGGTCGCCGCTGGCCGGTCGCGTCCCATCAGAGCGTTTTTCACGTGAAACTACGTGGAATGCAGCCACGTAAGGTGATTTTATCAGATATTCGTGCTGTTTTACCACTTTATTATTTTGTATTTTCCCACATTTTTATCTCATTTGCGCTATTGGCGCCACATCAGGAGATGAAAAATACATCGATGTAGCTCACAGAACAGTGTGGGTTAGAGAACGAATGGCTCACGGAAGTGGCTATCACAGGCCTACCACCACAGTTTCTCCACATAATCTCTGGTCCACGTGGTAGAGGGAAACGCTGTCCCAATGCCCCCCTATCAAGAGTAATTGAAAGTAATTTGGAAGTGGAAATTTGCCAAAGTAATAGCGAAATTGAATGTGATGGGGTGTATTGTGTATAGTCAGTGGTAAGTGGGTTGAGAGCATCAGCTCCATCACACTAGAGAAGTTAATTTAAATAGGCAGCTGCCTGAATTTGAACCCAGATCTCAGCGATATTGTCTCAGTTCTCTGATTCGGTATCTGAGCCACCCAGCTTCCTTACACTGTTTAGTTATAAGCATAATAATAACGGTTTAGCTTTATGCGGCATCATTCATGCAAGCTGCATCTCACAATCGCTCCACAATTTGTAGCCAACGGAGGCGTGAGTAAGTACCGTAGACGAGTGAGAAAGGAGCAGCTAGACAGTGCTTAGCCTTGGTTTGTAGCAATTGCCAAAGATCTGCACTCCTTTATATATTAAGGCATTTTAAGCCAAATGCAAAAAAAACAACTGCTCTTATCATGTTACATGAATTATTGTATGACTACTGTTTCATTGGCTGTGGTGTGCAAGTGCAATTAAATAGGCTGATCACATTTGTTACTGACAGCACTGTGGCCTTAAAACTACATGTATAGCAGATGATGTTTATTCTTCATTAGACTGGCACTTCCTCCTTGCACTGGACTCTGTTATACACACACCTGGAGCTGGGTGCCCTGGATGGAGTGACATGGTTCTGAAGTTTCGTAGTGACATTAAACAGCTCTTCCTCTCTTCATTATGTGACTTTGGTTTGTACGATTTCACATATATGATGCGGCCAACCATTTGTCTATCCACATTTTGCTCTATGCAGTTTGAATTCACTCATGTGCGGCTTTGCAGTCAGACGTGGGACGTCATCGACAGAAGTGTGCACACTGCTCGTAAAGCAGCTGTCTCGTGCAGTTGAGCACTCAGGACTCAGGGTTGGTTGACTGCGATTTTGCTTCATTCACCCTTGTTTTGGAACGCATCTAGTGCGTGGAGCGAGGGGACCCTGTATAGTATTGGTGTGGTGAGACAATGGGAGTTTAGCCAGTGATGTCACCAGGATTCCGTAATGATACGCTTGGCATTGACTATAAAGGCCCTTTTTTCAGTGATAATAGCACGTCTCTGCGTACCGACATCTATAAAATGCACCAAAAAGCCAATTTAAAGTGTTTGTGTTTCATTAAGGGTGCTGTAAACTCGGACAGCCCAGAACACAACAGTGGTGCAAAATGAGAGCATCCTGCCGTGCGAAGCGAGATCCCCGTTGTTTTGTCCAGGGGTTCTCAACCTTTTGCACCTCAAGGCCCATTTGACCTACTTGGGTATGATCTCAGTGGACGACTAGTGGCCCTCGCGGCCTACTGGGGGTTTAGGCTTCGCGTCGTGCACATTGTGCCACTGGGCATCCGCTGTGCACTGCTTCCATGCGCTACATTCTCCAGTGCCGTGGCAGTGCGGAGTTATTGCGTAGCCCAGAATACTGCGACGGAGCCATCATGTTAACGAGTGTCACAACCCGGCGTCACTATTTTCCCGCAAGCCGTGGTATGGTATTTTAATGCCCACACAAACGCACTCACAATATTTGTGCACCTTACCATCCCTCGCTGCTTTCGCAGTGCTGAATTACAGGCGTGATAATTAGTATATTCAGTTTTTGCGCCGTTCTTACTATGCAGCTATCACGCTGGTGATCTCGTGAAGGCGCTGTGTGTTTACTTGAGAGAGTGTTTTGTGGTATTTTCACCCCAAGTGCGATCTTGCTGTGTGGCATTACCTGATTAAATAATTTCTGCGTATTTAGCACATTTGGGGACTGTGACCGTGGTGCACTATATTTTTGGTCTTCTCTTTATCGAATTGCACCACTGGATGTGTATTGCCAATGCAATTCAGACCGCGCATATTTATGTGGTTCTTAGCCCCGTCAGTGTTATTCGGGGCTGCCATCAGGCTCGTGAACTTCTTGCAACAAGCGGCAAAAGAGGAGGCTGTTTGTGGAATTAAGCTTGAGGATTTGTTGTTATTTTTAACTCTCTTTACGGGTCTCATAAGAGCTTTCTCTTTGTCATTGTCATCAGTCTTAATTTTGCTTTATTGGTGCTTCCCACGGCTCCTTCCTACCACAACTTCCTATGACAAACAGAGGCAGAGGAGCCTTTCAACTGTGACGGCGCCCTCCCACCCCCGGGAGCAGAATGGACTGGCCCTTTGACCTGGCTGGTTGCTGCCCCTGTCGGAATAGTCAATGTGGTTCTTTGGGGGAGGGGGGGGCGGTGTCATTGAGGCCCTCGTGGGATCCCGCCCACTGTGTGCAATTAATGTGTGTTGACGGGTGGGAGATGACATCACTTGTAGGATTTTTATAGCTAATGTGGAAATACGAAGCGGAGTAACGTTATAATGATGGTAATGATCATGGTAATAATAATGACTCCTGTGAGGCACTCCCTGCCACCTTTGTCCAACATCTGCCAGACCAAGTGATTTTTTTTTAAAGCGGTCATGCGCAGGTATGGGTTGGTGAGCAGAACGGTGGTGTGATGCAGAGGGGCGGGAGGGAAGGGCTGTGTGTTTGTTTTGAGTTCTGTGCTGTTTTGTTTTGCGTAGTTGCGTGCTCGCAGTTTGCCAAGCGATGCATCACACCGTGACGCGTCGCTCCTCCATGTCCCCCCTCCCTGCCTTCCTTCTCATCTTCTGTTAACCCCTTTTTGTGCCACTTCAACTCGTGCCATGGTGGTAGTGATGCTGATGATGGTCGCGACCAAGATGCTGATTGTGGTGATCATGATGATTGGTTGTGATCATGGTGGTGATTGTTGAGATGGGTGTTGTTCATGATGATGGCCACAGTGATATTTACAGACTCGTAGTCAGCTTCTTAGTAGTGATGCTGATAATCGGCGTTATAGCCGGAGCCACACTCACCCACCACTACGCTCACCCTTTTTGGCGCGCACCGCCCTCGGGTCACGGCAGCCCCTGAGTGCCGGTCTCGGCGGGTACCCAAGGTGGTGCCACCCTGTCTGGCTGCCCCCATCGACCCCCTGGTGCCCCTCTCCTCCTTAGCCATAGACGGGGGTGCTTCCTGCTGAGTCTTTGCATTTTATTGCTCTCATCCCTCCCCTTTCGCCTCTCGTCCATCGTCTCGCTCCGTCCTCCAGCCGCTGCCCTCCCCCCTCCGCTTCCCTCCTCGCTGCTTTGAATTTTCAAGATGGATGCGATAGGACTCCATGTCGCTGGTGCGATGCTGCCACCGCTGCCGTCGTGACCTTACGGGATCGGCGGAGCGATTTCCATCACCGCCTCGTCCGATTATTAGCTTCAGTTCTCTGGTAATTGTTTTATAAAAGACCGTTCGCGTTAACATTTAACGGTGCTCGCATTGAAAAGGACACGTGCCCTGCATGGTGGTTTTTTTTAACCCGTGTTATGATGGCGGTGCATTTACGCGTGTGTCCCTCTGTCTCTGTGTGTACGTGGCTTTATATTTTTTTGTATTAGCGAGATTTACAGCTCGAGAGATTATGCATCTTGGCACGCCCCACCATCGCTCCCTCCCTCCCCCTCTCTCACCCTCTCATTCGCTCAACCGCCTGACTGCCTGCCTGCCCGTCTGCCCACCCCTTGTGATTAATGAAGGGAAAGGGATGAAAAGGATTGCAAGGCATGCTGGGATCGCTCTAGGGCCAGCGCGAGATGATCGCAGATAGCGTAGGGAAAATGTTTTTTCCCCTCCACCAAAAATAAAACGAAATATTTCACTCCCTTATTCGTATTTTTTTTTGTCTCAAAGGGTGGATGATTTCCCAGCTGATGGGAGCTCCTGCCAATCCGTCTCTTGCGTCGTAGGCCCCTCCGTCTGGGCCCCTCCATGCGGGCCCCCTCCGTCGGGGCCCCTCTGTTTCGCAGTCCATGTGTGCGTCCCTTCTCATCAGCGAAGCCTTACAATGGGTGTTCATTTAGTCGGCTTATTACGCTTTTTAGTCGAGTTATCGACAACCCACGCCTGTCCAGTTGATTTCATTTTGATGGCTTTATTATTTTTACTGCGTTCAATTTTGTACATTTTTATTGAAGTCTTTTGCCTGTGGGTTTTTATTTTAGACATTAAATTAATGCTGGTTAGAGTGTTTCCACCAAGCAATCTTTGTATTTTAATGATGGAAACAAAATATACTCTTGAATAAAATTCTGCCTCTTTGTCGGCGAATCGGTCACGACCAATAAGACTCTGTTCGAAGTATAATCATTGGCGCTGGGAGCAGTTGTTGTGCGCCGAGTCCGCGAGTAGCACCTGGGGCTCGAATCCGACTGGTCTCGCAACGTGGTGCGCGAGTCGCCTGCCCCATGCACCTCGCTCCGCCAGCACCTGCTCTCGCGCCCAGAGCCAGCGTGGCTCAACGATTTGCCAGAATTATTAACGAGTACATGCCACTGGTCACGGGCTGTTCCAGCCTGCGCCATCGCAGCCACGGCCATCACAGCCACCGCCACTGCACTGAAATGAGCGGCGCTTTCCTTAAACCCAGCGGAGCGGTGGGTTTTTTCCAGACTAGTTGGCTAACCTGGGAGAGCGGAGGGTGTGCGCTATTGCTCACCACTCAAACTGCTCCCACTCTGCTCCCCGCACAACATTCTAATCCCTTTAACAG
>JAZEWT010000008.1:14094983-14118323 GCA_036362905.1 Mordacia mordax | reverse complement strand
CAAAGAAAAAAAAATAGCAATATGGTACACTTCTGGGTGAGTGAGCTACTCACTCCCTTGACTACTCACAAAGGCAGATGGAGTTGCCGGCCTGACTATCGACTTCACATTACGATGCTGTAATGCGTCTTGAAACCATTACTAGTCCCGATGCTGCCACTGCTCCATTAATAATAATAATTGCATTCATTACAGTGCTTTTTACCCGAGGGTCACAAAGTACTGCACAGAGCTATGGAGAGAATGGCACGTCAACAACAACGACAAAAGAACGGAACATCATTTGCGGAGCATTATGCAGTCATATCGTGTAGCTTTGGGATGTGTACCATATTCGGGTTGCACGCATTTTGTTTGGCGTGATGTACGTTTTCGGACACCCGGTCACGTTCGGCGAAACGTCGTACATCGTGCCAAACGATGCGTGCGTTGCAACTCGGAGAGTCCATGAAACCATCACCGGTCTCGTCCATTGGTCCATTGCATGACACATAAGTTGGGAATAATCTCTCATATGCATGGATTTTGCAGTGCTTTCCAGTATATATTTGTCCATGAAAATATTTACTTAGCAAGGTAGCATTTTGAGACTGACGTACAATATGTACATCGGTAACACCGTGTGTGACCTTAATACATAATAGTAGGTGACATTTTAGGCTGTAGCCCTTTGTAGCAAGTAATTCAAAATACCAGTACCGAAGCTGTCGGGGTAACATCATCCGCACATTTTAGCCCAGGTTTGTGCATACAGATTTTTTGGCCAATCTTTTTGCGGATGATAAGGATAATGTTGAAAACTGCTCTCAAGAGTTTGTCTTTTGGGATAGCCATGCCAAACGTTCCTCCTCGCTCCTTTGCCGGACAATGCCTCTAACGTCCAAGGCCAAACGTAGCAAAGGAAAGAGAAGGAACGTATAACACTGCTTTCCCGAAAGAGCAGCTCTTAAGAGCAATTCTCAGCTCTTTCGTAAACGCCTCCTGGGGCGTCGTTGGCCGCAACACTGGCCCCTCCTCCGTCTCCCGCCCACTTCAAGGCTGCCATTTAGAACATTCTTTTTTTAAAAGTCCCCTCTCTCTTTCTCTCCCTTTCATGGAACCGCTTTCCGTTCCACCCAGCTGACTTCTCATTTTAAGTTATTTTCCTCTGTGCGGATTTGTGAGGTGGAAAAAACAAGGAGGGGGTGGCGGGAGCTGGGGGAGGGGGGAACATAGCCGCCCTCACTGCCTGCACCTCCCCTCTTTTTCCCATTTCAAGAAAGCGCGGCTCTCCATTCGCCGCTCGGCCTTATCTCGCGTAATTAATCGGGCTGTGTGCGGCAGCGGTGGCGGCAGCGTGCGCGGGGCTTCTGGAAAGGGCGAGCGCCGTAATTGGAGTGAGTTCCCAAGGTCGCTGAGAGTTTAAACGACGACGGCTCGGGCGTGCGTGCTCCATCTGGACTGATCCACTATGCAAAAGGTGGTCTACCCCTCGCGGCGATGTCCACTCGCGGCTCAGCCAGTCGGGTGTGTGGGATCCTCCGTGAAGCGCTCTTAGCTACTGCTTCCGCTAGCTGTTCAGCTCCTATTCATCAACAAACCATGTTCGCGTTCCTTCATCTACCGCACTTCTTAGGAAGTCTACCTTTTCATCCTGTCTCTAGATTGTGCGGAAGGTTTTGGTGGATTGGTGCTGTGCCCACACCTCACTGCCCCCCTCTCCCCCCCACCCTTTGCTTATGATTGTGCAGTTAAAAAAGAGCAGATTATTTTTTACACTTTATTCCAGTTGGGATTTTATCGTCATGTGACAATACAAACGATTCGTTGGGAAATTATGCATGTACAGTGTGGCGGTTTTAAGGAGCTGTTGCCAAAGAACTATTTATGAGGTCCCTTAAAGTGAGCTACGTATCCACATACTCAGAGACACACTTGCGGAAAAAATGTTCGTCTGATTGATGGCAATCAAACCGATGTATTTTTATTACTCTCGAAGCTGGAATTCAGCCAAATTAATTGAAAAACCTAATTCTATACGGTGGCTTTTTGTGCCCTCAACCGTGACCTGGCTGAGACCATCAACTCAGCTACACTCGAAAATCCGGTTGACTCACGGTCCATGACTCGAACCGGGGGCTCGCACCCAGGGCATCTCAGCAGCGGTGCATCCCAGCGACTCGGACCACACTAAACCGCCACCCTGTTACGGTCACATCTTCCAACGGTCGGTCTTTTATCATGAACATGTTCCTAGTTGCTCTGGTTTTTTAAATGTTTCCTCTCCACTGCTTGCGAACGTGAGATTGCTTAATGTGAGTAAATGATGGGCCCCCAGTCGGCACAGACGAATGAATGCCAAGCAAACCATGCAAAGCTTTAGTGGCCATTAAGGAAACATTGAACATTTGTACGCGCTGATTCATCATCATTATCAATACCCGCTTAATCCTGTACACGGTCGCGGGGGGCCGGAGCTTATCCTGGCGGACAGGGTGATGCACAGAGCTGCGGAGAGAACGGCATGTCAGCAACAACAACGACATCAGAACAGAAAGTCTGCAACAATAACGTTTTTTTAAATTAAATAGTTATATTCGTTTCATGTGGTTGTTTAAATTCTGGCTTTTGTCTTTTAGTATCTGATGTCTTGTGTTGTCCGGGTTTTATCCCGGACGTGTTCTTGGCATGAAGTCAGAAAGACGGAATGATCTCTGAGCAACCCACGCAACGTAGTGCAATCCCCCGCGCATTGTTAAAGAACGACCGGAGGAGATATCAAAGACCTTCTTCTGAAATATATCCTTATAGTGGTGGAGGGCATTACGTGCTTTAAATGAACCCCAGCGCTATGTCACCTCGAGTCCAGCACTCATTATAGAGACTTTCTGAACTGGTCTGGAGGGATGTTCCACACACATAAACCATCCAAAGACCCAACAATTAAAGGAGGTTGGCATAAGGAAGGGCATCTGGTTGGAACAATGCTGTTCCAATATCCTCACATTAGCGATAACTAGCCAACCCAGGGCAGCCAGGATACTTTCTGGTTAAACTGACAGCAACAACTTCTAAAATATCACCCTGGTGAGATATGATACCTTGCAGACAAGCGAGAAAGGCATTAGCCAGGCAGTGAATCTGTAAAAATCTACTGCTTCCTCCAAGCTCTGCAGTCCTCTCTATGTGTTTTTGGCACGTTAAGATATGTTTACATGTGGAAGAAAACCACAGCACATGGAAAAACCTAATACGTGCGAGGCGTCAACACTCTCCCACATAGATGGAAAAGATGGATTCACGATAAAGATTCAATTAAAAGAAGTATTTGTTTTTGTTTTGTTGAACTCTTCTGCATTGTTCCTAATTTTTAAATCTAGATGTAACATTAGCTTATCCTTTAAGCATAATTTGTGTACATGTTAAGCAATTATTTTACACAAGTCTGGATAATTATATGTATCTGAAGCATAAGAATGGATTTTAATATGTGAAATATTGATTTGTCATTATTTTTCTAGTCACTACACAAAACGGCTCATTAATTGCATCCTCTCTTTAAATATTACCTCTGCATCAGTCATTCATTTTCAGATATGCTTAATCATGTAGAGGCCACTGGAAGCAAATTAGTCATGCCAATTAATGAAGTACCTGGCGAAAACCCATGTAGACATGGGTAAACCAGCAAATTCCACTCAGATAGGCATTCGAGCCAGGAATCATCTGCAAGAACCTATTTGTGAGGTAGCAGCGCTACTCACTGAGCCACCTTGCTGCCCTTGTTTTTGGATCAAAAGTATCGTTTTTGTTCATTACAAATAATGGTCCATTTCCTTCTGCAGAGGAAGAGGAAGTGGTCCCGTGCGAGGGCGGCACGTCGGCCGAAGCCATGCAGGTCTCGTTGGACGAGGAGGACGAGGAGGAGGATGAGGAGGAGGATGAGGAGGTCGAGGAGGGTGAGATCCGGGATGGGTTGGAGCCCGGCGAGATCGTGTCAGACGACGGCAAGCGCCAGTTCATCCTGGACGCTGACAGCAGCGGGCCCGACTCGCCTGTGTCCTCCCGCCACTCGGGCCACCCCAGCAAGCGGGCCCGCCTCTCGGAGCCCACCCCAGCTTTCCTGCACAGTGGCGGTGGCGCCGGTAGCGGTGGTGGCGGTGGCACGCCCCGCCGACCGTTGGGTCCACTCAGCGCACAGCAACTGCAGCAGCACCAGCAGCTGAGGGCACCGCCCGTGCTGTCACCTGTACCCGTGTCGGACCCCTCTGAGTCCCCGCCGCTCTCTCCGGAACCGCCAGAGCTTGCTCCAGTGGCGCGGCCCACACCCACTCAGGAGCGCAAGCAGCAGCAACAGCAGCAGCAGACGGCAGCGGTGGCAGCGGCGGCGCCATCTCACGGCAAACATAAAGCGGCACACAAGGCCTCGAAGGCAGCGGCGAAGGCATCTCCGGTGGTGGTGGCGCCGGTGACCTCCACGCCGCCCTCCCGGCCCACGCGCTCGCACAGCCAGAGGTCGCCAGCGCGAGAAAAGAAGTCTCCTGCTCGCACCAAGAGCCCCAAGACTCAGGGCAAAAGCAAGGCCCCTTCTAATGCCACCACTGTCTCTCCTCCACCAGCCAGTGCAAGCGGCAAACCGGAAAGCCCGGCGCGGGCCCCACTTGCACTGTACAATGCGGCCGTGGAGCGGACATTGCGCGAAACGCTGCCCAAGGCCTCCGCTGCTGCCACTTCCACGCCGGGTGCCGGTGACAAGAAGGGCGGACATGAGGGTACGCCCAATAGGAAGCAGCAGCACCAGCAGCAGGATGACAAGGCCATCACGGACTCGATTGACGCGGTTATTGCGCAGGTCTGCGCCAAACGCGAATCGGACCCGTTTGCCTTTTCATCTGACTCGGAGGGCGAAGTTTTCACAAGTCCCAAACATCACTCCGCATCGGATTCGAGCACTATTAAGTCCCCGACTCTGGGTGCCAGTAGCAGCAGTGGTGCGAGCACGGGCCAGCCCATTGGACCGGCCGCCGGCCCGACGCAGGCCATAGGTGTGGCGTCAACTCCAGCGACGAATTCTGGCGGGGAGCGTGAGCGTGCGACAGGTGCAAACGCTGCGTCATGGACGCTGGACGACTCAATCAACGAGGTAGTGAGGAGAGCCGGCTTGGACATGGCGGCGGCTATCCCCATCGCTACAGCAACAACACCCAAGACGGGCCAGCCGGCGATGGCCGCCACGAGGGTGCTGTCAGTTTCTCCGGCACGATCATCATCATCATCTGACGGTACTTCCCCATCTTCACCACGCACGGACGCCCCCTGCTTTCCATCGGCACCTCCCCCGCCACCACCAGAGCCCAGGCCAAGTGCCGTGGCGGCGGCCAAATCAGCGGCGCCGCCACCCGCACTCCTGCCAGCGCCGCCGGCACAGGCCCAGCCGTCGACGGTGGACGTGAAAAAGCGTCTTAAAAAGGAGCTGCGGTTGAAGCAGAAGAAGAAGGAGAAGGAGCGCGCGAAGGAACGGCTCAAGGAGCAGCGTGAGAAAGAGCGAGAACGCCAGCGCGATAAGGATAAGCGCCGCGATGGCTCCAAGGACCGCCGGGGCCGGAGGGATTCGGAGAGGACAACCAACAAGTCGAAAGAGCGTGATCGCTCCGAGTCAAAGGACAAGGGTAAGGACCCGTCGCTCAAAAAAGACAAGGACAAGCACAGGGACAAGAAGAAGGACCACGAGAAGATGAGAGGGGACAAGCACGGCAGGGACAAGGGCGTCGGTAAGTCGGCGGTGCCCGTGAGTGGCGGGGCTTCGGCGGCGTTCTCCGGCAGCCTCGCGTTTGCGCAGCTGGGGCGGGTCCCACCGGGCAGGCATGGTGACGGCGCCGGTGCCAACCGGGATAAGGATCGCCACCGTGACAAGGACAAGAAGAAAGACAAAAAGAAGAAAAAGCGAGAGAAGGATCGAGAGAAGGAGGAGAAGCACAAGGTGGACAAGGTGTGGCAGAAGCACCTCTCATCTCTCTCGCTCTTGTTCACTTCCTCTATGTTTACACTGGCGTGTGGGTGTGTGTGTCTTTGCCCGGTTGTTGTGTATGTGTACATGTTCATTGTTCATGCATCTCCCATGAGCATGCGTGTCCTCTGTATATATAATCATTCCGATAGAGCGCGTGTGTGTTGTATACACGTCTTTGTGTTTTGGTGTATGTCTGCATATATATTTCTGTTTAAAATTGGTTTTGTTTTTGTATGTGTGCATTTGTTGATTAATGTCTGCCTGTATTTTGTACTTCATTCGTTCACGTGGCTGTGTAAGTAAAGCAGATCCACTTAAATCACTGCGCTCGTGTGCGTTCGTGCGTCTCAGCTGAAACAGGATCAGCCCAGCGGAGCCTCGTCCCCTGCCATCCCCAAGCTCACGCTTCGCATGGGCGGACAGATGCCGCTGTGAGTCATTCATTTATTCACCCCACAGACAAACTGATCCTGTCATGGGAACGTGGAATTGTATCCACACCCACTGAAACAGGCACCGGTTCACACTTGTTTGATCAGCAGGCAGAGACTGTGTCACTTGAGTGTTCATTTGAGGATTCGAGTCTATCCTGGAGGTAAAGTTTTGTGGGTCACAAACATTTATGTGATCCACCAACCCCGTGTTTGTAATTCTGGGTTATGACATTGCTTTGGAAAGGCCATTACAGTCTCCCTGAGTTCTTGAACCCATCACCTTCTCTTGTTTGTGTCCTCTTGGGTTTCCTCCCAAGTACAAACACTTCTCCAAAAGGATCTACCCAAACATCACAACGAGCAGTCGCTTCTGAAAATAAGTCTTGAGACTCGGCGACACTTTCCCTGGCTATAAGAACACAATGACATGTTTACAGCTAAGGCTGCAGCTGATTGTTATGGTCATGTCTCTGGATGAGGTCATTTCTGATATAGCTAAAACATTGCAACTTCTTGAGCATTGTGCTGAGCGACTCAAGGTCCTTCGCTCCGATGCAGAGTGAGTCCCACTCCTGACTGGCCGCCCTCTCACTGTCTCTCCTCCAGTGTCTCCACTGTCACATTCGTCGGTAAACTCTGTTGTCGTCTCATCGGTTCTGTCGGTACCGTAGCTGCCCCTGTGATCGTGACCGCCTTCAAGACGCTGTTATTGTTTCACAAAGTCTTGCACAATGACCAGCGCCAGCAGGGTTAATGGGAAGATGGTTAATGCGACCGTTTATGTGTTGATTTTTCTTTCTTCCGTAAAAAAGAAAGAACTTTTCTTGAGTGGTGACGTGGCTTTTCCGAATGTTTGGGTTTTACCGCGTTGCGCGGTTCAAGTAGGAGAGGCTGCCTGTGTTTACGGATTGGCGCTGCCGCCGCCACATCCCTTTTGTTTAGGTAGTGATTGTTGGCTCGCTCTCTATTCATGTTTACGATGATGATGATAATTCTAAAGACATTCACTTTTGCAGGAGAGTCTCCAGAATTTTTTCAATAATCTTTGTTTTGAAGGGGTTTTGCTTAGTTTGGCAAATTTATGTTATTAATGAACAACTTTGAGAATTGCTTTATAAAGCCGTTATTTTGGGATAGCCATATCAAGCCCTTCGTCTCTTTGGGCATGGCTATCATGACAGAATATCTTTAGAAATGCTGCACTAGCACTCAAAGGTCTGCACGGACGGGTTCATAAGTCCACTTGCTTTGAGCCATTTTGTGATCACCTCGCAGCCGAGCGGCTTAGGAGTTTCATAAATCTCTTGTGTGATCTACCAACCCCTCCTGTGATTGTGTTAGATTATGAACTCGGACCACAACGATGCCCGGCAACTTTTCGGCCAGTGGTCATGTGGTTATATGCTTACTTGGCCATGTACCGACTCACACCACACATCAAACCAAGCCAATTCGTGAAAACCATGTAATTAAGGTGGGGAGTACTTGATGGTGACTCACCTCGTCTGCTTTCTCCATAATTTAGTACACTCAGCCACTTACCCAATAACTCACCAACTATCCCACCTATTGACCCACCCGTTGAACTGCTTATTTATCTATTGATCACCTGACCCACTTGTTTAATCACTCATATCTATCCATTCACAGATATAGTAATGCACTTGCTGAAATACTCTCCTACCGATCCACTTTTTTGGTCACTCATGCACCCAAACACACATCCACTGACCCACTCACTCGCCCACCCACTCATCTACTTGCTCACTATCTCACCACTCAAGCCATTCGCGTACAGATCCAACGATCCACCGACTAACCAACTCACTTGCACCTTACAGCAGCAAGGTCCTGAGTCCAGTTACTGACTCGCGTGCCTTTCTGTGTGGAGTTTGTGTGTTCTGTCCATGTCTGCACGGACTATTGCCGGACGTTGCGGCTTCCTCCCATAGCTTAAAAATACACTAAGTGTTTGGTAAATAACATCTTAATGTTTAGCATTCACAGTGTCTTAACATATTAGTGCCAGCTTACCACGTACCTGCCTTACCCCTCGGCTGTCTCTTTGTGGTTCCTCGTGCCCTCTAAGTTGTCTCTGTCGCCGAGAGTGAATGAATACTGCGGAGTGCATTACAGCTGGTGAATAATCGTTATTATTATTATGCTCTTGCCCCGACCGTGTGCCCAAGCAGAGTGATCCATCAAACGAACATGGACAAGAAGCCGTCCCCTCCCATCCCGCGGCCCAAGTCTCCCCCATTGCTGGGTGGCGGCGGCGGCGGCGGTGGCGGCGCCATCTCCTCGCCATCTCTCTCTCCTCCCGACTCGCCGCTTCCTTCACAGGCGCCGCCTGAGCCCCACTCGCACCACCAGCACCGGCCAGGACCCACAGCCTCGCTGTTGGTTCCGGGTGCCGGCCGTCCTGACGGGCCCCTGGCTACCCTCGAAATGACTGCGGGGAAGGCCGGGGGCAGCCCCGGAGCGACGGGAGGAACGGTGGCAGCTGCGGCGGCGGCGGCGGCGGCGGCGGCGCTCCAGCGCACCGTTACCACAGAAACCATCAGCACGTTTTTGGTTCGTTGTGCGGCAGGCTCTGCCTCATCATCATCGTTGTGCTGTTGAAGTAACGCATGTAAATACTACCGCATCTCAAGACCCTGTACATACACAGTGGAAGTGCTTTCTTTTTTGAGGGAGGCAGTCATCACGTGAGTCCACTGTGTGAGCGTGTGATCTGTGTGTCTGATCGTACCTATGTGAATCTCTGGGACAGAGAAGTCATTGGTCACACATAGCATATGGGCAGGGAGAGAACAGCACGGGCGGTTGTGTGCCCGAGCGTTATCTTGATTTTGACGATGAAACAGCACCCATCTTTATTTCTTGTAGACATCTATTCCCCTAGACAGCAGCACATGCCGGCTTTGTAAAGTCCCTCCGCACATTAGGATGTGTCCATGGCCCGACAGTAAGCGCACTGCCAAACATATACTTGATTCCTGTCCCACACAGCTAACATCACTGGTGAGCAATAGGCAAACTGTTCCTGACTCCCCCCCCCTCTTCCCATTACCAACCTGCACCGACCAGTGGAGTAAAGAACGGTTACTGTGACCTTGAAAGATGGCACGGCTGTTTGTTTATTTTTTTGAGTTGCATCCTTCATAAACTTTATTTGAGTTCCTCACGAAGTGGACGTGTTTATTTGCCAATCGTGGGGTTTATTTGTTATTTTTTTATTAATTAGTTGTAGTATTATTACTGGGCACGCGTTCACGCTGCCGTCAGAGCAGAGGTCCAGTCCAATTCAGCATCCCGCTCGGAGCCATGGAAAGGGAGGGAGTTCTGTTTGTTTTGCCCTGCTGATGATGATGAGTAAGTGCTGGCCGCTGCTGTCGTCGATGGAAAAGCACAGACTGTAGGGGATCTGAGGGACTTTTAAAAGCACCGCAAAGTAGGGAGGGATGTTGATTTGAGACCTATTAGCTCTTAACAGTCTTGGGAAGTTGTCCGTTTTTTTCTCTGTATCCCTGATTTCCCCCCCCCATTCCACTGCTGCTCATGCTCTCTCCCTCGCTCGCTCTCTCGTGCTATGTAAATTCTTGTCTGTCAACTTTTCAGGCGGAAGGAAAATAACAATTACCGATTAGAAGTTTGTTTATCCTCGCGCCCGCTAGTTTCACCGGGGAGTAGCAAACATCCGCGGCGTGGGGTTTTTAATCTGCGGTTTCTCCACTGCCTTGACCTTGGCTCGAACCCAGAAGGAGGAGAGGGGGTAGGTGGGGGGGGTGATTGGGGTGCCTCTGGTGTACAGATAGATAGGGTAGCAGACACACATCTGCAAAACGTGTAGGGAAATAACCTAGTGGGCAGGTAGATATCTGGCAAATGTGCAGATGTATTGGCAGAGCAGACCTGCATCTGGATAATATGCAGATGAATTTGGTAGTTAAACGTGCAGACACACTATCAAGTAAGAAGGCATCCGTGATCAAGCTAGACAACCAAATTTTGCATCTAATACAGAGGCAGGCAGTAAGGTTCCCAGACTGACATCTGGTAAACATACAGGCAGGTATAGCAAATAAGCCAACATTTTCTGACCTTACATGTACGTAAAGAAATTTGAAGGCATCTGGTGAACATATGTGGTGATGGGCCAACCAGCAGAGAGACACATGGTAAACGTGTGGAGAGGTAGGCAAGTAGGCATGCATTTTGTATACAGGCAAGCAGACGAGACCACAGGATTACACACCACGTGGGTAGAAAGGCAGACAGATAGGATAGACAACTATATAGGTAGCAGGCAGACAAGATGGGAGCCAAGCATTGACTGGCTGGCAGGGTTGCAAGCAAGCAAGTGGGGCTTACAATGAGGCATGCAGGACATGCAGACAGTAGGTCTGATAGTTATCTGGTCAGGCAGACAGACAAGCATGTAGGCGGACCAGCGGGCATGCAAATCAGTGGCATAACCATCCAGTGTGCAGGCGGTGCAACTACACCAGGGTCCCACTGGTGGAAAAAGCGGAATTCCCTGGGCTGTGAAGAGTCGGGGAGTTTAAACCTGGCACCTCATTGAATTCTTCGCAACACGTACCACCCATCATTACCAACGAGACTGACCTTGCTCCCACGTGCATGTATGCGCAGGACGCCCAAGGAAACCAGGTGTGGATCTGCCCTGGCTGCAATAAGATGGACGACGGAAGTCCCATGATCGGCTGCGATAAGTGCGACGACTGGTTTCACTGGTAAGTGCGAGCCTGCGCGACTTTTGGGGGGACGAGTGGTGCCCCCTCCCACCCTTCTCCACCTTCCATCTTCCCCCGGCTCCCTTCCCACTTCCCACCCCTTCCAAAAATCCTCGACTCTCACCCCCCTCCCCACCGCTGGCCCTTAATTGTTCCCATGCAGCGACCAAAGCCCTAAGTGATGCTACGGCAGATTAAGGCAAAGAAACTGCTTGCAAATAAGTCAATTAATATGTGCCGTTGCCGACTCAAAGCGACGCTGAAATAATATTTACACAGCTGCTGTGTGGCCGCTCGGTAAACTTTTGAATCCTTTTAACAGAGAGAAAAAAATGGGGTACAAAACATTTTTTGAAAGCCTTCTCCTCTGTCCTCCCCAAACTTTTAAAGGAGACTAAAACAGACTATCCCTTACCGTAAATTGGGACGATGAGACGCAGGCGGTTTAGTGAATTTATTGGCACGTCTGTTCCTGTTGCAACCGCTCTCCTCTTCATCCTCCTCGGCCGTTCCTCGCGTCTGCCAGGGAAACGCCGCCCTACGTGTTGTCTTGAACTCGCAGCGACCCGACTCTTGGCGTCTGAGCTGTCAGCGCTTCGACGAACGGGCCCACGCATCGGAGTGCGTGCATGCACCACCCATCCCCTCGCGCTTATGAACACAATAAGAAGGCGCCGCCGAGGGGCTTGCGGTGGAGAGAGCAGGGCGCTGTGTTTCTCGGGCATCGCAATTAGGCACTTAGCGATTCGTCAATCTCAAGCTTTTGCCACACACTGCTGCAGGCACCTTTAGTCACACATGGCTCAGGAGGCAGAACACTCGACGTGCATTTTGGGCCATAAGCGAATACGAAAACGCACGTGTGAGACGAATCGCTCAAATACATTTTTATCCATATAGGGTCTCACGTCTCAGTGGAGGAGAATTGCTGTTAACCTAGGATGCAAAACGAAACAATCAACGTGGGAGGCAAAACGTTGCAAAAGAGAGGAGGAACGTGTGGCATGGTGATCCCGAAAAGACAGCTCTTCAGGGCAGTTTTCAAAAATACATTTGTTTGATGCATTTTGATGCCCTCCCAGTCGTGTGAGGAAAACCGTAATGGGGAGGCCAACGAATGGAGAAAATTGGCCTGCTGCGGACATGCAGTGTGAAACTACAATGGCATGCTGTGATAGTGCACTGCTCACTGTGAGTCACGTCTGAATAACTCTTGTCACTTGTTTCCCTGTACTTGTCCTGCCCCTGTCCCACTCTCTCTCAGGCCATGTGTGGGTATCTCAAAAGCCCCTCCGGATGCAGTCAAATGGTTTTGCCCACCCTGCCGCCTCGTCAACAGCGCCGCAGCGGTCACTGGCAAACGCCGGGACAAGAAGGGGGCGGCCACGGCGGTGACACCACCGCCGCCGCCACCCCCCGTCGTGCTGCCACCTCCCCCTCCTCCTGTGCCCCCGCCGCCGGTCGTAGCCACCCCTCTCGTCGGCGCCAGCAGCAAGCGCAAAGGCAAAATGGGTCGAGGAGGCCCGCCGCCTAAGAAGGGCTCGGGGAAGCTGACGTCAGAGGCTCTGCCTATGCCTGCCACCGCCCTCGCACCTCTTCCGCCCACTCCCCCACTGCCTGCCCCGGCGCCACCACCGCCGGTCGTTCCCATGGATGACGTGAGTAGCGCAGAGATGGTATTGTGACCTCCCGGTCGAAATGGCACGAAGGCTGCCTAGTGCCTTCACCCTACATGGTAATTGGTCGACTTGGTTGACCATTCATTATCAGTGTTCACTTAATCCTGCACAGGGTCGCAGTGTGCCATATAACTTGTCATTCAGAACGCCACAGCTAAAAAAGTTGACCAAGTACAGTTATTTTTCATATAGAGGTTTGGATAAAGCTGAAAGCTTATGAGCATGCAACCCCTTTGTGTGTGTTGAAAAATCAAACAGTTATGGACGTCTCTAGAGGACTGCGAAAGAGCTCATGATCGTAATTATAACAGTGGTCTTATTCCTTTACAAAAATTAATAAAGGCATTGTGGTGTTGTGTTTATCTCCCTGCGCTATGAACTCTGCTACCCGATTTCGATTCACAGCCAAAGCTATTCGTGGCGAGTGACTCATAAACCATTTATGGACCTTCCCCGTTTCAGCCACATCAATTTGCTGACCCTCACTGATGATAAAGTATGGTCTAAGAACCCCCAAGCACCTGGAGGTCTTGGGAAGGCCTTCATCCAGCAGTGGATTGAGAGAGAAAGCTTTATTTTAAACACTGGTGCGCTAATACGAGCGGCTCTGATCGGCACTGCCCCCATGGCATTGTCCGTGTGCACGGTACATGCAGCCCTAACAAGTCCACCTATATAATTGCCCAGTGTGGCACGGGGAAGACTGAACGGTGCGCTTGTTTGTTTGACCGTTCATTCGTAGGGTACGGAGCGGCGCCGTTCCGCAGAGTTGCGCCCTGTCCCTCTATCCTGTGCCGAGGCTCGCGCGCTGCCGCCACTCCTAACCAACTCCCTCTCCGATAAAAATACATCCCCACGCAGCCGACGTTTCCATCTCCCATCTCGCGGCGCTTCCATCTCCTATCTCGCGGCGCTATCAGATGAAAACGCGAGTCTCTTGCTTTCGTCACAATATGATTCATTGCTACAGCGCATACAAGAGTTAACTGATCGTCGGACGGGCGGACTGACGAACGGGCGTAAGCTCACCCTCCCGTACAGACGAATTCGGCCCTCCATTCCCCATTGCCGCTTCCCAAACTCCCAGATTTTGATGCCACCGACGCCACCACCGTTGTTTTTGCTGCGTCTGTGTCTTAGACGCTGGGGTGTGCGTGAGCAAGAGGGAGCGAAACGCATGGGTTTGTAAGCGCGTGCGAGGGAGGCTGTTTCCTGGCCCGGAAGGGAGGGACAGGGATACAGCGGTGCTTTTGTCTCCTTGACGGGTTTACGGAGGCGGTGGTGGCGTCGCTTCAAAATTCTCGCCCGCCGTGTGTTTCTGTGCGCGCGCGCACTCCATGCATTTGTGCGTGTTAATTTTTGTGCTGAGTTATCTGAGGGCGCAATCGGAAATAGTCTAATGTAGTCACTCGCTATGCCCCTACTCCTGTTCCCACTTTTATCCCATCCCTCTCATACCCGACATACGATGCAAACATGTACACATGTGCGCGCATACATAAACACACATGCGCTGATAAAACATATGCACGTGTACGCATTCATTGACCTGCACACAATCGTACATGTCCATATGCACACGCACACACATACACACCATATGTACAAACACGCATTTACGCACACACGCATACCCGTGCACGCACGCACGCTCGCAGGACTATGAGGAGGGAAAGATCTGGATCTGCCCGAGCTGCAAGGGCGTGATCAAGCAGACCTCGGAGGCTCCCACCATTGGCTGCGAGACATGTGACGAGTGGTACCACTGGTGCGTCCCCTGCGGCCGATGGCAGAAACGCCGGCATTTATCAACGTGACAACGATGATTGTGAAGATTATGACGGAAATGACATTCTGCTGGGCGGCGATATTTATTTATTATTAGTAAAATAATAATAATTTATCCGGGAGCGGTTACTTGCATGTGGCCTGTGTTCCAGCACTGGTGAGGGGCAAAGCAGCAGCTACGCTTGATGGATCGCCGTGCAGATGTTCTAATTTGGTGCTGTACCCTGGCTCGCCAGGAAAATCTAACGCAGCAGCGTGTGGACTCCACCAGTTCCATCTGTATGGGATAGTGTTGCCCCTCCCCTCTTCTGTGGATGTGTGGGTTGTCTCCAGGCACACTAACAACCTTCCACACATATAAACTCATGAATTTCATATTAATTCTAGGACCACAGAGCTAGAGGGAGAGGGGAGATTTTAGACCAACTCAATGTTTGACTGCCACCATTTCCAGCTCATTTGTGGTTTTTCCTCTTACCTGAGTCACTCTTTTGGAGAGCAAATGAATGTTGTGGGGTGGCAGTGCTTTGTAGATTGAAAATATAAATAATTTATATTGTTGTTAATTAACTCGTTAAACTGAGGGCAATGATTTATGTATGACAGCCCTTGTTGTGAGTCATGAGTAACATGTTATGATAATGTCACAAGCATTGCTGGACATGGTGTGTTGTTGCTGGATGATTGCGCAGCGGGGTGGTGCAGTGGTAACATTGGATCTACGCCTGCTTTTCGTGGAGTTTGTGCTTTCTCCCCCTGTTAAGCAAGAATTTCCTTGGGGATTTTCAGTTTCCTCCCGTAACTAACATTGCTCATTAATTGGCTGATAACGTAACATATAGGACATTACTGTGTCGGAAATGTTGGCACTGTTTCAATGCATGGCAGCCTTCCCCCTCTTCGCCTCTGCAGATTTCTCGTGCCTCTGAGTCATTCTCTCTTCGAACGAATTCCTTCGACATTGAACAAATACTGTACACGTACAAAATTTTTTTTTTTCAAAATGTAACTTATGATTGTGCGTTCAGGACCTGCGTGGGCATCATCACCCCCCCACCAGAGGAAGAGCCATGGTACTGCCCTATCTGCACCACCTCCACCTCTTCCATCGCCAGTGGCGGCGGTGGCAGCAAGACCCGGGACAAACGGCACAAGGGGCGGAAGGGCAAGGGTGGACATTAGCGACGGGGTGCTGGGCTCCCTGCCTCCCATGCATCTCTCCGGCGCTAGAGCGAGCATCGCTCGCCATTGGGCCTGCGCCTCTCTTACCAGCGCCGCTGACCAACAGCGCACCACTGTCAACAACAATGACAACAGCTAAGATGGACGTTGTTCTCCCGTCAATGGCTTGTATATCCGCACCGCCGGGAGCTTCCGTGTGGCCGGGCAGCTGACCTGGCCGTTGTGCGTCTCATTGCGGGATCGCGGGTGGACACCGGTGGAGTACGAGTGCAGTGCGCAGCAGGCCCTTGCTCGTCCACCCACTCGCCCCTCCGCCCGCCCCGCCAGCTCGGCAGCGCAATCACTGTCAACTGCGCATCGCCCGTGTTTACTGAACGTCGAGGTTACATCATCGCAAACTTTAAGCACCGTGCAGGCAGATTTCGAAGTCAGTCCCCTTACACATTAGTCTTATATTGGCAGCGCTGCCAAGCCAGTGGTGGAAATTCCACATTGTTATGATGGGAGCCAGGCAGTTCGTCACATTTGATAGGACAACCACTGTTGACTTCTTGCAAAGTAGTTTCTTAATTTTATTAACACCTACTCCCTCCCTACTACCCCTTCCCCGAAAGCATTGCATATGAGGAGTCAGTCCTCTCCGACTTGGACATGAACTCTGCAAACTTGTGGTCGTTGGCGTAAGTGTTTGGAAGCACTGCGGCGCCGCTCGCGGGGCCGTGTACATATGTAAAATACGCGTGTGTGCGTGCCTGTGAGTTTTTTTTTACTAAATGTATCCGTGTTTGGTCATGCACGTACAGTGATGCGTCGGCGGTCGGCGGATAAAAATAAAAAAGTAGACGAAGTTAGATTATATTTTTTTTTGACTGCCCCCAATCTCTTAAAATCCTCATCGTCATCATCGGCCCAGACCCGCGCTGCTCTCCGCCCCGTGACGTCTCGCGCCTTGTCGTGCGTGTGTCCCTGTCAGGGGGAAGCGAGGCCTCTGCAATGCTTGCTCGCCAGCAGTTTCATCGTCGTGTCTTTGTAGGGATATAGTTTTTTGTTTTGTTGTTCTTAAAGGGGCCTGGCTATTGAGTTTGATTCTTTCATTTTATACTTGTGTATTTCTGCATTTTATGTGACTTCACAACAGGTCCTGACATTTCGCTGGGTGCGCACGACTGCAGCAGAGGCGAATGGGATTGTGCAACAAGCGGGGCATTTGTTAGGTGAACCTGTCCGTACGGATCTCCTCCGAGTGTTATCCCCATTTGTATGCCATGGTGGGTTTTCTTCAGGTGCTGCAGTTTCCTCACCCGCACATATTTCAATCGAAAAGAGAATTGGTCCAAACATCTTGAGGTAGCAGGGACCCTTCTTGAGAGAGCAATGGGACACAGTAAGGCTTTCCTGCAAGGCGATTCCTTTTGAGTTGCCTCCCACTCGCTGAGGAAGGGCAGCTTTCGAAAACTTCTTAGAGGTGAGGCCCTCACACCAGCATTTATGTGAGCTGGCAGTTGCAGGGCCTGCGCCTTCACCTTCCACTGCAGATTCTTTCTCAGTATTTTATAAACCACCATAATGCTCTGCCAATGTTTTAATGCCTGGGTCATTACAACAATGTTTCACAAAAGACTATTTTCGCTTGAAACTGTCTTGCCAAATAGACTGAAAAACACTTTGCCTTTTTTTAAAATACTTAAGATAAAAGTAGATTTTAAAAAAATATATATTCTGTTTTCGTGTCGTTACGTGGCACCACCGCCCCCGTTCCTGCCCCCCACATTGTTCCGCGTGGGGGCTGTGCCCCCTCTAAATCGAAAACAAGTATTATAAACAGGTGTGGCTTGTCGGTGCTGTGCTGGCCAGCGGAGTGTGATATGTGGCGATAGATTGCCCGTCAAAGATGTTAGTAATGGGATGGAGGTAAAGAGGCCTTTGTGGGGTACAAGCCCTTTCTTTCCTGCTGCTTACCACATATGGTTTGTCTGTTGAGCTGCAGGAACAAGCAGCAGCATTCTGGCCCTCTAAAAGCGGGCGTCCATCTGCACTCTAACCTGAGCGTGGCCGATGACATGTCTATCAGTAGGAGGACAAAAAAAGGCCCTTTTACCCACCTAGGTCTCTTGTCCAATTCTACCCTTCTTGTTCAGAGCCGTGTGATTGGCTAAGAGGCATCGTGGACAGAGATCGCGTCAAAGTTCAGGAGTAGAATAGTTAGGTAATAGAACGTGACAACACCGTCGCCCCCCCACCCTCTGAGACAGGCATGCTATACCTGTCTGACACACACTCGTGATAGCCCCATGATGTTCAACTGGCGCAAAGAGCAAATGTGACATTATTATTACTAGTTATATTCACAGTGACGGCTTGCATAGCACATCGCAAACGATATTTTAAACAATTTAGACTGCTAACTGGTCGACTCATTACGTCGTTTCATGCATTCGACAAGTGATTGTTGCTGGAATTGTCGACCTATAACTCTCCATTGTAAAGATATATAAATCGTTACCACTTTCAAAATCAAAAAATGCCACGAGGAATCGTGTCGGTAGCTTCGCCCGGCTAATGGGATCCTCAGCAGATTATGTAGGGATACTGCTGCTGTTGCTGCATTGGCAGCAGTACACAATCCGAAATAACAAAACCAACTTAACATTCATCAAAGTCACTGCTTTATGAATTGAATTATATATATATTAGGCAAAGTTTCGGGCATTGGGTCTTCCTCACACATGAAGATTTATGCATTGAAGAAAGGTCAATTACCTGAAACATTGCCTATCGTATTTTAGTTCCTTCTGCAGGATGAGGTGATTTGTAAGGGATCTACATCGATGTCGAGGCTGGTGGTTGACTCAGGGGAGGGCTTCGGGAGCGATGTTGCAATGGAGATTCCACCAGCGAATGGGCCGAGTATTGAGTGTCTTCGCTCGACCTGTCTTGTGGGTTTGTCTGTGAGAGTCCACTGTTGTTAGGTGGGTGCCACGTCGCAACTGCCACCACCGGTGATCGTAGGTGGCCACCGCACCGTCTGTGCTGATGGGTAAGATCCTGTCTTTGTCAACTCGGTGTCTCAGGAGATTGAGCTGAATTTGGGTCGTTTCTGATTCTGAACCCTAAGCAGCGGTGCTTCCACCTCTGTAGCTTGGCCATCGTCCTGGCCTTAATCTAAAACTTGGTAACATCAAAGGATTGAAGCGTGTATGGTCCTGACTTAGATGGCCAATAGGTCGAGAATAATCTGATGAATTTACAGGTTTTAAAGGTATTTTTAATCATTCACTTTCGTTGGCCACGTGAAGGGAGTCGGTGGCCGCTAAAATGTTGCCACAACGGGCCGGACCGGTCTTGGTTGTGTCTCGCCCAGGCCCATGGGTCTGCACCCCATGACAACACCAGACGCATCTGCTGGTGGCAGTCCGTCGCTCCACGTCGAGGAAACGCCGTCGAGGCTGCCCAGGATTTTCTCGTCTATTGGCACGTGCAGGCGGATTGATAGGAATGCGAAAGTGATATACGAGGATGTCGTCAGAAGAGCTGGGCTCCCCACAAAGCGAGTTTTCATGGGCAACTCGTGTGGTCCGCTCGGTTGCCTCTGCAGAGAGTACTGTTGTCTTAATGGCCTGTCAGCACCGTGTTCTATTTACCGCTGGATGTAGGCCTGCCCAATCCCTCATCTCTCCCAGTCTCGCGATGACATGATCCACCAGCTGTTGGGCAGCATGGTCACAGTGGTTAATCCGCCACGCTCTAAATCCAGCTACATGGTTTTGATTCACAGCTATGGTTAATATCAGTGGTGAGCTACTTCTGAGCCGATCCTAGGCTACCTTTCCCTAAGTCGACTCAGCCAACCTACCGTCGTTCGCCGTGCCGGCCTTAATAGGTGCTTGCTAACAGCACTTGCCTCGGTAGTATAGGCTCTACTGAGATCTTTTGTCCGTATTGTCAGTGTAGTATGTAGTGCAAATTGTGTACGTGTATGCATGTGCCCGTCCGGTGGAGCGAATCGCTGTCGATGAAGCCACTGCCAATCGCATTTCAGTTCCTCTGAATCCACCAGCGCGACGTGTGGTGACGCCGGAGACTGCAAACCTCAGGGTGGGATGCGTAGCCTCTGGAAACGTGCAGCTACCAACTGCTTTCATACCCTAACGTTAAAAGTTTGTGACCCCCATGGTGTCCGGCCTGTGTTTGGTTCCCCTTAGCTAGTATGTGGGTGGATAGACACCGCATGGTTAGGAATATTACCTCTGAAGTTCATCTCGGGAGGAAGGACTTGACCGCAACCGAGCAATCGGTGCATCTTTTAACTCGCACCGCAAGGCTACGTGTTGCGACTCAGACACACGTTTGTTGTTCCTCGATAGGTCGTGACATTAAGACGTGGCGCAGTGAGTAACGCTGATGCCTCACAGCAAGAAGTTCCCGGGTTTGGTTCCGGGCTCGGGTGCCTTTCTGTGTGGAGTTTGCGTATTCTCCCCGTGTCCGTGTGGGTTTTCGCCGGGCATTCCGGCTTCCTCCCACCGTCCAAAGACATGCTGCTGCCTAGGCTAATTGGCGTACTGAGTAAATTGCCCGGCAAAAACCCATTCTGGGTATAGCCCCGCCTTGCGCCCTTTGTCCGGCGGGATCGTCTCTCCGCGACCCTGGACAGGATGGAACGGGCATTGGTGGTGGTGGTGGTGGTGATGACTATGACGACGCTAAGATCGCTCCTGATTCGATATCATGAAGAATGTTTGCTCTCCCTGTTGATTAATATTCCGATTTGTGTGGGACAGCCCGAGGCAGCGCAGCCTTGTGGTAGCTGCAGGGCGTAAGAGTTTTAACCCTGTTTTAGCTTGGTCGTAACCCCATGATTGGCCATAGTGAGGCTTGTAAATAGAGGCTGGCGAAACAAAATGTGTGGATAACAATTGAAGCTGGCGAAATGGGAAAGATTTGTGCGCAGGAGCTCCATACGGCGAGATCATTCAGAATCGGAGTTGGATTCCGAGATATGACTGCTTTGTCGCTTCTGAGGTTTGAGGGGCAGCTGCTACATTCATCAAGATAGGATTCTCCTGGTGTTTGGCAAAGTGTTAAAGATTCCGGCGATGGTGACAGGGATGGATGTCAGCATTAGGGCTGAGGTTCCACGTCAAATCGGCCTTTGCGCATAGTCACATTGCCCGCGAATGCTTTGTCCACATTTGAGCGAGTAATTGTACAATAAGAGTGAAATCAAACACCATTATACTTCACTGTTGCAACAACCATATTCACAGTTGCTCACATGCGATAAAGTATGTCGCTACCAGTTCTCCGAGTAGATAGACGCCGTTTGTAAGTGGAGTCAGGTCTCGTCTCTGAGCAGCAACCGCTGCATAGATGATCCGCACACAAGCGACTCTGTTGCACACAACCGAGTTGTACGCAACTGGTTTGTAAAGACGGTCCACACATACAAGCGACGCGGTTGCATCACAGCTGATGGCTCAAGCCGTGGATTATTATAATGATGTCACTCCCCCCCCGCCCCCTCGTCTCGCGAGCATGCGACTCGTGAACGTGTATTTTATTGTGAGATTATAATAACAGAATAAGAATAAGAAGACAAAAAATAAATACTAAACACTACTACAACCGTGTTACCTTCTGTGGTTTGCGATTGTGCGGTTGGATTGTTTTGTTGGGCGGCACGGTAGCGGCGGGGAGCGCTGCCACCTCAACTTCAAGGACCCAGGTTTGAAGCCTGGCTCGGTTTCCTTTCTGTGTGGAGTTTGTTTTCCTCGTGTCCGCGTCGGTTCTTGCCAGGTACTCCGGTTTTCTTCCACAGTTAAAAAACCTGCTGCAAAAGTTAATTGGCCTGCTGACAATTTTCTTCGGTGCCCTGCGATGGATGGCGTCTCATCTTGGACACAGCCCTGCCTTGCTGCCTGTCTCTGCCGGGATAGGCTGCAGCCCCCTGCGACCCTGTACAGGATTAGGCGTACACCGATGATGATGATATGTTTCTGTTTGATCTGGGATCGTCTTCCGGTTCTTATGGGTGTGAAACTGCGTCCAGGTTGTGACGGTCAACGCAGAATTGGGCCTGGAATTCAAAGGTCGCCACTTCGATTCCACCTCCCAGCTCGGCCATTGAAACGAACTCGTTTCGTTAAATCCTTTCATTCTCTCCCACTTCTCTACAAACGGATATCATCATAGTTGGAGATACAGTAATGTAATTTTTAGATATAGATTTTTTTTGTAATGCCGCGCTTGAAACTTGGAACAAAAATATCGGCAAGTCGTGCAGTGAGGTGAGGTGTGGGTATTTCCTCGTTTTAAGACGTCTGGCCAGCGTGGAGTGGAAGAGCAGGCCATATCGTGAATGTGTTCGTTCACTCTCGAAGAGGACAACGTCTGAGAGGCGCGAGGAACTGCAGAGAAGTGGGGTAGAGGGAAAAGGTAAACCGGCGCCAACATTTGTCAAACTGCGCCTGCTAGAACTCCGTCGGATAGAGGATACCCTTCCTCCAGCGGTGGCGTGAATCAGCATTTGCAGGGCTGCGTCTTTACCTTCATGGATGTCCGGCTGATGTTGGACCGAGCTGGTAATGAGATTTCCTGTGACATCACTGCGTGTTTGTATTTTTGTGGCAAAGGCCACGTTCCCCCGCATAGCCACACACCACGGAGGGACGAGTGCTGTTTGTGAGTACTCTACGTGAGGACTGGCGCACGGAAGTTGGTGGGGGGATTGGGGACAGAACCATGCTCCACCATATTTGTCTCCCCATCGTTGATGTCTGCTGTATGAGAGTTACTCTTACGAGCGGCACGGTGGCGCAGTGAGTAGCGCTGTCGTCTCACAGCAAATTCCCGAGTTCGATTTCCTGTTCGGGTGCCTTTCTGTGTGGAGTTTGCGTGTTCGCTCTCCCCGTACCCGCGTGGGTTTTTGCCGGATACTCTGATTTTCTCCCACCATCCAAAGACACGCTGCTGCTTAGGTTAAGTGTCCTGCTCAGTAAATTGCCCCCGAAAAGTGATCTGTGATGTACTGGCATAATATCCTGGGTATAGCCCCACTTCGTGTCCTCTGTTGGTCGGGATAAGTTCTGCCCCCCCGCCCCCCACGTCAAGATGAAGCAGGTTTTGATAACTTGCTCTGTTTGGATATCCGTGTCGAGGGATCTTCCTCTTCTCTTCGAGAAGTTTCTCCTCCCACGAGGTAAGGGTCATAAGGTGTCGCCTCTAATCTTGGCGACGAAACGTCGTGAAGGAGACGTGTGTAGCCGGCACCAACCTGCACCGTCTCTCTCTCTACACCCACGATGCGGCCGCCGATCGCACGAGAGACTGCAGGCCGGAGCCCAGGCCGGTTAAATGTCAGATAACCAGGTGAACTCCGCGCACGCGGGTGCACACGTGGTGAGGACGGGGTTATACGGATGGTAAAGTTCTGCGTTGTGTTTTTGTTCAATCCCCCACGCGCATGCACCGCTCCTGGTCCGCCGACACTCAATGTTCTTCTTCCACCACAGGGA
>JAZEWT010000008.1:14064613-14083345 GCA_036362905.1 Mordacia mordax | reverse complement strand
CCCGTGCGTCGGTGTGTTCATCTTTACGCCCGCGTCTCTGTACACACGCGTGTCCATTTCTACGTGTTCATCGTTCACTTGTCTACGTCGGCTGTGTGTCTGTGCGTGTTCACTGCGCGGAGCGGTGGCGCAGCGGTTAGCGCAGCGCTGGCAACCCGTCCGCTCGATTTGTATTTCCGTTCACGATAAATAATAAGAGTGGCGAATATTTGAATCTGTTTCTAATTTGAATCTACCCTGGGGCTCCACTACGTTAACTCGGACTTAAATGAGTACTTAGTGCGGCATATAAATATCAGCAATGGGGAGACAAAGGCGGTCGGGTGTGATGCTGGCCACCCACCCCTTTGTGTGCCGTATCGCTACGAACCCTTGGGTACGCGCTTACGACACTAACCCCAACAGTCTGATAAGACTACACGGGGCATCTTTGTGTGTGCGTGTATGCGTGTGTGTTCAATATGTTTAACCTACTGTATTGATCTGTGCTCATCTGTGCGTGTGTGTATGTCTGTATGCATGTTCATCTGCCTGTCTGTGTGCTATTGTGCTGCCTGTCTGTGTGCTATTGTGCTGCCTGTGTGTGTTATTGTGCTGCCTGTATGTGTGCTATTGTGCTGCCTGTCTGTGTTATTGTGTTGCTTGTCTGTGTATTATTGTGCTGCCTGTCTGTGTGCTATTGTGGTGCCTGTCTGTGTGCTATTGTGCTGCCTGTCTGTGTGCTATTGTGCTGCCTGTCTGTGTTACTGTGTTGCTTGTCTGTGTATTATTGTGCTGCCTGTCTGTGTGTTATTGTGCTGCCTGTCTGTGTTATTGTGCTGCCTGTCTGTGTGTTATTGTGCTACCTGTCTGTGTTATTGTGCTGTTTGTCTGTGTGTTATTATCCTGCTTGTCTGTGTGTTATTGTGCTGCCTGCCTGTGTGTTATTGTGCTGCCTGTCTGTGTTGTTGTGCTATTTGTCTGTGTGTTATTATACTGCTTGTCTGTGTGTTATTGTGCTGCCTGTGTGTTATTGTGCTGCCTGTTTCTGTTATTGTGCTGTTTGTCTGTGTGTCATTATACTGCTTGTCTGTGTGTTATTGTGCTGCCTGTCTGTGTGTTATTGTGCTGTCTGTCTCTGTTATTGTGCTGTTTGTCTGTGTGTTATTATACTGCTTGTCTGTGTGTTATTGTGCTGCCTGTCTGTGTGTTATTGTGCTGCCTGTCTGTGTGCTCATCACTGGGTTCGTATTCGTGTGAACGTGTGTTCATCTCTCTCTCTGCGCAGTAATCTCATCTCTCTCATCTCATTATCTGAAACCGCTTAATCCTATATAGGGTCACGGTGAAGCCGGAGCCTATCCCGGAAACACAGGGCGCAAGGCAGGAATACACCCGACGACGGGACGCCGGTCCATCGCCGGGCATTGCAGGACAATTTTAGTCTCCGAGCCAATCAACCTATCCAGGAGCATGCTTTTGGACTGTGGGAGGAAACCGGAGTACCCGGCGAAAACCCACGCGGACACGGGGAGAGCATGCAAACTCCACACAGAAAGGCACCGGAGCCGAGAGACTCGAACCCGGGACCTTCTTGCTGTGAGGCGTCAGCGCTAACCACTGCGCCACCGCGCCGCCCTGCGCAGTAATAATAAATAATAATATAGTCATTGCTCTCTGAGTCTTCGTTATCCTCGTGTCTGCGTGCGCGTTCCTCTGTGAGCGTGCTCATCCGTATAGGGAGCGGCAGCTCTGGTTAGCGCGCTGCTCTACGAACCGGGCTGCCCGAGTTCGCGTCCCGTTACCGGCCAATACCAGTGACGATTTTCTGAATCGATCGTGGGCCTCCCCTAGGTCGGCCTTAATAGGTGCTCGCTAACGGCACTGAACCCTATTCGGGGGGCCTCTACTGTGTCCTTTCTGTCCACCCGTTTGCGCGGGTTCATCATTGGTGGCGCGTGGTGGCGCAGCGGTCAGCGCTCTCATCGGAGAATTACGTCTCTCTGCGTACAATGTGTCTCCTTTACGTACTCATCTCGAACTCCAGTGCCGCTCCGACCCTGATTATCTACATTCGATCACCGCTATCTACTCAGCTCCTGCCCGAGGCGGTTCGATTCCTACCTGGGGAGCTTTTCTCTGTTGAGTTTGTCTTCCCCTGTTCTGCGTGTGTTTTCTCTGGGTCCTCCGATTCCTTCCCATAACAAGAAACCACTCATGAATTGGCCGATAACATCGTAATGTCTAATACTATGATGGTATCGGCCATAGGACACAGTGTCTTGGCGCCGACACACCTTGTGGCTCCCTTCCTCGACCTCCTCTCTTCGAACAACACTGAACGAATCCTGTGCCATTCGTTATGAATCGTCATGCTCTGTAAACTGCTGCACGAAGATGAATATCGATAATTCCTCTCAATAGCTGTTCTTTCGGGATGGCCGTGCCGAGTTCGGTCGTCCTGAAAGAACAGCTATTGAGACGAATTCTCATACATCGAGCTGTGACAAGCTTACATCCTTCAGATTTAATTTTCATTTCCAAAGAACCGTGGCATGGCCATCTTCCAGGCAGCGGTCTTACCAGCGGCATCACTTGACCCTGCAACATTTTGCTTTCGGAGCCGGTAACGCTGCTGATGAAGACCCAGGGGGTGGAAACCGTTCCATCTCAAAACGGTGCTGTTTGATTCCTGTAGGATGTGGGTCTGGAGAGGTTGATGGGTGGAATATCTATTTGTACATCGCAAAGGGGTTTTGAACGCGGTTATGTGGGTATATATTTTACTCACAATGGTACACGGCCCCACTATGAGTTCGTCTTACGGCTCCTGAAATGATTTTAATTTGGCGCCGCACATTATTCCCTCGGTCATAGAGAAAGGGGAGGGGGGCTCTACCAATATTTGCAACAGCTTTGCAGTCTTCTGTATATTAAGATATTCTAAACCAATTAATAAGAGTTTATATATGTGGGGAGGAAGCTGGAGCATCGGTTTCTTCTCTAGGCTCACTCACGGGGAAGAGAGTTTGACATGGTCTGTGCGGTGAGCCACCAACCCTCGCCGCTGCGTCCAAACAGAGCTGGGTCACGTGGGCTGCCGCGTGCAGCAGCGTGGCCGCCAGCACCACAGCCTGGTTTTTCACCACCAAAGATAAAGATCCCTCGTATAGCCTCCACAGACTGTAGGATCAAGTGCTATTAGTGAGTAGCCCATATAAAGGTCATCAGGGCAAAGAGGGGGTGGGTGGCCATCACCACGCCCGGCCGTTTTTGTCTCCTTACACAACGTACCAGGTACTCACTTGCGGCTGAGTCGACCTAGGAGGAGGCCGAGGACCTCAGCAGATTATCCTAACTAGTGTTGACCGTGAGCGGGAATCGAACTTGGGTCGCCGGGTTCGTAGCGCAGCGTGCTAACTACTGCACCACCGCTCCACACATCACCACCAGCACCACCATCTTCCACCCTCGTCATCCCTGCGATTCTGGCCGCGCCGGGCTCGCAATCCTTATCTCTCATCGGATCCGGAGGCCACGCGGTGTCACGAGTAATTATCTCGGCTTATCTCGGCCGCGCTCCGCCATCTGCGACGGCAGCCCGTGCGTCTGTAGCGTCGTGTGCGCGCTTGCGGAGCGCGGGCTGCAGGGCGGCTCCGTGCCCTGTTGTGTGCGGGCTGTGGCCGGGCCCCGGGCAGCAGTGAGCGCGCTGAGTTCGATTTCCGACTCACGGTCAATAATACTGGTGGCGATTTTCTGAAATGGTTTTGGGCCTCCCCTAGGTGGAGTACCTAATTCGGAGTGTAAATATCGCTACTTAGGAGGCAAAGATCCTGGTCACCCATCTCCTCCTGTGCCATGCTGGTCTTCATAGGTGCTCGCTAACAGCACTCTGAGGAGGAGTTTGAGACTGTTACTGAACCTGGAGCGCGCCACCAAGAGATGGAGACTTACTATCAGCTCCACTAAAACTAAGCACCTCCTGCATAGCGGTTGCTGTTGTTGAACCTATGTTTGTGTGCCTGAGTAATAGAACTATCGCTACTTAATAATTCAATCGTCTCCTTACACAACGTACGTTTATGGGCCCCAGGCATTTTTCTTTATTCAGCATTGGAAAGAGCTTAATGCAGATGAGACGATCATGTTTGAAATGAGAGGCGTAAAGTGGAACACGGTATAAACCTATGTATCAATAATACATTCTCAACCGGTGGGTCTCGACCCACCAGTGGGCTGCGAGCGCCACCTAATGGTCCGTGGAGACCAGACTCAAGTGGGCCAAGTGGACCTTAAGGTGCAGAAGTACTGCATAGCTACAGGCCTATGTGTAAGTATATGAGTCTGTGTGTGTAATTTTATGGTTCTCGATACGTTGTTAGTTTGTGTATGGGTCTCCGTGTGTTTGCGTCTGTGCGGTAAATGTTGTGGAGAGTGACCCGAGTTCGATTCCCAGCGAGACAAGTTCTATTCCTGCTCACGACCAACACCAGTGACGATTTTTTAAACTAGTCCCGGACCTCCCCTAAGTCGACTCAATCTCAAATGAGTATCTGGTGCGGTGTGTAAATATCGCCACTGGGTTGACAAAGGCGGCTGGGCTTGGTCCTGACCACACTATCCCCTCGTGTACCTTGCCTGGTTTCATAGATTGCTCGCATCAGCACTTGATCCAAGAGCATATACCAGACTATACAGGGGATATTTGCCTCTGCGTACCCGTGTGTGCTGGGTCTGGGAGGAGCGAGCGGAGAGGGGGGGCTGGCGGCGAGGAGGAGCACAGGGAGTGGCTTGAGGAGCAGAGTGAGGGGGAGAGTCACAGGGAGACAGAGAGCAAGGGGTAGAGTCGCCGGGAGAGCCACAGGGACACGGTGCGCGAGTGTGGCGCCGACCCGAGGGCATCTCAGATCGCTAGAACCGCGGGACCAGGGTCTTGAACAGGTGAGGCGCTGCTTGGCTTGTGTTTAAATCATAACAGGCACCGTCATCATCACCACAATCACGACTGCCGTCACGATCATTATCGATGCCTCGTCCATGTCATCTTCACGAGCAGCATTTTTATTTGATGGCATTTCACTAAAACTTGGTTTTACAAATTCACACACGAGTCTCGTGGACAAATATACAGCGATATCACTGATACTCAGACACAGAGATCGAGACACAACACAGGGACACTCATAGAGCCACAGAGAAAGGAAGCGAAACTCAGATACACACATATATACACAGCGACACGGAGAGACACAGAGACACGGAAAGATACACAGCGACATAGATATACATAGCTATAGGACGACGCGGAGACATACACAGACACGAATGGACACAGATCTACACAGCGATACAGAGAGACAGAGACGCGGAGCGTAGTAGGGAAACGTAAATACACGAAGAGATACACAGACAGACACAGATACACACAGAGAGACATAGAGCAGAACAGAGAGACAAAGCGGGTATACGGAGGGACAGGGACACAGACACACAGAGAGCGTTTGGTGAGACGGGGTACCAATGACACGAATATAAATATAACACCACACACACATATATACCTTGCTCGTAGAAATATATACATTCAATTGTTATATAATTAATACAAACGGTTTTTGCGAATCGACTCCTGGATGAAGATCCGACGGCATGTCGATTACTCAGCTACTGTTTGACCATACTTCACCGCGCGGGTCGTTGCGGGGTTGGTGGAGGCGGTAGTAGGTGGAGGATGTGCTGAGACAGGTCTGCTGGGGGCGGCAGCATGGGGCACTTGTAAATGTCCTGCCCGAGGCGGTTCGATTCCGGCTTCGGACGCCTTCCTGTGGGGAGTTTGTGTGTTCTCTCCCTCGATTCCGCGTGGGTTTCTTCCTGGTGCTGCGATTTCCTTCAATAACTAAAAAATAAACACTCATTCATTAAGCGGCCGATAACATCACGACTTACAGGAGCGTAGCGTATGGCGGTTTGGCGCCTGCTGACGACGTAGTTGCCTGCCACGCCGTCATACGCAGTCATCCAGCGCCAACCCTCCACCTCTCTGCAGTTTCCTGCAGTGCCCTGAGACCTGTGTACCAGGTTCGCCGACAAATTCGCCGCCGGTGTCACACAGCTGCGGTCGGGGCTGCAGCTCACGTCGCCGGTTCTGTGCGCTTATTCTATATGCTATAATTTATTGCTACTCTTTGACTTTCAATTGAACTGTCCTGATGTTGTTGTTGACATGCTGTTCTCTCCACAGCTCGGATTTGTAACAAAAACCCTCCAAAAAAGCTACTGTTGCTGATTTGCCGTTCTCATGTCTTTGTTGTTGACATGCCGTTCTCTCCGCAGCTCTGTGCAGCGCTTGTGACCCTCGGGTGAAAGGCGCTCTGGAAATGCAATAATTATTATTATTATTATGCGCGGAACTACTGAACGAGCGGGCGTCAATCCTGGACGCGTCCCCCACCATCGAGACGCGACCTTGATCGACGCCTCGTCGACTGAAATGAGCGCTGGGGAGACAAAGGCGGTCGGGCGAGGGTATCGTGACCGCACCAGCACCGTCTAGTGCGCCGTGGTGACCTGAATGACAGCACTTGCCCCAATAGTCTATGAAGGCTATATGGGAGATATGTGTATATATGTGCGTATATCTGTGCTTGCTAACAACACTTGGCTCGACAGCTATACGAGGCTCTTTGTCTTTTGTCTGGTATAGCTTTATAGGAGAAGCGGCGGCGCAGTTATTATTTGCACTGCGCTTAGAACCCAACCACCCGAGTACGATTCCCGGCCACGGCCAACATCAGTGGTGATATCTGAATCGATCCTGAGGCCTCCCTCCTTTCCCCAACTCGCATTGACAAGCGTGGTGCAATATTGTCAAGAGAACGTTTACGGCTGACACGGCGCGGGGGAGCATTCGTCCAGCAGTGGATTGACAAAGCATTGTAAATGTTATGGTTACTATGTAGATGCATTAAGTAATGCTATATGTGTATATATATCGTTGTTACGTGAATGTCTCAAGCGCCGCTCCGGCTTTAATAGGTGCTCGCTAACACACTTTGCCAGGACAGCCTATAAAGGTTATCCAAAGTGCATAGTAGCGAATTTATAAACCGGTCCTAAGCACTTCTCAAAATCGACTGAGCCTTAACTGAGAAACCGGTGCGCTGTGTCAAACATCAGCGCTAGCGGAGATGAAGCAGGCCTTGGCCACCAACTCACCCTCCCTTGAGTGCCGTGTCGGGCTTAATAGGTTCTCGCCAACAGCACTTGCCTCAACAGTCTGGTCACGGCTCCACGGGGGGATCTTTGTCTTTGCTTAAAATGTGTGTATAAGACAAAGGTCCTCCATATAGCCTTAACAGACTGTAGGGCCAAGTGCCGTTAAAAAGCACCTATGAAGGTCGACACGGCACACGAGGAGGTGGGTGACCAGCACCACGCTCGTCCGCCTTTGTCTCCCTAGTGGCAATGTTTCTACACTGCACTAGGTACTCATTTGAGGCTTAGTCGACCCAGGGAGGCCCAGGACCGTTTCGGAAAATTATGACTGGCGTTCGCCGTGAGCGGGATTCGAACTCTGGTTGCCGGGTTTGTAGCCCAGCGCGCTAACCGCTGGCTCACTGCTCCCCACATATATGTGTATAGACATAGACATACAGACATATACATACTGTGCATTACGGTAACCTCCATCAAATGTTAAATGATCAGAGAGAAGTTTAATGAATGTAGGGTTGATGATTAATAATTGTACATTTTAATTAGAACTATTAATTTATTCAAGACAATTACAAACATGTACACCTATATTTTGGGTTTAAGCCCGACCTTGTATTGGGACAGTGGCGTTATCCTGTGCAGGGTCGCGTGGGGCCGGAGCCGATTCCGACAGACACATGGGCGTTAGGCAGGGCTACGTTAATGATGGGACGCCAGTCCATCGCAAGGAACCGGGGGCAATTTAGTCAGCAGGTGCAATTAACCTAAGCAGCAGCGTATCTTTGTACGGTGGGAGGAAACTGGAGTTCTTGGCGGAAACCCACGCGGACACTAGGAGAGAGAACGCGCAAATTCCACACAGAAAGGAGGCACCCGAGCCGGGAACCGAACCCTGGTTTCTTGCTGTGAGGCAGCAGCGCTGCGTGCAGTCCCGTAATCATCATCACACATTAACACCTGTGCTGGCAGTGGTGCCCAAGCAGATTGAACTAAAACGCAACACGTTTGTCTCTACTGCGGCCTTAAAAGGAATGCAACCATTAAAGGCGACGTTCCGGACAATTACCCCTGGTCATGTGCTTCGCTGTGCGCTATGAAAAATGGCCATTGCTCGAAACGTCGCTGTTTTGTGTTGCATTTTTTTCAGACTACCCACGGGGTCGCCACTGACGAATGTATGGCGTTTTAATCGTCTTCTGCACATCCATTAACCGCGTTAAAATATCAGCATGATTATCAAAGACAAACATCCCCCGCATAGTGTGAACAGACCGTAAGGACAAGAGCTGTTAGCGAGCACCCATAAAACGCAGCACAACACACGAGGGGTAGGTGGTCAGCATTACGCCCGGCCGCCTTTGTCTCCTCGTTGGCGATGTTTACACACCGCACCAGGACCACTTCATAAAGTCGTGACTGGCGTTGGACGTGAGCGAGATTCGACATTGGGTCGCCGGGTTTGTAGCGCGGCGCGTTAACCGCTGAGCCACCGCTCCACACACAATAGCTATCATCACGCTCCACAATCTTCACTCTTCTTGAGCCCCCCCCGTGCCTCGTTTTCTTCTTCCTACCCCCTCCCCCCAGTACTCATCATTGTCTTGGGCTGCAACCTCATCGATCATCATCAACTGCCTTCGTCATCCACCTCGTCAGCTTTTGCCTTCGTCGGTTGCCCGCACAGCATTATTGTCACAAGATATCTTCATCATCCCTATCGTTATCACCGTCAGCAGTCGTCGTTCTTTCGCGGACATCACCACTCATCACTGTCATCGTCATCCTACCCATCTCGGTGATCATCAGTCGACACAATCATTCGTCGATCATCGTCTCTATCGGCGGCATCAGTCATCGATCATTATCATCGTTGTCATCACTAAACTTTATCGATCATCGTCACCATCATCGACTATCGCCTCAATCGTTAACGGACTTCCTTCTATCACCAGTTGTCTATCCTCTACAAAACACCGAGCACCGACCACCAATCATCAATTATCATCCTCTAACGATTAACTCGAAACCACCAACCATCGACCACTAGCTACCAACCACAAACCAGAAAACACCAGCCACCAACCACCAACCATTGATCACCAACCAAAACCTACCGACCACCACCTGGGACCCTGTCGAGCCATGGAGCTGAACACGGACCCAGCCCGACCCTGGATGCCGCACAACGTGGTGCTCACGGGAGACCACGGTGAGGGGGGCGACCCGGTGGGTGTGGGATTGGGACTTGTGGGGGGACCCTCGCACCTCCACGGCGGCCAGCCGACGGCTGCTTCTCACTGCTTCGTGGACGCGGCTCAGCTGCGTGGGTCCGACGAAGGAGACGCGTGTTTGGGGGGCACGGAGCAGCGTCGGACCCCCGTGGGGGTGCACCTCTTTTCCTCGGCGGGGGTGACGCACGGGGGCTACCGCACCCCGACTCACGGTACGGGATCAACGACTCACACACCGTGACACGTCTACCGACAGACATGCTGCGTGCCATCACGCCGACACACGTACCAACACAGAAACGCGCTTCAACATGCCGACACGCATACAGCCGCAACCGCTTTTCGCAACGAAGTGGCGGTAATATTACCACGACGTTTGTGCCAGGCTAAGTACACTCTGATGTCACGTGAGGTGTTGAAAGCTCACTGCTCGTATGGGTCACGGGACAGATCCAGGTGCAACGAATTGACTTCCTGAGATGACTGGAAGATGCACCAACTGTGTGTGCTCTGTTTGATGCTGTGATCATCGCTCCTCTGCAGTTGCTAAAGGGCGACTGCCTTCAACTGCCTTGTAGCGTCATTGACGAGCCTCCTCCAGAGCGGTCGATCTTGACAATGCTGGTACCTGAGTCCGCTCAGCCTCATGTATCCGACCAAACAGAAACTGCTTTGGAACATGGTGGCTGGGCAGGGGGCTACATGACCGACCCAGCCAACGCAAAGACACATACCTCCTATATAGCCTTTAACAGACTGTTGTAGCAAGCGCTGTTAGTGAGCACTTATTAAGAACGGCATGGCACACGAGCGGGTGGGTGGTCGATACCACGCCCGACCGCCTTTTTCTACTCATTGGTGATGTTTTAACATCGCGACATGTACTCGTGTAAGGCTGAGTCGACCTAGATGAGGCCCAGATTCAGATGTTCGTCATCGATGTTGAATCTGAAAGGCAATCGAACTTCAATAGTTGGGTTTGTGAGGCAGTGGGCCAACCGGTGCATTGTTACTTCCCATCCAACGCAAAGACAAAGTTTCCCGTATAGCCTGTAGGGTCGAGTGCTGTTAGCGACCACCTATGAAGGCCATCACAGCACAAGACGGGGATCTGGAGGTGACGAGGAGCACCACGCCTGGCCGCCTGTGCCTCCCTAATTGCGATGTTTACACACCACACCAGGTACTCATTGAGGTGGAGTCGACCTAGGGGATGCCTAAGACCGGTTCATAAAATCGCGCTGCTGTTGGCTGTGAGCGGCAATCGAACTTGAGTGGCCGCTCGCCACGCGCATACGCACCTTCACGACGCACACCTACATCACATACACACACGAGCGTCGACTCTGACACCCCAGCACACAAACGCTCGTATGTCCTGTGACCCCATGACCAAACCCGCGTACCCACTCCCCCCCGTCTCCCTCCCTCCAGTCCGCCAGGTGTGCCGGCCCCAGGTGCTTCACGGAGCCGCACTGTCCTCCTGGCTGCAGGAGAACGGGCGAGGCCCCTCCCCACACCACACGTGGAGTGCAGCACACGGAGCCTTCTCGAAGCCCGGAGGCCTCATCAACCACACGAGCAGCAGCAGCGCATCATCAGCATCATCAGCGGCGGCTCATGGAGGAATGTACGGAGGCGGTGGAGGAGGAACATCTCTGTCTCATAGTCCCCTTGTCTACGGCTTCCCACCCACCCCGCCCAAAGACCCATCACCACATCACCACCACCATCATCATCAGCAGCAGCAACAGCAGCAGCAGCAGCAACATCAGCAGCAGCAGAGTCTTCACGCGGCGGCAGCGAGACGCGCGGACGAGTGCAAAGATGCGGAGGCGCTCAAACTGGAGTTGAATCCTGGCCACAGGAACGCCCATCATCACTATCATCCCATCGCCACGTACGCGGCCACTTACCACCCCCACCATCCCCACCACCCTCACCACTCTCACCCTCACCACCACCACTCGCACCCGCTGGGGGGGGGCGCCCCCTCTCCGCACGGAGCCCTCGCCGCACCCACCCCGCTCTTCCACCCCGCGGACATCTTCGGGGGCTCGGGATCGAGTTTCATCCCGAAATCAAGGAGCAAAAGCCGCTCCGCTACGGGTAAGGTGTGGGAGGACCTGCGGCACAGGATACATGGGGCACGGGGGACATGGCATACGGGAACATGGGACACGGGGAACATGGGGCACTAGGGACTTGGGGCGCGGGGGACTTGGGGTAAGGGGATTATGCAACCTGGGACATTGGACCAGGGACATGAGGCCGGGGACGTGGGATGTGAGACATCGGACCTGAGACCTAGGATATGGCACTGAAACCTGGGACCTGCGACCTGGGACATGAACTCTGCACGGGAGACTTGGGATCTGGGAGTTATGGAAGAATTCGTTTGGAGGCGAGATACTTTATTCGTTTGTATCAGATGGAACCAAGGTTCTCTATGGGACCAGAACTATCGAAGACGATAGTGTCAGAGCACTGAGGACGGTGATAATGATGACGATGACGCAATACATGGATTATGACGACGGCGATAGTCATGGTGATGACGACGAGAGACGATGATGTAATTGTGAAGACGATAATAATCGACAAGTGATATTTATTAAACAGCGATATTTTATGATAAGCAATTATGATCATGACAGGTAATTTAGTAAAGATAATTGACGAAAGATAATTGATGATGGTAGTTATTAATTTCGATTATGAAAGATTGATTATGATGACAATGAAAGATAATTGACAACGATGATATCAGAATTGCTCTTAGGAGCTGCTCTTTTGGGATGGCCGTGGCAAGCGTTCCTCCTCTAGAGTCGTGACAACCTAAATCGGTATAATAATGATAATAATTGCACTTCTGGAGTGCTTTTCACCCGATGGTCACAAAGCGTTGCACAGAGCTGTGGAGAGAACGATATGTCAGCAACAACATCGACATATGAACAGGAAATTCACAATAACAAGGTTTAATGGAGTTTTGTTACAAATCTGAGCTGTGGAGAGAACGGCATGTCAACAACAACATCAGAACAGTTCAGCTGAAAAAAATGAGCGTTAAAAAATGTTCATCAAACAAGGAAGGTATAAATGTTGCGTACGTCGGCAGCGAGCCATTATCCCAGTATTACAACAGTGAGCCGCATCAACAGTCCGAGCCAGAGGACTTGAAAGACTTACGGAACAAGTGTGTTTTGAGACAAGATTTAAAGATGCCTAGGGATTCAGCTGATCGAATATCCAATGGAAAGACATTCTAGAGTCTGGGAGCAGCGCGCGATTAGGCTCTGTTACCCATCAAAAAGGCTCTGTCACCCATCGTGTATAATGATGATGGCTTGAGTAAACAGTACCTATGGATAGGGAGAAGTACATTGTTTGTGCGTTCACTCTTGATGTTACAATGTAGCTTTCGTGGGTGCTGCTGCTGCTTGCCAACAGAACACTTGACATAAGTCTGCTTAAAGCAATACGGGGGACGTTTGTCCTTGTTCGTGTTTTGCTGCTGCCGACTAGCACGCACTTTCCCCAACACTGTGCTGACGCTATGCGGGGCATCTTTTTCAATGCCCTCGTGTTTTTGCTGGTGTAGTCGTGTGTCTTGCGTGACTGTGTACATGACCACGTGTTGATGTAAACACCGAGACACGGGCTCGCGTGCTGGCGGAAGAGTTATTTCCATCTAAACGAAGATTTACGCTTGGGGCAAAAGGGAAGATTGCGCCTCTTCCACCACTTAGTCTGTGTATTTGTTGAGATATGTATATTTAAACACGTGTTGCTTTTAAAACAATATGTTTGTTTACAATAGAGCTGTTTTTTTTCACCGATATAGATGACATGTTTCGTTGGCTCGGTCGGTTAGTAGGTTATCAGGGCCGATGACTGAAGACATCAGTCAGTTGGCAGATGGACAATGCAGGCACCACGATCATTATAACTTTGACGACCTCAGTAGACTACACCACGGCGCGCTCCAATGTTTAGCTTAAGTTTCTCCCTACGGATTTGCTCGTGGGAATTGGACCATAGTAGGATGATGTGGTCAGGATGATCATAGAGTGGAACGTAATGATGATGATAATGATTATCGAGTGAAACGTGATGATGTTGACGATGATCATAGAGTGGAATACGATGACGATATGGGTGTTGATATACCATGTTCATCACCGTGATGATGACGATGAGAGCAGCACACGGGGTGTCGATGCACGATGATGACGAACGCCTCCATCATAATGACAGCATTGCCTTGCAACGGACGCACTGTGCTCCGGTTAAATTCACCCCCGTAAGAGTAGACTCATGTGATGTCATCTGAGCGAACGCGGCACGAGACTGCCTGCAAGTGAACACGGAACACGTGCTACTACACCACTAACAAGCGAACCCGTGGGGGGAGGTGCAACCCGGGGGTTCCTAACGGGGGGGCGGCGTGATGTCTGACCAATTGGCCGAGCGACGTTCGGCGTACAGACAATTCCACAACGGTTTCACAATTAAATAGTCGCGCGTACAAGAATAATTGTTTACTGTTTGGTGCGCTGTTAAAATTATTCTGGAAAATGTAAGCTTAACATTTAAGTCCTCTATTGGAACATTCATTGGGAGGGTCGCCGTGTCGAGAGCTCCTCCTCGTCCCTCCTTCGCGACGTTTTGCCCTCTACATTGGAGGCCATCCTCAGGACACGTGGATATCGAAACGTCGCGATAGAGGGAGGAGGAGCGCTCGACACTCGCTAGCCAGAAAGAATAGGTTTATAGTGTGTATGGGCAGGGGCAGTCATCATTGAATTTTACCTGGGGCCCCAGAATCACTAAAACCGCACCTGGTCATAACCCCATCCCACCCCCCCTCCTGTGCAGCACAAGTGAACCCGTGTCATACTTCCCCACTCCCGTCAGAGGGGCGCGAGTGCGTGAACTGCGGGGCAACGTCTACCCCGCTGTGGCGCCGAGACGGCACGGGGCACTACCTGTGCAACGCGTGCGGCCTCTACCACAAGATGAACGGGCAGAACCGTCCGCTCATCAAACCCAAGCGGCGCCTGGTGAGGAGGCTAGCGCACGTGTCTGTGTGTCGTCACACTGGGATTGAGATGCGTGTCTGTGTGTGTCTTTGTGCTGTCATACAGCCACATGTCTGTGTGTCTTTGTGTCGTCACACAAGGATATAGACACCTGTCTGTGTGTGTCTTTGTGTTGTCACAGCCACGTGTCTGTGTGTCTTTGTGTCGTTACACAGAGGTATAGACACGTGTCTGTGTGTGTCGTCAAGCAGGGATATCTTTGTCTTTCTGTGAGTTTCATCACAATAGGGGAGCGGTGGCTTAGCGCTTAGTGCACTGGGCTACCAAACTTGGTGAGCCGAGTTCTATTCCAGATCAGGGCCAGCATTTGTGACGATTTGCTGAACAACCGGTCATGGACTTCCCCTAGGTCGATTTAGCCTCAAGCGAGTACCTAGTGCGGTGTGTAAACATCACCACCAGTCAGACAGAAGAGGCCGGGTGTGGTGCTGGCCACCTACCCCATCACGTGCCATGCCAACCTTCACAGGTGCGACTCGCTGACAGCCCTTGACTCTACAGTCTGTTAAGGCTACACGGGGTACCTTTCTGTGTGTGTTGTGTGTGAAGTCTGCGGCGAGGCGGTCGGGGACGGAGTGCGCCAACTGCCAGACAAGTACCACCACGCTGTGGAGACGGAACGCGCACGGAGACCCCGTGTGCAACGCGTGCGGACTCTACTTCAAACTTCACAACGTACATACACACACACGTACACACAAAGACTCCCCCCTCCCCTTATAGCGTTACAGATAATTGGATCAAGTGTCGTGTAAACCTCTAAAAGTCAACATGGCACACGAGATGGGTGATCAGCACCACGCCCAGCCGCCTTTGTCTCCCTAGTTGCAATAATTACACACTGCACTAGGTACTCATTTGAGGCTGAGTTGAAATTTGCATACATAGATTCTCGTGTACATACATACACAAACGTATATGCACACACATGCATGCACATACACATATACACATACATGTATACATATACATATGTACAACAACAATCGCCATTCGCCACTAAGCGGTAACGTCACCATGGCGTGTGTGCCAGGCCATATGCACTTTGCGGCCAGGTGAATTGTCAAAGGCTTGGCGATGGGGTGTCATGGAAATATTCCCATGTGCTATGGCTTGCCTGACGTAGGTGAGCGGCAATTGCTCCACCTGTCACAGCCACGGGGATGGTGGCTGTAACGATGTTTGACTTCGTTACAGAGAGATGTCTAATTTGGAACTCTGGGGGAGGAGTGAACTACGATCGATGTCACTCCCGCACTGCTCGGATATGCTCTGGGTGGTTGTGGGATGGGTATGGGAGTTGAACTCGCGAGACAATAGAGAGGCACAAACAGCTGTAAGGTGGTTGATTGGCTTGCGGTTTAATTTCCTCACCTTCTACTACCCTAGGCAATACGACGCGATTCACGATGCTAACATGAAACCGTACAGACCATCCCGTTGAAAATCCACACAGTTACTAGCCCCGACTGTCACTGGTCTTAAGTCAGTGTAGGTGCGTGTGGGTGAAGTACAGTTGCTGTAGTTGGCTGTCGTGCTCTCGTGAAAGCTCTCAGCACATGGCCCTCACCCACAGCACCACGATGCTCTCTCAGTTCAGCGCTGCACAACGCCCGCAGTCGTTGCTACGATGTGTAGCGCCCCCGTTGCTCGTCTGCTACCGTCGCACTCGTGCTGGGGCCGGGCATGTTCCCTTGCTTGCCATGGCTTTGTCGCTAAGACAGCTGTCGGTGATCGTACACTGCTGGTCGCCAGCTGATATCTATCTTTTTCTAGATATCGGCATATATATATATCAGTAAATATCTAGAAAAATATAAAATAAAAACAGTCTTCACAACCCATCAGAAAATACAAGATGTAAGCAAATCACCCATACAGACAGAAGGCATATATTGCATTCCTTGCAGTAACTGTGAGGAAGTGCACATTGGGCAAACAGGAAGAAAAATAGCCACATGAAAGAAAAAGCACAAGGCAGCAGTACGTTTGCTGCATATGGATAAATCAGCAACGGCAGCACACAGTGTAGACAAACAACACAGAATCAATTTTAACAAGGTGTAAGTACCAGCAGCCATCCGCCACAAAGGTTCAATATTAATTCGTGAAGCAACAGTCAAGACAGAAAAGACTATGAACCACAAACAAGAAATGAGAATAAAGCTCAGCCAAACTTGGAAGCCAGTCATTGAAGTCAGCAGTGCACAGATAAAGAGCTCTGAAATGTGGACATCAGAGGTGAATCACCAAGTGTTTTAAGAACTAGGTATGCTTTGATGAGATGCAAACTAGGAAGTGAGTCACAGGTGGAACAGGATTGGGTTAATGTGATTCCTGTGTGTGAGCAAGACATTGGAACCCTTTCAAGTAAACCTCGACCTTTGTCCATTGATCCTGGAATGGAGCAACTCTATCAAAGAGACTTAACACATACATAGTAGCTATATATAAATAGTAGTCACACACGACACACGCACAAAGCGCTTGAGAATGCCTCTAACGTGGGAGGCGAAACGTCGCGATGGGGGGAGAGGGAGTGATCGACGCAGCTGTACTGAGAGCAGCTTTTCAAAGAAAACATAACTGTTGCCATGTAGTTCACCTCTCCCAGTTACTCCAATCAATGCTCTCACCACAGTTGCTACAATCTCAAACTGAGTACTCCATCAATGACTGTTTTCATGAGGTAACCCCCGGTCAGTCACGCACTTTATTACTTCATCTTGCCTCATTCTAGTCAACACGTGAATGATTTTTCTTTCACCCCCTTTGCCATCAGATAATGTAGTCGATCGTTCATCTCCCGAGTGTTTTTCATGTGGCCCTGACATCTACAATGTTAGTCTTAAATATTATACAAAATCATATTTTGATTGTGTTTTCAACAGCACCCTACTCTGCAAACATGCTGTTTTTTTTAGCTGCCTGACGCTTTTGTAGGATGGCGACTCCCTGCAACTGGCCCGTAACGTCCTTCACAATTCTCCTACATAGAGTTCGATATTGACACCGCTGATACCATCTTCAACAAGTCTACTCAGCTCCAGGTCGTCCTGTGCCACATCGATCCATCTCTTCTCCAGCTCGTGCCGTGCCCGTTTAGCCCCCCTCTATCCTGCCAAACAGCAGCTGCTTGGGGTTGCAGTAGCTGGGCGTGCGGGCTACGCAACCCAACCTCCGCAGCCTTACCTGCCAGACAAACTTATCAATGGGACTTTGTCTAATATTTCGAGAATATGTGAGACTTCCTCACACAATCCAAACTTGTTAAACCCAGTAAGGATCGTAAGCAGGCCAGCCGGAAAGTTTCAAATCAGTGTAGCTCTTCCGCCGGGGGGTCCCCGTTTTGCAAGCATAGATAGGGCTTGATTGCAGCTGAGAAGACCCGAAAATTTGTGTGAAGCGACAGGTAAGGGGACTCCCACACAGCATTCCGCAGCCGCCGAAAAGATAATGCCACCTGATGTATGCAGAGTGAGACGTCTGCTGCTAAACCAGAACCAGCTATAGGCACACTTTTGACATGGAAACGTCTCCACTACAGAACTGCTCCATCACCCATGGAGAGCTGGGGAGCTGGAGTGTTCGGTAGCAGAACATACCCACGCAGGTGCTTAGTTTTGGTGGGGCTGATGGCAAGACCCCGCCTCTTTGTGGCATGCTCCAGTTTTAATATCAGAGCCCCAACTCCTCCTCAGAATGAGTGGCAATTCCAAATCGATGCTCCATCCATGGAAAGCCTGTCGAACTATGTGATCAAAAATTATGAAGGAGCCAGAGGGCATCCCCGTCTCACCTAGCTTTACCTGGGCTTGTCCACCATCCGATGGGTTCAACAAGCCTCTCAGCGTGCCTGGCAAGGCGATTTATAATAATCTTTTCCAGAGCCTTTCACAGCACACTATGAAGTGCTATGCACCTGCAGTTTTTTTACAATAGGTGCAGTTCCCCTTCTTGAAAGGGACCACCAAGGCAGGATTTTAATCCTGTGGTTGTCATGATTTAATACAGGGCAGTCTGCAGACAGATACCGCCTTCGTGCAGCATTTCATTTGGCAGAGCATCTCTGTCTCGTGTTTTCCTGGTCTCAGGACTCTGGGATCGGGGCGGCGCGGTGGCCCAGTGGTTAGCGCTGTCGCCTCACAGCAAGAAGGTCCCGGGTTCGAATCTCTCGGCTCGGGTGCCTTTCTGTGTGGAGT
>JAZEWT010000008.1:14047208-14061959 GCA_036362905.1 Mordacia mordax | reverse complement strand
CTCGTGTTAATCTGTGAGGTTTCTGCGAGAGCCCTGTAACGAGTCCCGCATTGGACTAGTGTTTATAGATCGATCTCCGGTTCGATTCGATCTCCGGTTCGATTTGATCTCCGGGCATGGCAGCTAACACAATGGGGCAAGTTTATATTATCCCCCCCACCCAACATCTATGTACACCCAGCAGTATAAATGGGTAAATACCACGGAAAAGTCTATCGGCGGGTCGCGTGGATTGGGACAAAGTGTGGGTACTTCGAGAGCATGGAAAAGTACGACAAAAATACCACTCTAGAGCGAGGCTTGGTCTACGTAGGGGAACTCCCTCTGTAGTCGAGGCCTTTCTGCTAGCAGTGGTGTGAGCGAGCTAATGCAGCGCTGCGCTTTCGCCTGTCACGTCGCGACATCGTTATGCGAACTGCTGCTGCTGCTATCAGTCCGTGCGTTTCCAGCTGCGCGCAGCGCCACGATATAATGAATACAACACGTGTTATGTTCTGCATTCTGTAAACTCAGAGCCACATTAAAGTTATTTGCATTCCTCGCTCGTGTCCGCGTCTGGTTCACGCGATCGTGCGTGTGTTCACGTGTGTTTGGAGGTAAATGTGGTGAGCGGTGGTTCAGCGGTTGGCGTGCTGGCCTACAAACTTGGTGCCCTGGTTCGATTCCCACACACTGCAAACACCAGTGACGATTTTTTGAACCGGTCTTGGGCATTCGCTATGTCCATTCAGCCTCAAATGATCACTTAGTGCGGTATATAAACATTGCCACTAGGGAGACAAAAGAGGCTGGGTGTGGTGCTGGCCACCATTTCCTCGTGTGCCGTGTCAGCCTTCATAGGTGCTCGCTAACGGCACTTAACACTGCAGTCTTTTAAGGTTACACATGTAATCTTTGTCTTTGTGTAAATGAGCAACCCCATGTGTGCCGTGGCGTCACAAGTGTTGGCCGTGAGGGGTAATCGAACTCGGGTGGCTGGGCTCGTGGCGGAACGTGCTAACCACTGCTCCACCACTCTCCACGCTTAACATTGAGTACTAATTTGAACTTCTAGAGCGCCTTTCGCATATAGTTACACATATATACATCCAGACATAGATACACACGTGCCACTCAGTTGTTACTTGCGCTGAAATGACCCGTTGAGCTATGTAGCTCTTTTTAACTGTTGTCATACAGGGAGGTGTCAGCAAGTGTTAGCATGTTAGGATACCGTGGGAAATCTAGTCAGGACAATTAACCTAGGCATGATGTCTTTGGCCTGTGGGAGGAAACAGGAGTACCTGGCGAAAACCCACCTGGAGACGGGAGGACATGCAAACTCCACACAGAACGACACGACAACTGGGATTGAACCGGGTGACTTTTTGCTGTGAGGCGACAGCACTACTCATTGCGTCTCCGTGCGTATAGGGCGGCGCGGTGGCCCAGTGGTGAGCGCTGACGCCTCACAGCAAGAAGGTCCCGGGTTCGAATCTCTCGGCTCGGGTGCCTTTCTGTGTGGAGTTTGCATGCTCTCCCCGTGTCCGCGTGGGTTTTCGCCGGGTACTCCGGTTTCCTCCCACAGTCCAAAAGCATGCTCCTGGATAGGTTGATTGGCTCGCAGACTAAAATTGTCCTGCAATGCCCGGCGATGGACTGGCGTCCCGTCGTCGGGTGTATTCCTGCCTTACGCCCTGTGTTTCCGGGATAGGCTCCGGCTCACCGTGACCCTATATAGGATTAAGCGGTTTCAGATAATGAGATGAGATAAATATATATAGGCAATAAATAATACACGTTAACAATACATTAGTATTAACATGGAGATATAAACGCACGTATACACACATATACAGATATACAAACTTATGTATATACAGTATAGATATACATATATTATACATAACTTGCCATCATAAATTCGTTGTTTAATTCATTACTTAATTGTATTTGTGCCCTGCTGCTAACGCAGCAGCTACATTGGTGCAGGTTTTCACTGCTCGATGTATGAGAATTGCTGTCAATAGTTACTCTTTCGGAATAGTCGTGTCAAGCGTTTATCCTCTCTCCTCAACATTTCTACTGGAGCCTGACGATGCCTCTAATATGAGAGGCAAACCGTGACGAAGGAGAGATGAGGAACGCTCGTCACGACGATCCCGAAAGAGCGGCTCTTGGGAGCCATTCTCAGCGTCAGCAGCATCACCGACTGGAAACACCGCCCTCCGTGCGTCGCTGCGTCACACGCTCCACGGGATACGCGGCGAAACGACCCACGCTCAATCCCACAGCGGGAACTCGACGAATTAAATCTGCGCAACCGAGATATTATATAATGACGGTGTAAGTCTCGCTCAAGACTCACTTGTCCCGTAAGGCTTTCAAGTCCTCTGGCTAGGACTGTTGATGCGGCTTACTGTTTTCGTGCTGGGATGATGGCTCGCTGACAGTCTGCGCCTGCTCAGGAACACTTATTCCTTCCTTTGTTTGTTGAACAATAATTTTTATCGCTTGTTTCGTGTCCTCTAAATTATAGCCATTATTTCTATTTCAATTGAACTGCTGTGATGTTGTTGTTGTTGTCAATAATATGTGCATTTCTAGAGCACTTTTCACCCGAGGGTTACAAAGCGCTCCACAGAGCTGCAGAGAGAACGGCATGTCAGTAACAACGATATAAAAGGGAAAATCAGCAACAATAACGTTGTTTTTTTTTGGGAGGGGGGGTGTTACAAATCCGAGCTGTGGAGAAAACGGCATGTCAACAACATCTTGACAGTTCAACTGAAAGTCAAATAGTAGCAATAAATTATAGGACAAAATAAGCGATAAAAAATGCTTCAACATAGGAAGAACAAAGTATTCCTGAGCAGGCACAGGTCGGCAGCGAGCCATCATCCAGGCACGACGACATTGCGTCCGATCAACAGTCCTAGCCAGATGACTTGAAAGCCTTACGGAGCAAGTAAGTCTTGAGACGAGATTGGAAGATGCCCAAGGACTCAGCTGATCAAATCTCCAATGGAAGGGCATTCCAGAGAAAGCTCTGTTACCCATCGAATGGAGGTGCGATCTGGGCACATGCAGCAAACCTGTATTGGAGGATCGAAGTTGTCGTGTTGAGGGTGCCTGAAGTAGGTCACGGATGTATATCAGAGCAGCATCAGTGAGAGCCTTGTAGGTGAGAATGAGGATCTTGAATTCAATCCTGTATTTAACTGGTAACCAGTGGAAAGACATCAGCACTGGGGATATGCGATCTTGGATGGGTGTGCGAGTGAGGACCAGCAGCCGCATTTTACACACGTTGGAGATGATTGATGAGATAGGCAGGGGTGCCAGGGAGCAGTGCTTTGCAGTAATCGATTCGTGAGGAGATGAAGATGTCTTTTAGCTTCTCAGCGCCAGCAGGTGACAGGATATAGCGCAGTCTGGCTATATTTCTGAGATGGAAATAGTCTACCTTCGTTACCCTGTTGAGGTGTGTCTCGAAGCTGAGTGAGGAATCAAGAGTCATACCTAAACTCTGGACTGCCTTAGCAAATTCAATGGTCTGGTCGTCAAGCATCAATTGGATATGTTCAGCTTTGGACAATTGGTGTGGGGTTCCGACAAGAAATACTTCTGCTTTGTCGCCAATTAGTTTAAGGAAATTTGAATTGAGCCAGGCCTTCACAATTGACAGTGAGGAGGACATGCAAAGACCAGACACATTGATGGATGGCTTTGTGTGGATATAGATTTAGATGTCATCGGCATAGGGATGTGAGCTGAGATTGAGGCTGCACAGGATAAGGCCAAGTGGTTGCATGTAGATGCTGAAGAGGAGTGGGCCAAGAATTGAACCCTGAGGAACTCCAGACAAAACAGGATGGATCTGAGTTTTGTCTTCCGAGGCTGACGGACTGCTTCCGGTCACAGAGGTAGGAGCTCAGCCAATGTAGGACACTGCCAGAGACCCCTATACCCTCCAGTTGCTCAAGTAAGATCTGGTGGTGAACGGTATCAAAGGCAGCTCTCAGGTCTAGGAGGACAAGAATACTTTGCAAACCTTCCCACTGGAGCAAATTCAGTACAATGGCCGAATCTGAACCCAGATTGGCAGGGATCGAGAAGGTCGTTGTTGAGGAGGTGTTTCTGGAGTTGTGCGGCATGGCACATGCACGGACTTTCGAGAGGAATGGTAGATTTGAGATGGGGCGATAATTATCAGGGATGTTACAATTGAGGCCAGTTTTTTAAAGCAGAGGGGAAACTGCGGCACATTTGAAAAGTGTGGGAACGATACCAGAGCAGAAGGGACGCTGGCTGTGTACCCGCGATGTTCCCCTTGTGAACCCCCCCCCTCGGAAAGTATTTTATGCCACACAGACACACATGCAACCACCACTATCGCACTCAACCGCTAGATGCCTGCGCGCATCCGTTGTTAGAGCGGACATTTGACAACAGCATACTGTTTCACACTGACGGAGTGTACCGCACGACACGAGGGTTCGGTGGGTAGCAGAACGACGATGGACTCGGCCCCAGCGGCTGACGTTTTGTCCATAGACCCTGTCAATAGGACAGTTTGGTTGGTGGTTCCTCAGTTAGCTGGTATTCGGCTTAGGGGGTGCCGAGTGCCATCTACCAGTTTTGCCGGGGGAGAATAACTCCCCCGGAACGTTAAAGCTGCAGACAATTGTGTTCCGGCGGGGTTGCCGACCGGAAGGTGGCCATCCGACCGGCGTGCAATGCAGGGCCAAGCTAGGCGGGGTATTAGCGAGCAAGGCGGGGCATTAGCGAGCAAGGTGGGGCTCTCGAACGGACGTTTCGCGCTATCTCCCCGTTGTTGTTCTGCGGGGTCCCGTGGCCTGGGCTTGGCTAGACACGTGGCATATGGTGGCGTGAGCGGAGCCAGACAGGATGGCGCCAGCTGTTGTAACGGCTGGGTCCCGTGGATTGGTGCACTCTCTAGACAGGCCGGCGCCAGGGTGTTTACGACAGCGGTGATTGGTAGGAGAAAGACACGGCGCCCAGAGACAAGGGGGAACGACGGGGATTGGTGGAGAGAGACACGGCTGTTAAAAGGGGGCGATTCGGACCAGGGAAGGTATTTAAGGGAGCGCGGAGCAAGGGGGCGGGGAGTTGCTAGTTGAGTCGAAGCGGTTAGGAAGGGTAGCCATGTAGAGGGACGGGGACAGAGAGTAGCGGGTTTAGTTAGGCATGTTAAGGGCAGTCGAGTAGCGGGGTTAGTTAGGCATGTTAAGGGCAGTCGAGTAGCGGGGTTTAGTTAGTCATGTGCGAGAGTTGTGCCCAGAGCTGTGCCCGGAGCTGTGCGAGGCTCTGCCGAGCGGCTGAGCCCGAGGGGCTGTGCCGAGCGGCTGTGAGTCGCGTAGCGACTTGTAGCGAGGGGCAGTTGGGGCGGCTGAAAAGGGACCGAACGGCTTAGCCCGAGGGGCTGTGCCGAGGGGCTACACTGAGCGGCTAAGCCCGAGGGACTGTGCCGAGCGGCTGGGCCCAAGCAGTTGTGCCGCGTAGCGAGTTGTAGCGAGGGAGCAGTTGGGGCGGCTGAAAAGGGACCTCGTCGCAGTGCACAAGTCTGCAGCAGTAAAAGGCTTCAATTCATCCTCTGTCCGGTATTTTGTATCAAAGCGGTGGTATGGGTGAATGTGGTGTGAGCGCGGTACGTGTGAGAGAGCGCGCACTGCGTGTGATCAATCAGGGATCAAGAGAGATTGGTGTTAGGAGTTACGGATCGCTGGATATCTAGAGAATATATTTACGGAGGTGGGGACCTTAGGAATTTGGGGACCACCACATTATTAAAGAGATTAGTAACGAAAGTGATAAGGGATTTGAAATTTGCTGGGATGATTTTGGATTGGAAGGGGTCCAGGGAGCAGATTGTGGGCCGAGATCTGGTAACTAAAGAAGAGACATTGGATTTGATGAACTTGGAAAATTCCAGGAGTTTTGAGTTCAAGGTAGGGGTAGGAACATTTATTAAGGTGTTAGTTGGTGGTTGAGGCTAGGTAGAGATAGGGTGCTTCAGTTTTTTCTGAGAAAAACGGAATCAACTGATTCTCCTGATCTTTATTTGTGAAGAGAGGTGAGGGTGGGTGACTGGTGGACCGAAGGAGCCCATTATTGGTCGAGAAAACAATCTTGGGCTTGTCACAAGTATCAGCCAGAATGCTGGTAAAAACGGTTGGGACGAGTGCAATCCGGTAGTAGTTGACATGTTCCTTTAAGATATGAATATGAACGGTGAGACCAAATTTTCTTCAAGTCAGTTCGGCCATGCGTACATTCGCCTTGAGGTCTTGGAGTTCAGCAGTATGCCAGGGGGAGAGTTTTCCACCTGAGACAAAGCATGATTTTAACGTGGCCAAATCATCCCGTATGCTTGATCACAGGTTGTTATACTGTTGATTGCTGCGGTGAATATGTCTGGAGTAAGGGCGTTAAGGCTTCGGAATTGGATTTTGCGCTTGGTGATGAAAATGGGAGGCAGTACTTGAAGATCAAACCACACAGTGGCGTGATCAGACAGAGCAGGATCAGTGACGAACAGGTTGGTTACCGATATGCCCCATGAGCAAATCAAGTCGAAAATATGGCTGCATCTGTGAGTGGTAGATGTCACGTGTTGAGTGAAGCCAAGTGACTTAAGAGTGGCCATGATATCCCTTGCAAGAGGGCTCTTTAGAGAGTCAACATGGATGTTGAAATTGCCAGGAATCGGGATCTTTTCAGAACTGGAGTACAGCTTAGAAATCAGCTCAGGCAGTTCATTGACAAAATAAGTACAGGCATCACGTAGGCGGTACAGCAGCACCAACTTCAGAGGTTGAGCTGACCTTCAATCCAGAGACATATGCTCGAATGAATTGAAGGTCTGCGACGAAATCAGTCAGATGTCGACAGACACATGGTAGAGAACTACAAGGCCGCCACCATGGCCATGGGAACAAGCCTTCTGATGGAGTGCAAAGTCTGCAAAGTAGAGCCTGATTCAACGTGAGTAAATCATCTTGGTGATGGCAAATCTCTGCTCGGCAGAGCAGGTTCAGACTTTTGTCTGAAACCAGCTCAGTGATGAGAGGGGCTTCTTCGGTGTTCAGAGAGTGCACATTGAGCAGGGCAAAATGAGTTTCTGTTGCAGGCAATGTGCGTGCTAAATGAGGGGAACTGACCAGCTGTTTTTTTCGCAAACAACGTCGAACTGCAAAAGGTCTAACTTGTTTCCTCGCCAGCTGATACGCAAGGCTAAATACAGGGGCGTGGGTAGGGAAGATTAATGGAGCTTTTTGTTGCCAGCGCCCCGATGGATGTAACGAGGGCATCAAAATATCATCAGCTCACGACAAAATGGCCAGAAGTTTAGGAGTACAGGGGGGGGATGTAGGAATCAAGCTCATTAGAGCCGCGCAAATATAGGTGATTATATCGAATAGGGACCGGAGTCCACCACAGGAGACACGGGGTGCAAGGGAAAGCCACACTCAGGATGCGACTCCAACACATTACAGGGTACCTCCACTGGTGTAATTTACTTAGCAGGCTAATCAACCTAGACAGCGGCGCAACCCTGAATGGTGGGAGGAATGGATAAGTCACAGTGTTCGAGATGGGAGTCACAGTGTTAGAGAGATGGGAGTCAAAGTGTTAAAAGGTATTAGTTACAGTGTTAGAGATAGGAGTCACATCCCTGAATAGCAGGAGGAATGGATGAGAGTCACAGTGTTAGAAATGGGAGTGACAGTGGAGCTGTTAACGCTATGGGTACTTTTTGCCAGTATACATATATAAGATTACAACAGATTTTACCGTATCTGGCGATTATGCAGGTGTTAAGATCCCAAACACCACAATAGACACATTTTACAATGCGTCCAGTTTGCAAAAGCCACACGTACTAGTGGCAAAGTATGCAAACAGGTAGCTTTGATAACCTATGCATTGTCCTTCAACTGACCGACCTTCACCTGGCAGTGGCTTCCTTTTGAGCCTATTTGCCGGTGTCAGCCGTTGCCAAAAGGCAATCAGCTCAGGACAATGCGGCCTCAATGCTTTATAGCTTAGGTGAAGCTGTTAACGCTATGGGTACTTTTTGGCAGTATACATATATAAGATTACATAGGTTATCAAAGCTACCTATTTTCGAACTACTGCGATGTTGCTTCTTTCGTAGAGATCTCTCTGTGATTCTATGGCTCGATTTTGTCAGTCTATGGGTCTCTATGTCAGTCTATAGATCTATATTCTCTGCACAGTTGATGTAGAGCAGCAAATATGATTTTAGGTTGAGGCGTTTGATGTGCCAGATGATTCTTAGCTCAATTAAAATGTCCTAAAACTTAATGGCGACAAATCAGAAGTTTTGCTAGTCAGAGCCCTGCTTCAATTGTCCAAGGTTGAACCTCTCCAATTATGCTTGACGACCAGACCATTGATGTTAGTAAGGCACTCCGGAGTCTAGGAGTTACTCTTGATTCTTCACTCAGCTTCGAGACACCCATCACCAAGGTGACGAAGGTAGCCTATTTCCATCTCAGAAATATAGCCAGACTGCGCAACATCCTGTCACCCTCTGATGCTGAGACGTTAAAAGACATCTTCATCTCCTCACGAATCTATTACTGCAATGCATTTCTCCCTGGCACCCTTGCCTAGCTGATAAATCGTCTCCAACGTGTGTAGAATGCAGCTGCTCGAGTCCTTGCACACTCATCCATGATCACATATCCTCCGTAATGATGTCGCTCCACTGGTTACCGGGTAAATACCGGATTGAATGCAAGATCCTCCTTCTCACCGACAAGGTTCTCATTGGCGCTGCTCCGACATACATCCGCGACCTATTACAGGCACCCTCCTCAACACGACAACTTCGATCCTCCAATACGGGCTTGCTGCATGTGCCCATGTCACACCTCCATTCGATGGGTGACAGAGCTTTCTGGCGCACTGCTCCCAGACCCTGGAATGCCCTTCCATTGGAGATTCATTCAGCTGACTCCCTGACAACTTCCAATCTCGTCTCAAGACTTAATTGCTCCATAAGGCTTTAAAGGCATTCTGGCTAGGATTGTTGATGCGGCTCACTGTTGTCGTGCTGGGATGATGGCTCGCTGCCGACCTGCGCCTGCTCAAGAAAACTTTGTCCTTCATTTGTTGAACGATTAATTTTTTAAAGCTTATATTACGTCCTTCTCTAAATTATAGCCATTTTTTAACTTTTAATTGAACTCCTCTGATGTTGTTGTTGACATGCCGATCTCTCCACTGCTCAGATTTGTAACACAACTCCAAAAAACGTTGTTGTTAATGTCCTGTTCATATGTCGTTGTTGTTAGCATGCCGTTTTCTCCGCAGCTCTGTGCAGCGCTTCGGAGACCCTCGGGCGAAAAGCGCTCTGTCAGTGCGTCAGACGAGTGGATCGTCGCTGTGACGCGATGCCTTCTCCTCCTCCGTAATTGTGGGTGGCGGGCACAGTCGCCGCACACTAAACGAGGGGTTTGCCATCTTACATTCGTGCATCACAGTGTCGAGTGTCCACACCTGGCTGGATTGAGAACATTCGTACCGAGCGATGGCGGCGTAGTCATGACGATTATGAAGGCAGACACTGCATTTAAACATATAACAAGCGTGTAGGAGGTGACGTTTCAGATAATGGCGCCTTTTCACAGGCGCCATTGTTGACAAAAATGTCTTCAGAAATGCTCTCAAGAGGTGCTCTTTCGGGATAGCCGGGTCGAGCTCTCCTGCTATCTTCTTAGCAACTGTTCGCTATTTACGTTCGAGGCGTGCTTTAGGCGTTGCTTTGTTACTACTGTTTCCTAACGAGTGGCTATGCAGCAGCCGCGTCATGGAATCAAGTGTTGGCGAGTTGGTGGATCGTGGTGTCGGGCTATTTATTTATTTATTTATTTGCGGGATGGACTCAGGTCTGGGATATATGACTCACGATGGGGATGATGGTAATGATGACGATGATGATAGGACAGGTTTTACCGTTACTGGCGAGTATGCAGGTGTTAAGATCTTAACACCTGCATAATTTCCAGGCAATTATGCAGGTGTTAAGATCCCAAACACAAAAATGGACACATTTCACAATGTGTCCAGTTTGCAAAAGCCACACATACTAGTGGCAAAATATGCAAACAGGTAGCTTTGATAACCTATGCATTGTCCTTCAAACTGACCGGCCTCCACCAGACAATGGCTTCCTTTTGAGCCTATTTGCCAGTGTCAGCCGATGCCAAAAGGCAGTCAGCTCAGGACAATGCAGTGTCAATGCTTACAGCTTAGGTGGAGCTGTTAACGCTATGGGTACTTTTGCCAGTATACATATATAAGAGTGGGACAGGTTTAACCGTTTCTGGCGATGATGCAGGTGTTAAGATCTTAACACCTATTATGCAGGTGTTAAGATATTAACACCTGCATAATGGCCAGAAACGGTAAAACCTATTATGCAGGTGTTAAGATCTTAAAACCTGCATAATTATCAGAAACGGTAAAACCTGTCCTACTCTTATATATGTATACTGGCAAAAAGTACCCATAGCGATGATGATGGTGATGATTACAGTGGTGGACCATAGCAGTGGTAATGATGTGGGTGCTGGCAATAATGATGATGCGTTTACATATGTTTTAGTTTACATAGTAGGCCAAGAGAGCAGTGTGGTGGTGCAGTTAGTAGCGCTGTCGGCTCACAAAACGAAGGCCCCGGGTTCGATTTTTGGCTCGGGTGTCTTTCTGAATGGAGTTTTTTGTGTTTTCCCGGTGTCCGCGTATGTTTTTGCCAGGTACTCTATTTTCCTCCCACCGTCCAAAGACACGCACGCTGCTGCCCATGTTAATTGGCTTGCTGAGTAAATTGGCCCAAAATGTGTGCCCTGGGATGTACTGGTGTTACATCTTGAGTATTACCTCACCTTGCGACCTATGGGATAGGCTCCAGCCCCCCCGTGACCCTGTACAACATTAAGCGGATATTGATAATAAATGAATTAATATTACTGCAACAATCACCTTATATTTGTTCAGTGCTTCTTTAGCTTAATATCAATTGTAGTCCGCCATCTTGGATGAGAGAGAATGCATTAGTTAATACTGAGCAGTGTTTCTGCAATACATCATATTGTTCGTGTAATGTTGTTGCAGTGTTATCCGAGTTGAAGGTTGGAGTTTTTTGCAGAATTTTGTTCGTGTTCGTGTTGGTAATGTAGATTTTGGAATGTGTTTGTGTCGAGATTGGATTCCTGTGGAGTTTCTCTTCACTATGTTTTTTGCATAAGATTAAATTGGGATTTTTTTTGTTGAAGTCCTCTGGCTAGAATTGTTGATGCTGCTCACTGCTGTGCTTGGATTATGGCTCGCTGTTGAACTACGCCTGCTCACGAAGACTTCTTCCTTCCTTTATTTGTTTTAAGTTATTTCATTTTTAATTGTATGTCCTTCATTGATTTATAGTCATTATTTTACTTGACTGACCTCTTTTGATTTTGATGTTGACACGCAGTTCTCACCACAGATCTTTGCAGTGCTTTTTGACACTCAGGTTATAGTCATTATTTTACTTTAATTGATCTACTTTGATGTTGTTCACATACGGTTCTCTCCAAAGGTCTGCACAGCGTTTTGTGACCTTCAGGTGAAAAGCGCTATAGAAGTGCAAATATTATTATTATTAATGCAGTTTTTTTCCCTCAGATTGATATTTGCGTCATTGTTGTATAGCTCATTTGTGTGCTTTTGTCATTGTGCCAACTTAATTCACTCTTGTAAACGGATCATTCTGCTCTCTCGAGTTCTCACCATTCCCACCCCCTCATGTGCCGTGCTGGCCTTTATAGCTGCTATAGGGGGGATATTTGTCTTTCGGGTCTCTGTTTTCCCCACGTTATTCAGGTGAATGGACGAGGCGCCCTCTCGTGGAGTGCGAGAGCGTCCCACTCGAACCTCATCATGTCACAAAACAACAAATTATTTTAGACCATCGTTAATAAACCAGTTGTCTCAAAAGGAAATTTAAATTTAATAGGTAGCGTTTCGCCCAATGACCCGTCGTCATGACACAAGAACGTTCCTATGAATAATCGTGTTCCGAAGAGTTATAAAAATCTGATATCGGTTTTCATGGCTCGATGCATAACTGCTTTCAAAAGCTGCTCTTTCGGAATAGCCATCTCGGGTGCTCATTGTCTCTCCAAAACGTCGCGAAGAAGAGAAGAGCTCGACACAGATATCCCGAAAGAGCATATTTTAGAAGCAATCATCAGTTATGAGACCATCATTATTATTATGATTGTCAAAACCCGCATCTTCCTCTAGAGGGTTGCAGAGGGCCGCAGCCTATCCTAACACATATAGGGTGCAAGTAGATGACCACACTGATAATGTAACGCCAACGCATCGCAGGGCACCGAGAAGCAAATTACTCATCAGGTCTGTTGCGCACCGGTTGTGACTCCAGCCGAGGCGCTTCACGCGCCGGCAACGTTTGCGCTTGCGTTGGCAGCCACTCATTCTCTCTCTCCAGCTCAGGTATACTGGGACTCCGAAGACTCAGTCGTGGCTCTGGCCGAGGCGCTGGGTAAGCTGGGGCCGGGGTGGACAACAGGGTGTCGGTGGATACCGTGTTAGCCTCCTCGTCCTCCATGTCCCTCTCCACCTCCCTCTGGTCGCGCGCCGTCAGCCTCCCCCTGCCGCGCCGCTCGCTGACAAGCTGGGCAACCCCGCACTCACACGGCCACTTCACGGGCCAGCCCTGGCCAGAGGTAATGACAGCGGAGGGTTTCCCAGGTGCGGCGTTCTCCGTCGTGACCCCCCATGGCGTGGTCATGCACGAGTCGCAGCAGCTGCGATGGGATGGCAGCGGGCACACACACCGGCCCGGCCTCTCCAGCTGGCCCTCGCTCTTTTACCACCCCCTCCCTCAGCTACAACCGATCGTAGAGGCCCTGTCAGCTCCCCCCGACCGCGGGGAGGGGTTCAGCGAAGGAGTCGCCCACTCCCCGTAGCTCTGGGTCACTACGCAGAGCATGCCGCAGTTGGTCGTGAGTCATCCCCGGAAATTCGCACTCAACTTTGGCTTGTACCCCCAGTTCAGGCTCGACCCCCCGGTGTGGCTCACTGGCCCCCACTGTGCTGGCCACTGCGCAGACCCCAGTCAGCAGCTTTTCGAAGCAATCATCAGACCCCAGTCAGCTGCTCCTCCCCTCCTCTCCCCTGTTCTCTGGGAAACGCATCCTCTTGGTGAAGGCGACACCGCCCTCTGACGAAACACGGGCACAGCTGCTCCGCGTAGTGGAGGCGCTGATCGGCAGTCGGCGTGACTGCATCCGCTTTGGCGTGTGCGTGGCCCTCCCGGTATTCCACCCGTAGGTTGTACTCCTGCAGCAAAGCGAACCACCGGGCCATTTGGCCCCGTGGTTCCTTGAAGTTGAGGAGGAACTGTTGGGCATAGTGGTCGGTGCGCACCCAGCAACCCGGTGTGTTCAGGTATGGCCGAAACTGCTGAGAGGCGAACACCACCCCTTCCAGTTCCCGGCGAGTGACGCAGTAATTTAGCTCTGATCCACTCAACGTGCATTAGGCGTTCGTGATGACTCAATCGCCCGCCTTCCCCCTTTGTGATAGCACCGCCCCTAGCCCACACTCGCTTGCATCAGTGACCAGGATAAATTCTTCCGAAAAATTCGGAGAAGCAAGCACCGGCGTGTGAGTGATGCGATTTTTCAATTGTCAGAAGACTTCTGTACACTACTCTGCCCACTCGAACGGCCGCTTCATGGAGGTGAGCAGTGTGAGGGGTCGGGCGATGGTGCTGAAGTCCTTTACAAACCGCCGGTAATAGGTAGCGAGCCCCAGGAAGGAGTGCACTTCGGCCGCCGTCGTTGGCTGGGGCCACGTAGCCACAGCGTCCACCTTCCGAGGGTCGGTCAGTACCCCTGCTTCACTGATCCGATGGCCCAGATACTCCACCTCCCGCTGTGCCAGGTAGCATTTCCGTGGCTTCAGCTTGAGGTTGGCTCTCCGCAGCCGAGTGAACACCTCTAGGAGGCGCATCAGGTGTTCGTCCATGTCAGGTTCAAACACAATGATGTCGTCGAGGTAGATGAGACACTGCTCCCACTGCAGCCCTCTCATCACCAACTCCATTAGGCGTTGGAACGTGGCAGGGGCGTTTGGCAGGCATCACCCAAAACTCGAACACTTCCAGGGGTGTAGTGAATGCCGTTTTCGCCCGGTCCTCCTCCGCCATGGCAATCTGCCAATATCCGGAGGCGAGGTCGAGGGTGGAGAAGTATTTCGCATCCCCCAGCGCGTCGATCGTGCCATCAATGCTAGGTAATGGAAAAGCGTCGCCCACCGTGACTGTGTTGAGGTGATGGTTGTCGACACAGAACCGAGTGGATCCATCCTTTTTATTCACCAGCACGATGGGCGCCACCCACGGGCTTGATGAGGGCTGCACAATGCTGTGCCGCAGCATCTCCACCACAGCTTGGTTAACTTGTGTGCGGTCCGGCGCCCCCATATGGTATGCGGGCAGTTTGATGGGCCGTGCAGCCCCCGTGGGAACCTGGTGCTGCGTCAAGTTTGTTCTCCCCACATCCCCATCATGCTGGCTGAAAACTTCCGGATACTCTGTCAGAAGCGCGCGGGGTTGCGCTTCTTCCCCTGGTGCCAACGCTCCCCAGTCCACCTGCACTGCCTCCAAATGGGGAAGCTGCAGCCCCGGCGATTCCCCCCCCCCCCCCC
>JAZEWT010000008.1:13995223-14018770 GCA_036362905.1 Mordacia mordax | reverse complement strand
GAAATTAGTGTCAAGGTGACTCAGAGGCGGACTCACACAACAAAGAACACACGCATCACGCCCACACATATAAGGAGACGATAGAAGCCGCGCACGCACACTGTGCCTGAGGATGCCTCCAACGTGTGAAGCGAAACGTCGCGGGGAGAGGAGAGAGAGCCATCGATGCGGCTGTCCCGAGAGAGCAGCTTTTCGAAGCAATCATCAATAGAGCAAATGTTTGCAAGTGTATATGTACTGATGTATGTCCACTTTAAGTGTGTAAATCTACATTTAACCTATCTGTAATGTAGCAAGTGTTTGTATTATATATTCAGTACATATATGTGTACTGTATATAGGAGTCCTTTATGAATGCACATTTTATCCAAACACCAAGGTTTATTTTAGCTTTATGTTCCACTTAATTATTATTACTCTGCTGAAACTTCAGAGCCAGCAGCAATATTTCTAAAATTACATCACAAAGAAATCCAGGTCAAATCAGCATAAAATCTCATAAGAACGTGTCATGTGCTTGAAGTAAGCTCACCATAGGTTGGAAACTCTGATTGTAATAATAATGACATTTACAGTAGCCAGAATTGTTACACTGCACATCATTGCAAGTGTAAACAACGTGACTTCCTCATGCTGTCGGATCTGCGAACCACTTTGCTAACTGCTGCATGATAATGCAGTCACATCAAAGTATTTGTTTCTAACAAACACTGCTACATGGCTACAGTCTGTGTGTATGATGATTTCTTCCAACAGCTGCTCTTTCGGGATAACCGTGCGAATCGCTCCTCCTCTTTCCTTCGTGACGACGTGTCGCCTCTCACGATGGAGGCATCCTCAGAATTCCCAACGTGGGAGGCGAAACATTGCGAAGGAGAGAGGAGGAGTGATCGACGTGGCTATCACGAAAGAGCAGCTTTTGGAAGCAATCATGCATCGAGCCATGAAAACCTACATCAGTACAGTCCCTCTGTGTCTCTATGAGTCTCTTGTCTATCTCTGTGAGTCTCCGTGTATCTCTGTGAGTCTCCGTGTATCTTTGTGAGTCTCCGTGTTTCTCTGAGTTTCCGTGTATCTCCGTGAGTCTCCGTGATTCTCTGTGTGTATCCGTGTATCTCAAGGCCAAGTTTGTTTCTCATAAGCACCGCTAGATGGTAACGATGTGATCAGTTCCAAGTCAAGAGAACAGCCTACATATAATTGGCAAGAGCCTCTGCAGAGTTGTCACATGACATGACCAGCCAATAGAAATACTTAAATAATTTGAAATGACACCCTGACTAGCGCATATTGTATAATAATCTCATCTCATCTCATTGTCAGAAACCGCTTAGTCCTGTACAGGGTCACGGTGTGCTGGAGCCTATCCCGGCAGACACAGGGCGCAAGGCAGGGATATACCCACGATAGGACGCTAGTCCATCACCGGGCACTGCGGGCAATTTAGTCTGCAAGCCAATTAACCAATGCAGCAGCGTGTTTTTGGAAGGCGGGAGGATATCTGAGTACCCGGCAAAAAGCGTACGCAGACACGAGGAGAACACGCAAACTCCACACAGAAAGGCACCCAAGCCGAGATTCGAACCAGGGACCTTCTTGCTGTGAGGCGACAGCGCTACTCACTGGGCCACCGTGCCGCCCTGTATAATAATAACAATTGTATTTATATATAAATCATAGCAACTGTGATTTGCGTTGAATAGAGCCACCCTCTGTCGTGCCAGAGCATCTCGGTGCTTTGCAATTAGCGACTTGCATCTAATCTCAAACATTTGGAGGGCACCTCCAGTGGCAGCTGTCCTTGTGTGCTGCAAGATAACTTAGCACCTGGCAAGCAAGTGAACATTAATCTGCCAGTGTAGAGCGGTGCTTGCTGTGTGTAATTCTAATTGAGTAATTTTCAGATATTTTTCTTTGCTTTGGCGAATACCAGTTGCATTGTGCATGTGTTTTGCTATTGGAGGATACAAGAAAATATAATGAAAATTCGTGCAGAATAAGAGGAGAGTACATACAAACTCTATACAGGCGGCTAAGTCATGAGCCACAATCAGCCCCTTCTTACTATAAAGCCGACCCCCAGTGAATGAATGAACGCATCGTTGCAGAGATGCCAGCCCTGATGGCGCTGAGGAAGCGGGCCCAGGGGGACAAGCCCCTGGCGGGAGCCAAGGTGGTCGGCTGTACCCACATCACAGCACAGGCGGCGGTGAGCTCAGCCCCACCTAAGCCCATGAGAACTGCATGGCAGCACTGTCCGTGGACTCCCAGCTGAGCCAAGGACGAGACGCGGGTTGTGTTCTCATCCACTCTGACTTGGAGGGGAGTTTTCTGCCACAGTGGTTAGAATCAGTGTGAAATGGGAAAGTGGAGTTAATCAGTCAGTGCACAAATCAAAACTAAACCTCAACAATTATTCCTGATCTGAAATAACCCCACCTTCACAAACAACAATAATTCTGTAAATGGATTTAAGCAGTTCATTATTCTAAAAAATATATATTTGCGCTCTATTTCTGGGTTGTTAAACCTGGCTGCAAGTCGTTGACCAAGTTCAGTGATGAAGCTCGCAGTGGGGTGTTTGCCATGGTCCATCAGGTGGTTCGGGAGCTGTCATACTAGTGCATCCATCAGGACCCAGACTCATAATTTAGAGGTCACAGCTTGATTCCATCCCCAGTTGAAACAAGACATGGGCAAGTCTCTTAACTCATTTCCAGCACCACTCCAGTCCCACCCGACAGTTAAATGGGTACACCACTACTGATTGGCAGGTCGCATGCTGTGGTGTAAAGTGTAGGTATATCAACATATTTCTATACATCTGGTCAGCTTAGAAGAATATAGCGAGGCCCCGCTAGCGGAGGTCTAAATTCAGCAGCGGCAAGAACCAGAAATTTCAAGGCTGCACCTTTGTCTTTTGTCATCCATTATTGTGCATTTAAAGGTTTGGTGTGTGTGTGTGATACTAACGCTGTTTGTGTGCAGGTGCTAATAGAGACTCTGTGTGCCCTCGGGGCTCAGTGCCGCTGGGCAGCATGCAACATCTTCTCTACTCACGATGAGGTGGCCGCTGCACTCGCCGAGTCCGGTGAGAACCCAAGCAAACTTCCCCCTCCCACACAAGTGAGACCCCCCTTCTTCTCATGAGCGGACACACCCATTCCCACATGCCTTAATTCAAAAGTGCCTGGATTCCTCTCCAAGCATGTGTGTCATTCTGAGTATTGTTTGTATGAATCCCTGCCCGTCTTGACATGGTTTGCTCATTTTTCTCTTGTTTCTTTCTCCAAAAATGTTAGCTATACATACATATTCCAAAAATGCTGAAAAATAACTGAATCCCTTTCGCAGCATTCTCCTAAAACGAAGTCTTCATACTCTAGCGTGTCTGAGTAAATATGCATAAGCATAACAATAACACAAATAGGGAAAATCCATCCCTCCGACGACGTTCATGAATTCACCTCCCCTGATGGCCCCTATATCAGCTCTCTGCCAGTTAAAGCCAGTTTAGCCCACCGACTAGTGGAACAGTGCAGAGGTGGCCATGTTAGTCACTGGTCAGTCAACTGCTGGAGGGAGGATTCTGCAAGCCACCGCTACTGCCTGCCATGAAGCAGTAGTCCAGCGCCCGCACATGAACTGATTTGATTGCTCTGCCCCCTAGGGGACGTCCTCCTCTTGTTGTTATCGACTATTGTCCTGCCTGGGTCACAGTCTGGATGTTTTAGTCAGTCTGCACACGTCCGCTAATCCTCGTGTTCCTGATTCTGTGTCTCAATGGAGTTCTGTGCATGCATCTCGTTTTTCCTCAATGTCCATATTTTCCTACGTAACATTGTGTCTCTGGGCGTCATCCTGACATTGAAGCTAATGATTGCTGCTATGCCCGACTCGTTTCGAATGATGTCCAGGGAAACTTTAAACATCCACACCTACATGAACATACTTTGCAAAAGAGTAAGGTTGGGTAAAATTATTGTATAAAAGCACGGATCTTTCAGCTTAAGATGTGTTAGGTTGGTTATTTTCAATTCTGTCAGATTTGTTATGGCACAACAAACCTCTTAGCATATTTTGCCATCACTGTATGTGTACAGGGTCCCTCATAAGTTACTCTCTCGAGAATAAGTATTTGTGACGCCAAGAGTTTGATATGTTAAATAATTACAAGGAACTGTGCTGCACTATGTTGCTCATTGGTCCAAACAAGCAAAAGGTGTATTGCATGTGATGGGGGACACGGACTAATTTCCGTGATAACTCATAAGTATTATTCATCACAAATTGATTTCATTATTTTCAGGAATCCAACGTATGCCATATCCTGTGCTGCTTTGATGCAACGCACAGGCTTACTAGTGGTGGCAGTGCTGTCTTTTTAAAGTGCAGAGAGAATGGAGTAGAGTGCTCTGGGAGTCCACATGCAGAGTGTGCAATCTCCACTCTTCCCTTGCAGGCTTCTCTGTGTTTGCCTGGAAGGGAGAGGCGGAGGACGATTTCTGGTGGTGCATCGACCGCTGCATTAATGTAGAAGGCTGGCAACCAAACATGGTCTCCGACACAAATACACACACGCATAAGCCGCACTTGCACGTGCACACACACACCTCTCACAATCAGACCACTACCCCACACACACACACACACATACACCCCGCACATACATACGTACACACGTACCCCACACACGCTTCCCACATACACATCAATAATACACACACACCACCCACACACGTGACCCTTAGAGCATTCCTTGACCCCCGTGCCTGGCCATCCATGCCTCCCAACAGAGAGCTTGCTTGCACGCGATATTGGGCACTGCAAGTGCCCAATGTCATGTGCATCTAGTGCGTTACAAGACATCAGTAGCCTCTGGATAGTGACAGCGTGATATCAATATACTTATGTCATCACCAGTCGGCTCAATGGTAGAGCGAGGCGCTCGCAAGCTAAAGATTGCAAATTCATATCTGTCCCATCATTCTTATCTGGTCGATAAATCGAATATCATTTTGTGGGAAGATGAGTATCAGTTGTGGCTGTCCTATGGGGAGACGTGCCTCTACCATAGGAATATACCATTCATCAGAGACTCAGGGTCTTAGACATGAACTGAGCGCTGCCTCGATGCCCGTTGGCGCTGGATCTCACTGATCCCCCGGGTGTGGAGGCTATGCGCTGTGCGAGTTTAGCACATAGTGATGACGTTGAGACAGTGATGTCTGGGCCAACAGATCCTGGATGATGGTGGAGACCTCACCCACTGGATGTACAAGCAGTACCCATCCATGTTCCGCACGGTGCGGGGCATCGTGGAGGAGAGCGTCACAGGCGTCCACAGGTCCTCCAAAAACAAAGTTACCCATATAACCTGAACAGACTACAGGATCAAGTGCTGTTAATGAGCAACCGCATGCACGCAGTATCCGTATCACTACTATTATACTGCTACTTAGTTGACACACACATCCACAATGTCTGCATCACTGCTCCCACAATGCTCGCTTAGTCATCAAAGTCTCACGCAGCGTCGGCATCACTAATACTGCTATGGCGTGTTTAGTAAGAAAAGCCTCCCCATCCCACAATGCTCCTTTTTAGGATGGTCCTGCTAAGTTTTCCTTGTTGGGGATGATTATTGCTGCAAGTTTATCTCAATTAGTTTCGAGCCACCATTCTCAACCGGTGGCTCACTAAAGTTTCAACTAGGGTAGCCTGCTGCATTCGAACGGCGAATCTCTGCCACCAGCTGGCCAGCGCATCACCACCGTGTGACTAGCACAGTGACGACCCCCAGTGATGTTGTGAATCTACCTGATTGCTGAAAGCACTATGTGCGTGTGAGCAGGCTGTATCAGCTTTCCAAGGCCGGCAAGCTGTGCGTGCCAGCTGTCAACGTCAACGATTCAGTCACCAAGCAGAAGTTTGACAATCTGTACAGCTGCAGAGAGTCCATACTGGATGGGTACGTAGGGATTCCGTGTTGCTCGCTGATAAACTTCACCACACGTTGAATGTGTATAATGTTGCATAAATACCTCGCTACAAGTTGTTTCGCATATACACTGCAAATTAATAGAGAACATTTAATTTCAAATGTAATGTTTTGTGTATACAAAACAATTTGCTAATCTTTAGGAATAGCAGTGTCAATACAGCTATTTCGACACACCAGCTCTTAAGAGCAATTCTCATAGAGTCATGAAAAATTATATCAATACAAACATATGTATATATATATAAAACATGTGTAAATATATATACACGTTTGTATTGAATATATATACACACATACATACCAAGATTAAGACATACATACCCCGTGTAGCCGTAACAGACCGTAAATGTATAGAGGCCAGCATGGCACACATTCATGGGGTGGGTGGCTAGCACTATGCCCGGCCACAATTTGCCTCACCAGTGCTGATGTTTACACAATGTACTCATTTCAGTCTGAGTCTCGACCTAGAGGAGACGCAGTACCAGTTTGGATAATCGTCCCCGATGTTGGCCTTGAGTGGCAACCTAACTCGGGTCACAGGGTTTGTAGTGCAGTGAACTAACCGCTGCACCCCGATTCCACATACATAGACAAACACACATCTGCGCATGCATTTACACACACAAATACATAAAAATTAAAAACGCCGGCTGAATGCATGGCTGCCTTCCTATCTATGGTTTCCTCACACCTTTATAATGATGTGAGTCACCCTGGATAAGGGCGTCTGCTAAATAATAATAATAATAACAGGGAACAGACAAGGGTGCCTAACTGTTAATGTGCATCATAATTATATGCAAATGATTTACATAAGCATATATACCATTGATAATTGCATGATAATGCCTCCAATGTGAGATGCCTAACATTTGGAAGGACTGAGAATAAACATTCAACATGGCTATCCTGAAAGAATAGCTATTGATATCAATTCTCATACATTCACCGATCATGAAAATCTACAAGAGTAGACGTAAAAACAATTGCCTCTACTCTGTAAAAATCTCATCTGATTATGTCTTTAACGTCGCCCAACCTCGTGTGTTTTGTGCAGTCTTAAACGGACCACAGACATCATGTTTGGCAGTAAGCAGGTGGTGGTGTGTGGGTACGGAGAGGTGAGTCATGCCGTCCGATACAAATTCAATCAAGGTGACGGATAATCCAGCTTTCATTGAGTCACTCCACTCGCTCCCCGGTATCACGCGTCCATGGCGATTATGACTACCGTGCTCACTTTTATCATAAACCTAACAATTAACTTGTTTATTCCTTCACTTATGTTGATCTTCATAGATGTTGGTTTTATTATAGTAGAAAGTACACGGTGAGCTTGCAAGCTCTAGGTGTGGTATTCCTGCATTACTGCAAATGTTTAAACTGACCGACGCAACAAGGTGAACAAGCAGAGGGTAAATAAACTTATTCAGCAACATTTTGTGTGAAGATTAAATCCTAACCGTAATCATAAAGTAAATAGTGACACTCCACATTGCACAGCACAAAAATGATCAATAATTCCAATAAATGAATAATAGACAAAGAAAACTGCAGTGTAATAGTGTAATGGGATTAATTGAAAAAAAAATCTTCAAAGGAAAGAGCATATGCAGCCCTTCAAAAATGTCATTCAATTTTTGCAATCAAAGTTGGGCCAAAATTTTCATTAACAATTGGGATCTAAGTTATCTCGTGGCTATATTGTTCCATAAACGAGAGGCAGCTCCCTCAAATGGCTAATGTTGATGTGCATCTAGGAACATAAAGCAACAGTAGCTTAAGCTTCTAAAATTAGGTTTGTATGAACAAAAAATCCAACATATTTTGCCGACTTGTTAAGTAGAAACATGTGTGAATTACATCCAGTGAATATTGCGACATTTGTTAAGATACTTTACTTTTGAGCCAATGTACAATTCACAAAGTTAGGTTTTGGAGGGGGCATCTAAAGCAGAAGAATATAGTGGGTTGCGTTTATTTAAGCGAGTATAGATAGATTATAGTTGTAGATGTTGAGGTCCGTCAGACACTACTTCGTCTCATCCATATTGTTCAACCACCGTACTGCAGATCACAACAACTCAATTACTCACCGACTCTCCTGCTCGCACATGCACTTACAAGATGGCAAGTCACAACAGCTCACTCAACCACTCCCTGATCCACTTATGGTGTAAACTGACTACACACTGGTCCGCATAAAATCTCTTAAAGACAGCATATGTTCTTTATGTTTAAAACAATGATGGTATTCTGATAGAACTCCCTGTCTATGAGATGTGTAGGTCTACACTAATGACATAAGGTTGTATGTGTGGGGAGCGGTGGTGCTTTGGTCAGCACATTGTGCCACAAACCCGACTGTCCCAATTCGGTTTCTACTCACAGCCAACGCTGGTGTGGAATATCTGAATCATAGGTGGTGCTGTGCACAGTAGGCATGATGGTGATGGCCTCACCACCACCTCTGGTGTTGTTGTGTTAGCGTTTACAGCTGCTCGCTGACAGCACTTTGCCATGCGGTGAGCAGGTGGGCAAGGGGTGCTGTGCGGCACTGAAGGCGCTTGGCGCCGTGGTTTACGTGACCGAGGTGGATCCGATCTGTGCCCTGCAGGCCTGGTGAGTGGCCCTGTGTGCCTATACGTGGATCAAATCACTCTCACAGTCACTTTTATGCCAGTCTATTACTAGGCACCAAGGGCAGGAGCACCAGGAGCCTGCTGGCTACATAGTCAGCAAGCCAATTAGCCTACGCAGCAGCATGGATTTGGACTGTGGAATAAGATTGGAGAACCCCTTGAAAACCCATACAAAAATGGGGGAAACATGCAAACTCTACTCTAACACCCGAGCCAGAAATCAAACCCGGCTCCTTGCTGTGAGGTGGCAGTGCTACTCTGCCACGGTGCCACCTACTATTTTTAATTATTAAACAAATGTTTTGTGTGCCTACAGTCTGGAGGGCTACCGCATAGTGAAGCTCTCAGAGGTCGTGCGTCAGGCTGACATCATCATCACCTGCACAGGTGAACTCTGCCATACAGACGCCACGAGCTGGCACGGGGACTCACGATACAACCTTATCCGCCCTCTCGCTCGCTTGCTTACTCGCTCATGCAATCACACGCGGTGCCGTCCACAGGCAACAAGAATGTGGTGATGCGGGAACACCTGGACCGGCTGAAGAACGGTTGCATCGTGTGCAACATGGGCCACTCCAACACGGAGATCGATGTGGTGCACAACTTGCTCCCCCACGGACACGCTGACACACGTGGATACATGCCAACATGCTTACTCACAAGACACACAGTGACACATTGATACACACGGATGCTGACACAATCTTGACACACAGATTCATGCTGAAAGGCACACAATCACTAGGTACACTAATACACGCTGTCAAAAGACGAAGATTCCCCTTGATTGCTTTCAGAAGCTGCACCTTTGGGATAGCCGCGTCGATCTCTCCTCCTCTCTCCTTTGCTACATTTCGTCTCCCATGTCGATACATCCATGGAAAGCTTCACAAAATATGTGGTCAAAAATATGTTAAATAATGTAGGAGCCAAAGGGCATCCCTGTTGCATCCCAAGGTGAACAGGAATGGTTCTGCCTCCCAACCATATAGCTTAACCTGGGTCTGCCATTCTCCTTCTTAAAATGCCTGCCCACTATCATTAAGGTCCTTAATGATTGTGAGCAGAGAGTTAAGGAGCCCAAAAGTATGAAGAACAACTCATAGTCCTGGCCTACTTATGGTATCATAGTCAATAAAGCAGATATGCAGGTCCTATTGGAATTCCCTACCTCTCTGCTTTAGCAGCAGGACCGAGAATATGACGTCTGTGCTGGACCGCCCCCACCCTGAAACCACATTGGGGTTCCGCAAGCCTCTCCTCAGCTGCCTAACAAAGCAATGTTGGGTAATCATTGCCAGGACTTTTACTGGCACAATGAAGAGCAAGATACCCCTTCAGTTACAATCAGTGTGGGCCTCCTTCTTAAAAAGGGAACCACTTAGGTCTCTTTGCAATTCTCTAGATTGGGCAGACAGACACCACCTTCCCTCAGCATTTTACCTGAGAAATCATTTTTGCCCACCACTTTTCCTGGTCTCAATCTCTGGATCTCCTTACTTTACAAATGGCACCTCTGCCAGTCACTGAGGATGGCTATTTCTTCCGATTTCTGATGCACTGCAGCCCCAGCAGGATCACCCCCGTGTTACCCCATGGTGTTATCTGGGATGACGGGGTTCCCCTCCCACAAGACCTTAGGTAAATGCTCATAAAAACATATGAACATGTTATTGGAGATTCGATCACCATTTCCTCCTTTAAAGAAGGTAATGGGTATTTTATTGCAAATCACTTTTATGATGGTATTAAAAAGTGATCTGTAATCACACTACCACTACTGCTATGCTGCACAGCTTTATGAGCATCTGAGCAAAGGCTGCGGGAAGCCTGCTCATTCTCAGGCATGGAATAATAAATAATAATACAGTGTAATCATGCAGGTTTTCACGGCGCAATGCATGATGATTGCTTTGAAAAGCTGCTCTCTCAGGACAGCCGTGTTGATCGCTCAATAATAATACAATTTGCACTTCTGAGCTCTTTTCACCCGAGGGTCACAAAGCGCAATCCTCTGGATGTTGTAAGCGTGGGCCTGTCACTTTTTCCGAGGGAAAATCAGCTATTCGGTAGATCCCTGGTGTCAAAAACATGTACCTGTATCTGCTGTTCCACCACTATATAGTCCTCAAGGCCCATGCCTTCTAATTACTCCAGCTCAAGTGTCTGCATCATGACACACTCGGGCATTAAGGTCACCTAGCAGGAGGACTTCCAAGGCACCACTTTATTCACTACCTGGAACAAGAGCTCTGCTATGTGGGCTTTGACCAGGAGACATGAATGTCAGGATCCCAGGGCCTCCGGCACAAGCTTACATTTTTTGTTTATTCTAAGTTTAGTGGTAATTAGATTGAACTTAGAGGGGTTCTTAGTCTCTCACACCCGTCTAAAGCTCCCTTGACTGAAATGATGACTGTGTGCATAGCCACGATAGCATTACTGATCAGCACCAGTGAGGAGGTAGAAGGTGTTGTTTTTTTGCTCTGCCACCACTTTGTGCACTCACTAACACGCACACACAGAAATTCTCTGACATGCACGTGCTTACACATTGTCATCGGTATATGTGTGTGTGTCGCCCCGGTGTGTACATGTACGTGCGTTGAAGCAGGCGAGTCTGCGGAGTCCGGATCTCACCTGGGAGCGAGTGCGAGCTCACGTGGACCATGTGACCTGGCCCGATGGCAAGCGCCTCACTTTGCTGGCCGAGGTACAGCTATGATCAGTCTACTGCTGGATTGAGGCCCTCCCCCAAGCTGTCGTCACCTTTCCCGATTATCTCTATCAGCGATGACCCACGCACGTTCCGTCAAGCTGCTTCATACGAATTGATCCCATGGCTCTGTCTCTGTGGGGGGCATACTCTTTGCCACGATTTCTTCTTCAGCTGCCACTTCGTCTGTAGTTTCGACCTCCAGCCATCATCTCTTCTCGCCATCACTCATCCTGCCAAAGTCCACTCCCTGTTAAATTAAGTTGTTATGTTGAAAACTTGTTTATGTTCTCCGACCCATATGTTCATCCTATGTCTCAGTGTAATTACCAGCATGCGTGGATTGTTGTTCTTTTTGCACATTTTTCCACTTTTATTCCGCTCTATGTGTCAGTCTGGGTGCATCTGATCCATTCATCGCAATTCATTATTCATACGAATATTTTAAAACCGACCGCAAGTGCTTTGCAATTGATCAATTTTGTAGCACATGCCAACTGCCCTTTGATATGTCCAGTGATAGCCCAGTATGCTTTGACCCCACTCCCATTTAGGGGTCATCGTTGATAGAAGCCTGACCTAGCGCCACTAAAAACAGATCTGTGAAAATACCAAATCTAGAAGTCCCATGTAACAGAAGTTTTCAGGAACAATATGGGGTGCCTGAGCTGATGTGAGCTGCTTCTCAGCCTGGTCGAGCAGCTCATACAGCCCCACTCATCGCTGAGCTCATCTCGGACAACAATCTGAACCTACTCTGCCTAACAGAGACCTGGCATCATCAAGATGATTATCTCACATTGAATCAGGCTCGACCGCGAGACTTTGCACTCCATCAGGAGGCTCGTTCCCATGACCATAGTGGCGGCCTAGCAGTTCTCCACCGTGTCTGCCAACATCTGACCAATTCCATCGTTGGTGAAAAGCACTCTAGAAGTGCAATTATTTTTTCAGAGCTCTGCTAGGCACACAATGACAAAATGCAGCATGCATCATGACATTGATTGGAAGACTCCCTGTTCTCAGGAACATGCTGCCTCCATACATACAAGGCGACATTGCACAAACTTGCAAGGTTGCGTGCATGTTTACTTGCCAATGACAACCCACACATCTACCATTACATCAACAGATTTCCTCGCTGTCGACTCAGACGCCCAATATAAACACCTCATTCGAGACTCAAACGTTGCACATTCTTGTGACATTCCTCCTGGAAGAACACTTGTGTAGCCATCAACCATCAGAACGTCAGCAGACTGATGCACACAACTCTTCCATAGATGTAAAAATAAAGACAATCCACAGTGTGATTATAGTCATGCAACCCAAACTCGTTACTGTTTAATAAACCGCTATGGTCTTTGCTCCTTCATTGGAGGTGGAACAGCAAAAATATAAGAACCGTCTCCTGAAGCCTTCTCATGGCAAACACACCTTGATATTGGTGTTTAGCTCATGAACATGTATTTCAAGAATAACCTACATTCTATTCCACATTAGCATCTTAAACCATGTGGTTAGAATCAATTAGGTTACTCTAAAAACCATATTGTGATGCGATGTAAATCTTTATATATCATGCTGAACAGGTAATGTATTTAACTCCTTTTAAACCGTGTTATAATAATAATACATTTTATTTAAGGCGCCTTTCTGGGCACTCAAGTCCCTTGGCAGATGATGTACAGAATTTCACATTTATATGGGGGGAGCAAGAATCTCTAGGACAGCCATGTCAATATAGTTGGAGGAATCAACAGGTGAGATCACACGTAGAGACCACTTAGAAGCGATTGAAGAGTGAGGAGGCAAATGACCATCTACAATCAGAGCAAGTGAATGAATTGGAAGAGAGCTGCATCACAAATCCCGCTCACACTGCTGTGGATGTTTTGGGGTGCAGTGGGGTAGGGATGGGGAATCTGTAGATTAGATGTCTAGTTTTCACTTTGCTCTTTTCATTTGCGAATTCGTTTGCCGTTTGGCCTGGTTTTAGAAGTTGTTCTGTTCCTTTGTTCTTGCTGAATGTGTTAGGGACGCCTGCTAAACCGAAGCAGCTCGAGTGTGCCATCATTTGTGTTGTCCATCACGGCCACCACACAGGTGAGCCTTTCCATGTCCATCATGGCCACCACACAGGTGAGCCTCTCCCTGTCCATCACAGCCACCACACAGGTGAGCCTCTCCCTGTCCATCACGGCCACCACACAGGTGAGCCTTTCCATGTCCATCACGGCCACCACACAGGTGAGCCTCTCCCTGTCCATCACGGCCACCGCACAGGTGAGCCTCTCCCTGTCCATCACGGCCACCACACAGGTGAGCCTCTCCCGGTTCATCACGGCCACCGCACAGGTGAGCCTCTCCCTGTCCATCATGGCCACCGCACAGGTGAGCCTCTCCCTGTCTATCACGGCCACCGCACAGGTGAGCCTCTCCCTGTCCATCACGGCCACTACACAGGTGAGGTGGCCGTGATGAGCCTCACTGGTGTCACACTCGCTCCACAATATTACTCGTATGATACCACTCATAGCTCACATTCACGATACTGCTCACTCGCTAAGCGCATTCACTCATGATAGCACTCATTGCCACAATGCCACTCAAGATACCTCGCTCATGAAACTACTCACACTGTTCAGATTACCATTCGTTCTCAGAATACCAACACTTGTTATACCACTCACTCTCATAATACCACTCATTAAAAACAATACCCACCACTCGCACCACTCTCACACGCAGACTCTCACTCGCACGTTAGACATGTGGATTGTACGAGTAATGCTGTGGCTCTATTGCGCGTGTGTGTCGCAGTTAACGTGTGAGATTACGGACCATGCCAACCGAGTTTGATTCCCACTTACAACCAAAGCCAGTGACACTTTTCTGATCTGGTTCTGGGCCTCCCCTCGGTCAACTCTGTCTCAAATGATTACCTGGTATAGTATGTTAACATCACCACTTGGGAAACAAAGGTGTTTGGGCCTGGTGCTGGACATCCTTCTCCCTGTGTGTCATGCCAGCATTGTTTGGTGCTACTGATAACAGTGTTTAACCCTACCATCTATCAAGGTTACATGGGGGAGCTTTGTCTTTATGTGTGTATGTGTGTGACAGGCGCTGGCTCTAATTGAACTGTATAATGCTCCGGACGGACGCTACAAACAGGATGTGTATTTGCTGCCTAAGAAGATGGGTGAGACATTCAATTTCTCCTTGCCATTATATTTCAGTCTTAATATTTGGAGTTTTAATAACATCGGTGTGCACGTAACGCCAATGGGTGTGTACCGTGCTGCACATTTGTTCACACTGGATGCCAGCACACTCCGATCTTGTCCCCAATGCACTCCATCTTGTGGCTGGTTAGCCACACACTCTGAATCAGGTGTCGGCAGCTCGGTGGGACCTACCCGCCTCGCGTAGACATCCGCACTTTCAACCTTATTTGAATTCTCTCTGAGCTGAATGTTACAGAAAAAAATAGCTCCCATCACCATTTTAGCCACTTTTCACGAACTATCGCTGGGCTACATCACACCCCAATAGATTTCCTGACTTCACAATTTGTGGGTTAATCAACTAAAGAGACAATCGGTCTCTATTGGAGAATACATATTATTGATAGTCAATTTTTTTTAAGCTGGAAGGAACCGCTGAGCTATATAGCTCTTTTTAACAGTTGTTTAGCATGGATGGGTAAGCAAGTTATGAAATCTCAGGGCACTGTGGGCAATTTAGTCAAGACATTTATATGGGCAGTGTGTCTTTATACCGTAAGAGGAAACCAGAGCACCCACGAAAACCTACGTGGACACGGTGAGCACATGCAAACTCCACGCAGCAAGACACCCAAGTCGGGAATCGAACCTTGGACCTTTTTGCTTTCCAGCGCTAATCACTGCACCACCCGTACTCTAACAGACTGTATGTAACATTTGTCTATGTCACAGATGAGTATGTTGCGAGTCTACACCTGCCGACATTCGATGCTCACCTCACAGAGCTCACAGATGACCAAGCCAAGTATCTGGGGATGAGCAAGAATGGGCCTTTCAAGCCAAACTATTACAGGTTGGCAGCAGCACATGCACCTGTCTTAGTCACTAGAGTGCAGTAGACACTTTTACCCTATGCCCGGCCAGGTAGCTCAGCGGGAGAGCTACTGGCTCGCAATCCAAAGGTTGCAATTTTAAACCCTGGGTAGGTTAACTCTGGCATTTCTACAAATATGAATGTATTGAAACACCAGACACCTTATACATATGGTCAGGTATGTAGTAACCACAAATACATGTTCTAAAGATTGTTCCCATAGTTGTTACTGCTTGATTCGATCTAGCAATCCTTTGGCATTTGTTGTCCTGTGCTATTTGCCTTTTGATAACACTTGGTCTAACACTGGTGAGATACGACCATAAAGGCAGCTGTCTCTGGTTTAGACAAACCAGTCTCAAGGACAATCCATATTTTGTACTAATGTAAGTTTTCATGGTTCGAGGTATGATTATTGATTTCAAAAGCTGCTTTTTTAGGATAACTGTGTTGAAGAATAATTTATATAACCAAAGGTGTATGTGTGTAGTTATTGCGAACGTGATGACTTGTTAAAGGGTATTCATTTGGTATTTGAACATCTTAACACCTCTATTATTGGCAGTCACACGTATTACTACTACATTAACTTTATATTAATGGTAAAATTGTAAAATGTTGCTTACCATCACTTTTTCAACTTGAAGTTTTTACAAATGGAATATAAAAAATGGCTTTTATTACATTGAGCCAAAGGAATGTGAAGTGTCTAAATTTACACTGACCGAGAAGATGGATCACTATGTTAATGTGCAGGTGCTACGTGGATCGCTGCATTGTGAGAACATGAGAGGTGGCGGTGGCGGCGGGGCTTGGGTAGGCCTTTATCGATCGGGGCCAATGTCAATGATGATGTTTCCTGATGGTTCCCAGTGACACGGCTGTGAGGTGGGACGAGTGACACGTGGTGTTGTCTTTAGATATTGACACAGACCAAGAGGAGGAAGGAGCACCGAGCAGTGGAGCCCTGCTGGTGGTTACTATCATTCAGCTTCATGTAGCCACCTTCTTCCTGCAGCCTCATCCTGCGGACACCACTCATGTCTACTGTACTAATACAGTAGATACAGTAGAGAGGTTTGTGCTCATATTTTTAATTTGCTATGACATGAGAAGAATGTGCGTGTATGTGGAACTCTGGCGAATATGTATTGAAAGAAAACCGTCTCCCTATTTACGACCGTGACCAAGAGGTGGCTGATCAAAGCAGCTGGTATTATCTAAACACTCTTAAATGACGATGGCCAAACAACCTAACATAGGATCACAGACCTCAGGCAATTGTCAGAACTGCCTGTCTGCTCGCGTGGAGTTCCCCGCACCTCCATGAGCTTTACAGATTTGACAGCAGCGTCATGACACTGCGTGTGACCACTCGATACAGTTATCATTCCTATTCTCATTCAACCTGCAATGTTTGTTAGATTTTCAGGGACTATTACAAATATTCTGAAATGCCTAATGGTGTAAAATAAACATTTTTATCAGCGGTTTTCAAACGTAAAAACGCCAGACCTGCGCGTTGACGTGTTTGTAGTAGCTGGAACATATGTGTGTGTGTGTGTGTTTTAGAGAGTAGTATAGCCTTAATGTGCGTCTGCTTGTTAATGCTAGTACTCTGTCGCATTGAGAAGAATGTCGACCCTTCTGTGGGTGAGAGCTGGGAGCTAAGAGCAAATCAGGTCACTGTCGTCCCTCGTCACAGAGGCAACGTCTCGATATCACACAAGGTGCGGTTTGCCACATTTGTAGTGCGGAGGAGCAGAGAGACTTTCACCAACCCGCGCTACTTGGTGACATGCGGGCAAACAATCCCTATGACAGGTATGCGTGAGGAGGCCTTTGTGCAATAATAGATCGACACATCACTGATAGTAATAATAATTACACAACAGCAGGTGACATGCGCACTTTGAAATAATTGAAATGCAGTTGGCCATCCATTTACAATGGTTATATTTCTGGAAAAATGCCGTGTAAATCGAAACCACCTCACCTGATAAGATACCCGGGGTCTGGGGATTATGGGGCTTGGTTACAGGTGCACACGGTAACCTTCCGAGCTTCTTCTATAATACTAGTCCACACTCAACAAAATCTAAAAATATATTTTTAATTAAACCATGTAATGTTGCTACTAACATTGCATGATGGCATATGTTTTCACTTGTCTGTGGTAAATGCAGTACAGTACTGTACTTAAGGGCAATAATGAGTGGGTTAAGTGATAACTGCCAACTAACCGTGATTTAAAATGGCAGAGGCTCCACATAATAATTGCATTTATAGAGCGCTTTTCACCCGAGGGCCACAAAGCGCTGCACAGAGCTGCGGAGAGAACGGCGTCAACAACGATGGATTCAATTATTCGCTGCTGCACTGCCATCTGCTGACCATCTTGTATCTGGCTCAATGCTACAGCCCACTCTCAAGCAGTAGTGTCCCATGGAGCGCAGCGGTAATAATACTAATATTGCATTATAGAGCGTTTTTCACCCGTGGGTAATGAGCAGAGCCAGTGGAACGTACCCTCATCACATCACTCTCCTGTCACTTGACCTTCATGTCCCCACCATCACATTACCCCCCATCACCCTGATAACGCCCATCACATCACCTGTTTTGCTTCGTACACCAATCACATCACTCCTCATCTCGCCATATTCCCATCACGTCACCCACCTGTCTCTGCACCCTTTCATCACCCTCTACCTCCATCATATCACACCTTGCACGTGGGTTAGTCACACATTGTTAATTGCAGTATACAAATTGACGGTATGATTCGCACAGAGTGACATATGAAACAATGGGACGAGTGTCTCTCATCCCACTCTCCACATGCCTGTCCAATCACCAGTATAAGTAGGTACACACGGTTGATTGGCAGTTGTGTGACGGGGTGAAGTGTGGGTATTCCACCTCTTCCCGACCTCTAAACAGCTGTACCCATAAGAGCAATGCCACTCAAGAGCCCCCTCCAGTGGAGGCTTTGCTGCCAGTAGTAGCACGAGAGTGATTGTGTCTCAGCCGGATCCCCGTGAGCCTCGTCCGGGCTCCGCGTGACTCCTGCGCTCACCTCCGTTATGTACGCTTTGCGGTACGGTGGGCTCAAATCTGCAGGGACATCAAACGTAAGCGACACTTATGTATGTGGTCGTGGAAGGCGTGGCCTGCCAAAATCAGCACGGATGGTGAATCGCTGCGCTTTGCCAGCTGTTCACCATAGATTCATGTACATCGATGTAAACGGTTGAGCGGCACTGTGTGTGCCTTGTGGCAAAATGCAATCAGCGCGAGTGAGTTCCAGTGAACTCCAGGAGCGCAAATCAGCACCGAAGCTATTGGCTCGCGTCTACGGAGCCATGAGTGGAAGTTTCACAGTTATGGGGGCGGATACCTATAGAATAACTACTGTTGACTTCCCAAAACCGTCTGTTTTACAGACCAGGAAAGAATGATGGGCTGAGTCAACTCCCCTAAACAGTATGTGAATTTGCAAATTTCCGATGGCAAGCAATGCCCGGAGCCGCCCAGCTTGTTTTGTAGCCAACATTACATAATATTACATGTGTGGGATCATAATTCTACACATAGTGTCAAGTGTCATAGCTCAACACACTGTGCTGTATACTCATTGGTACTGCTAAGCTCCACAGCTGGTATGTGAGCAGCACCTCGTATCTAGGCTCTGCTCGTGCAGTTAATCTCTACAAACACCTCCACCTTGAAAGCTACACCCCTCTCTGTCGGATACCGTGCAGCACGCAGTGACCGTTTTGAGTGGAGCGTGTCACGTGAAGCCAGTGCGGCTAGCGCTGAGGATAGGCAGGCGAGATTCATCCTTGCAATCGGTTGTGCAACTTGGGTTACATTGCGACTGAATCGCTATTGTGTGGGCTTCTGTGCAACCAGAGACGTGAGTTGCGAGAAGTCGAGATTATAAAACACTTGGAAGTGACTGTTAGGTGTGCTGCCATTTCTGTGTGCCGCGGGAATGGCTCAAGTCCCTGTGCGGCCAGTGTGACCTCTGTGATGCTGCGTGGAGTCGTCTTGTAACGGGACACTGCTGACTTGTAACAAGACACTACTGAGCCGCGGTTGTCCATACGTTCAAAGTGTTGCTGTCCAGGGCTCTCGTGGCAAATAAACACTGAATTTATTGGTTTGCTGCTAAGGACGATTACAAACGCGATGCCTACAGAGCGTCTTGGAGCGGTCCGAATTATATTTCGTAACCACTCAATAAGTCTCTGTTCTTAGTCAAGAATCAAATGCTTTACACATTGCATGGGAAAAGGGGCGGGGGACAAAATCATTCGCTGAAATTTTTAATTTTAATGAGTGTTGATTGTGTAACGATTAAAAATCTCTGGTGCACAGTTTTCGCATCTTGAGGAACATGAGTATTCTGTGATGGTGACAACAAACGCGTCGCCATGGCGCCGCGCCGTGACCTCCGTTATTTCTTCCTCCTCATGCCCTTGGCCGCACGGCTATTGGACCCATGGGGCCACGCGAAACCGCGCATGGCCAGTCCGTCCTGCACGCCATGCGCGATGTAGTGTAGGTTTAGCATGGAGGCAGCGCTCAGCAGGGAAGGGTCGTGCTCCCGGGGCCGTGATGCGCTCCTACTCCCGCGCCTCCCGCTGCTCTTACTCCGACGCTTTTTGCCTCGACCTTTGGGAGGCTGCGCGGAGACCATTGCCCGGTTATTTTAAGAGGTTAGGAGAAGGGCCGTTATTGGGAGGGTGCTCCACAGTGGAGCAGTGCGAGAGAAGGATGCGGTAAGAAAAGGGTGACCTGCAGTGTGGTGAGTGAGTGCGTTATTGCTACCTGCTGTGTGGTGAGTGGGTGGTTAGGTGAGTGCGTTAGTGTGACTTGCAATGTAGTGGTTAAATTGGGTGATGCGAAAATGTCTTCAACAAGCAGGGAAGATCAAGGGGTGGACATCAAGGCATCAGTAGCGATAGAAGAGTAATAATAGTAAAGAAGGAGGCGAGTGATCGCCTTTTTACCCGCTTTTACTTAACTTACATTTGGCGATGTGTGTATTGGTTAACTTACATTTGGGGATTTGTGGGTAATGGTTAATATATTTGAGCACTAGATTAAGGCATTTTCGATAAAGCTGGAGAGCTGAAAATTTGCATGCAGGTACAACTCGGATGACAATGCAATCTAGTGAAAAAAGTTTGAAGACCGGTGACAAGCAGATCCTGGGCCCGCCATAGAAACGATCCTTTCAAGTTACTAGGCTTTTTTCAGTCTGATGGGGGCGATATATTCCCGATGCCAGACGCACTGAGCTGACTTGACATTTTTACGTGGATAAGACAAAAAAAAAATAGAAAATCAAATAGGATAAAAATGTAATTTTTAAATGACCTGCGTTTACCGCAATCCAAAGTAGAAAAAAAAAATTGAACACAAAGTTAATCTATCTAGGGATACAGACGAAAAGCGGGTGGCCAAACACTGACCATATACGACTATAATCTATTCATTTAATGATAACCTTTCAACCATACTGCCCGGCGATGGACTGGCGTCCCGTCGTCGGGTGTATTCCTGCCTTACGCCCTGTGTTTCCGGGATAGGCTCCGGCTCACCGTGACCCTATATAGGATTAAGCGGTTTCAGACAATGAGAGAAACCATACTGATATTAAGTGATAACTGATAGTTGTTCCTTTTCCAAAACATTAGAAAAACACGTATTTATGACAATGTATATCTCACATCAGTCAATCGTAAGACATTGTCAGTGTTGTGTCACCTGCTTTTAGTCTATCCCTAGATTTATTTGGTGTTCAAAAATTGTATTTTCCATTTTGGAGTGCGGTAAAAGCGGGTCATTTAAAAATAATTTTTAAATCTCATATAAAATAAAGGAGTCGCTCACCATCTGATTGCAGTGACACGGGCTGGCGGCTCCTGTCTGTGCCTGTTAGAGACCAGATCTCAGCAACGCGGTCATACAGGGTTCACTCAGGGATTCGCTCGCACAGGGGTCTCCCCACCTTGATCCCCTCACAGGGGTTCGTTTACATGTGTTCATACACCGATTTGTTAACAGGGGTACACGGGATCATTCTCACGAGCCTTCACTCACAGGTTCACTCACGGGTCCACTCGGGTTTACTCGGGTTCACACGGGTTCACTCACGGATTCACTCTCACAGGGGTCCACTCAGGGGTTCACTCAGCGGAGTCCCCTCGCAGGAGTCCACTTACAGGGGTTCACTCACGGGTTCACTAAAGGATCCACTGTCAGGGGTCCACTCAGGGCGTCACTCAGGGGTTCACTCTCACAGGAGTCTACTCTCACGGGTTCACTCTCACGGGTTCACTCACGGGTGCACTCACGGGTTCATTCTCGCAGGGGTTCACTCACGGGTCCACTCACAGGGGTTCACTCACGGGTTCACGCTCACGGTTTCACAGGGGTTCACTCTCAGGTGTTCACTCTCACAGGGGTTCACTCTCACAGGGGTTCACTCGGGTCCACTCTCACGGATACTCACGGGAACACGCACGCGGCTCAGATTCGCGTGGTCTGGTCGGGATCGCCGTCCCCAAGGAAACCAAGGCGTGACTGACGCCAAGAGATGGCAGCAACAGCCTCGAGTAACAACAACCTGTGCGATCTGACGACTACGACTACAGCCTGACTTACACAGCCCGGCAATTACAACCTGGCTTACATAGCCTCACCACTGGAGGCTCGCTGCCCGACGGCTACAGCCTAACCTGAGGGGATACCTGTTAGGGGATAATATTTGTATTTCTAGAGCGCTTCTCACCCGAGGGTCACAAAGCGCTGTCGATCATTATCAATACCCGCTTAATCCTGTACAGGGTCGCGGGGTGGCCGGAGCCTATCCTAGCTGACAGGGCGCCAGACAGAGAAATACCCAGGATGTTACGCCAGTACATCGCAGGCTACACTTTTTTGAGGGGCAATTTACTCTCCAGGCCAATTAACCTAGGCAGCAGCGTGTTTTTAGACGGTGGGATGAAACAGGAGTACCCGACGAAAACCCAATATTTGAGGGAGCACTGAATCAGGGGGATATCTGAGAGGGATGACTGTGTGAGGCGATGTTTAAGGGGATGTGTGGGGAGAGGTTGTCCAGCGGTTAGCTCGCTGTGCTATAAACTCGGCGACCCGACTTGGAATCCCGCTCACGGCGAACACCAATGACGATTTTCTGAACCGGTCCTGGACCTCTCCTAGGTCAACTCAGCCACAAATGTGTACCTAGTGCAGTGTGTAAACATTGCCACTAGGCAGACGTGGTCGAGCGTGGTGCTGGTCACCCACCTCGTGTTTCGTGTCGACCTTCATAGGTGTTCGCTAACGGCACTTGACCCTACAGTCTGCAAATGCTATATGGAGGATCTTTGTCTTAAGGGGATGTCTGAGTCGATATAAGCGGAGACCAAGGACTGCTTTAAAAATATAGTCACTGGTGTTCGCACTGAGCGGGAATCGAACTCGGATGTCCAGGTTTCTCGAGCAGCGCGCTAACCGCTGTTCCGCCGCTCCGCGTTCAAGTGACTCAGCCGCAGACACGAGACGCCGCCGCATCGGCGCCGTGGAGCCACGAGCGGCTGGGATCCAGACGGCCGGTCAAGGGCCGTCACCACCACCCTATGCCACCAGGCGTGCCCGGGTGAGAGGAAGGGCAACTGGACAGCTGGAGACAGTCGCCCTCCAGCATCAACAGGGGGCCGAGGAGCGACGCTGTCAGCGGTGACCCTTTGACTAATTTGACATGAAAGCCTCAAGGTGCACCTGGCCTGGCACAAGCGCCATGGTGCCATCAGCACCACTTGGTGGCGTACTGCGATTGTTGTTGCGGTGGGTGAGGGGAGGGGTCGCGGGGAGGGGCTCCAGGGTGAGTGAGGGGAGAAGTCTCGGAGATAGGAGGGGCTCCAGGTGGATGAGGAAAGGGGTCGCGGGGAGGGGCTCCAGAGTGGATGGGGGAGGAGCCAGCGGGGAGGGGAGGGGCTCCAGGGTGGATGAAGGAGGGGCAAGCGGGGCTCCACCCCGCCCCCGCCCGCTCGTCA
>JAZEWT010000008.1:13967745-13995077 GCA_036362905.1 Mordacia mordax | reverse complement strand
AGGAGAAGAAGCAGGGCAACGCGGGGGGTGGTCGGGGTAATTCAAGGGGGTGGCAGGGCGTCGCAAGAAGCTGGGAAGCACGGGGGAAGCAGGGAAAGAAGCGGTTGGATTGAGCGGAGACGAAGCAGCGGTGGTGAAGGCGGCAGTGTCTCGCCATGACGATTCTGCCCAAGAAGAAGCCTGAGAAGGAGGAGACTGAGCGCGATGGCGCCGAGCTCCCTCACGGCCTCCGCCTCCCCGCGGGGCCCGAGCCGCGGGGTGCGCGACCCCGGGGCCCCGCGGGCTCGTGGCCCGGCCCGGCGGCACGGGACGAGCGCGGTGGGGATCGCGGTGACCGAGACCGTGGTGGTGTCGTGGTGGTCGGGGTCTCCGGAGTGTCGGGGGTATCTGGAGTGTCGGGGGTGGCCGGGGTGGCCGGGGTCCCCGGAGTCGGACCCCGTGAGGCCCGCGCCGCCTACGAGGACGCAGAGAGCCTGGAGTGTGGCCCCAGCCACAGTAAGAGGAGGCACCGCGCATCTCCGCACAGGTCCTCCCGCAAGAGTCACAGGGCCAGCAGCCATCACCACGGGGGAGGAGGAGGAGGAGGGGGATGTGGAGGTGGTGTTGGTGTTGGTGGAGGCCCCGTGGGCCCTGGGGCTGTGGGCCCAAGAGCCTCTGCTTCCCCGCGTAGCGAGGAACGAGGGCCCGGGGCGATAGGAGGAGGTGGAGGAGATAGAGGAGGAGGAGGAGGATGTAACAGTGAAGATGAACATGAAGCCGGGGCCGGGCCCACACAGCAGCTGCAGCAGCAGCCGGACGCGATGAGCGGGGAGCAGGTGTGTACTGTACAACAGCGGCTCTCTGCCTTTTGCACGTCAAGCCTCACTTGGCTCTCCACCGGCAACTCGGGGCCGCTCACGACCCACTGATGGGTCGTCACCCACCGGCTGAGAATGGCGGCTGTCTGGGTGGTGCGTATGTGCAGGGTAGAGCGGTGGCACAGTGCTTAACGATGTATTTCGTTACGAATTTGGCAACCGAGTTCAGTTCCTCCTCACGGACATTAAGTGACAGCACATCCAAACTGCTCCTTGCCTCCACTAGTTCAACTAGTTGGTTCGGCCTGTAGCCATCATCACTGAGGAGACAAAGGCGGCTGAACGTCGTGCTGGCCAACCCTTGTGTGCCGTGTCCACTTTCATTAGAGTACGTTCCCCAACAGTCTATTAAAGCTTTAGGGGGGGTCTTTGTGGAATGGTTTCGTGTAGGTGTAGTGTCTTGGCAGTGCAATAGAGTGTGGTGATTGTGGTGTCATGGGATTAGCTTGTGTGGGGTGGCCCGTTAGAGGTCGTCTGGTGTGATTGTGTGGTTAGGTAGCTTGGTGTAAGAGTAGTAGTGTAGTTCGGATTAGTTGTGGGCGTGTGGCCGGTTAACGTGGAGTGGTGGTGATGGTGGTGTCGCGGTGTGGTGACGTGATGGTTGTTGTTTATATCCGCCATTCTCAACCGATCCCACCTCCTCGTTCCATGCCATTACAGCCTTAATAGGTGTTCGCGAACAAGGTATAGCCCCATACCTTATAAGGCCGCCATTCTCTACCCTTCAGTGCCTTACGAGCGCCGCCTAGTGGTCCATGAAGAACAGAGCCAAGTGGGCCCTAAGGCTTACGTGACCACATTCATTCGACAAACACTAAGATGTAGAATGCGGTGAATCACGCACCTGCTCGGAATGTGATAGTAGTGGTGGTCATGATGATGAGACGTAGTGTCGTGTGTGCTTATCATGGCTATTTCGTTTGCTCAGCCAGCCACGAGACGTTTAACCTTTTCCAGGAGGGTTCTGACACGTTCTCACAGTAGTAGGTAGGGCCGATGATCGCTGTATGATCTTGATTGCATCGCTTGATGTTGAAATTGGACGAAGACGACGGCACAGAATAACCGCGTTTTCTTTTAATGAAGCCACGAGATATTTAACGTCCACCGCGAAACAATTCTTCACCACAATGTTGAGAATGCTCATTGTGAGAATACCTTAGTGTTCTTTCGATGCAGGCACGTCGAGTGTTCCTCGTCTCCACACGGATACCCCGAGAAAGCTTCTCTTAAAAGCAATTCTCGAGTCGCGAAAACCTTGCAGCTGGTTGCTGGTCGCTTCACGTTTTTGGCTCTTGGTCCTGTGCTCGGCAATTCTGTTTAAAAAAAATTATATTCTTATTCCTGAAAGGAAGAGGGCCCAAGGTGCAGTGGTGTTTGCGCAGGGTGTTTGCAGGTGCAAGGGGTGGGTAGTTGCTGTAAACTACCAGGTGTTTGCATTTCGTTTGGGTTAATGGTCTGTCCTGTGACCTCTCGGCGAACCTTCGACACTTGACGTGCCTCAAAGGCGCACCTGGCCTGTCACAACCGCCGTGGTGACGTCATCGTCATTTGGTGAGCGACAGTTGCTTAAATACCTTAGCATCTCAAAACGCCTTAAATAACATTACATTTCAACCGTTGGAAGATGGGTTGTGCAGCACAATATGCAATGGGCTGCTCGTTTTGGATGACGTCACGTGGTATTATACGATAAACAGCGCACAGTATTGAGCGGTGGTGGGGCGGTATTCAAAGCATAACCCTTGGCTCCAACCCGCGACCGCGTACATTGCTGCAGATGCGTCCACATTGAGGGTGCTGCGCCTCTTGCGAACTTTCTCTGCGACCGTGACGACATGGGCCCGGGTACCGATGGTGAGTCGACGCTCTGTGTGCATCGTGTGCAGGGCGAGGCGTGGTTTGAGAATGTGCTCAAGGAGAATCAGGGTTTCATCATCAAGCGCATGTCAGAAGATGGAGCCTGCCTTTTCCGTGCTGTTGGTAAGCTGCGGCGCTTTCCCCACACACGAGGGTTTATGTCCAATACCTTTTAACATAAAGCCAGGCTGCCTGGCTTCATAGTCTGACAGCACACCAGCATTAATTCAAGCAAGCCTGATTCTACTGGTGAGACACTCCCAAGTTGGTTGTCTTGCCGAGTTAACCACACGGAGAAGGCCATATGGTTGAGCGGTTGCGCAAGAAAACACTTTTTTTTCACGTGGGACAACGAATGTGAAGTCTCATCTCCTCTTATTGTCAGAAACCGCTTAATCCTGTACAGGGTTGCGGTGAGCCGGAGCCTATCCCGGCAGACACGGGGCCCAAGGCAGTGACACACCCACGATAGGACGCCAGTCCATCACCGGGCACTGCGGGCACTGCAGGCAATTTAGTCTGGAAGTCAATTAACATATGCAGGAGTGTGTTTTTTTTGGGCGGCGCGGTGGCGCAGTGGTTAGCGCTGACGCCTCACAGCAAGAAGGTCCCGGGTTCGAGTCCCTCGGCTCCGGTGCCTTTCTGTGTGGAGTTTGCATGCTCTCCCCGTGTCCGCGTGGGTTTTCGCCGGGTACTCCGGTTTCCTCCCACAGTCCAAAAGCATGCTCCTGGATAGGTTGATTGGCTCGCAGACTAAAATTGTCCCGCAATGCCCGGCGATGGACCGGCGTCCCGTCGTCGGGTGTATTCCTGCCTTGCGCCCTGTGTTTCCGGGATAGGCTCCGGCTTCACCGTGACCCTATATAGGATTAAGCGGTTTCAGATAATGAGATGAGATGAGAGGAGTGTGTTTTTTTGAACTGTGGGAGAAAACCGGAGTACCCGGCAAAACCCCACGCAGACACGAGGAGAACATGCATACTCCCCAGAAAGGCACCCGAGCCGAGATTCGAACCCGGGTCCTTCTTTTTGTGAGGCTACAGCGCTACCCAGTGGGCCACCGTGTCAATATTGCTTATTCGGTCGTCTACTGTATGGAACACAGCATTAACAATGGTAGGTCGAGGTTGGGGATCCAATTAAATACATCGTCATTGCCGTCCCACGGAAAGGTGAATGTAAAGGGCGATTGACAATGCGGCACTCGTGCATTAGCAGTGATCCAACCCCCTCCATGGGGGGGGGGGGGTCTCCGTGTGCAGTTTACTTTCGCCTACTGCCACCGAGTTAGTGCAACACGAGTAGTTCGGACCACGAATCTTCAGTTGTGCGCCGTATTTTACGTTAGCGCTCTACCTGTAGGTGTGGTCATGTTTTCTTTGGAGTAACATTTATTTCCAGCAGGACCTCCACTGCTACCCAAAATTCTCGGCGAGATTTTAGGCTGGATGGTGGCAAGCTCCAGTTGAAGTGTGTTGGTTAGGGGTGTTCAATAAAAATGATTACCGGAAACTATATGAAGAAAATAAATGGCTGTGGGTTTGCCGCATTGATTCACATATCTGGAAATAGTATAACAATAACAACGCAATTTATATAATCAACACATTTAATTAGGGCGGCATGGTGGCCCAGTGGGTAGCGCTGTCGCCTCACAGCATGAAGGTCCCGGGTTCGAATCTCGGCTCGAGTGACTTTCTGTGTGAAGTTCGCATGTTCTACCCGTGTCCGCGTGGGTTTTCGCCCGGCACTCCGGTTTCCTCCCACAGCCCAAAAAAACATGCTGCTGCATAGGTTAATTAGCTTTCAAACTAAACTGCCTGTAGTGCCCAGTGATGGACTGGCGTCCCATCGTGGGTATATCCCTGCCTTGCGCCCTGTGTGCCGGGATAGGCTCCGGCTCACCGCGATCATGTACAGGACTAAGCCGTTTCTGTCAATGAGATGAGATATTTAATTGTTCTTGGCACGAAGCCAAACTCGGTGTAATTTAAAGCCAGGCGAAAGGGGTGAGTGAGGCTTTTAAGTATCCATTTAAAGTCTGTCAAGATTGAACGCTGCTGCAAATGTGCAGCTGCTACGAGCTAGCCGTGTTCTGGACGCTGGCGGTCGGCCATAGAGAAGCAACGCCTGGCAGGAACCGCCCTGGTCCGTGATGTAGGAGAGTGAATGCCACGGTCGCTCAGTTTTACCGTTTGCTGTCCATCTCTCTTCACTCCCGAGTGACGGGAGTGAAGAGAGATGGACAGCCTCAAGTAGAGGGGCAGTGGCACAGGCAGATGAGTGCTGGAATGGAGCTGGATGCAGGGAGATGCCACACGGTGCTGAGCAGGTTGGATTTGAAAGCATTAACTAAGAAACTAAGAGCTGTGGCAGTGTAGTGATCAGCACTCTGGATCTGCAAGCCAGAGGCCATCGGTTCTATTCACTCAGCCAGTGTGGCTGTTTGTCCCATCACTCGAAGCCCACGGGTCCATCAGTGCTGCTGGAGTGCTGAATTTCATGGCCCACGGACGTTTTGCTGCAGGCCACCACAACGGTCATGTTGTATTCCAGCCTTGGTCTTGGAATGTCACTGAGATAGGCATCTCTTGGCAGCGTGGGTTTCCTGTGTATGGTGCTAATTGTGTGTTGTGGATATTGTGTATCGTGTGTCGAAGGTATGTTTGTCATGTGTGCCTCTAATTACGTGTTTGTGTCCTATGCATGTCCTTTGTGTGTTGTCGAGCAGCAGACCAGGTGTATGGGGACCAGGACATGCATGATGTCGTGCGCAAGCACTGCATGGATTACCTGGTGCGTACATCGTACCTTCACTTCGTGTGGTGCTAGAGTTTCATTCAGTCTTTGAACAACAACAAAATATGTCAAGAATTCAAAAGGTTCCCTTAAAAGTGAAAAATGTTGCAATGCTATGACCTACTGAAAACCATGCCATTTGTTTTTCAGATGAAGAACGCAGACTATTTCTCAAATTATGTTACGGAGGACTTTACGACGTATGTAAACAGAAAGCGCATGAACCACTGCCATGGCAATCACATCGAGATGCAAGCGATGGCAGAGATGTACAACCGCACCTTCGAGGTGTACCAGTATAGCACAGGTACGCTACACCACCTCCTCAATGGACTTGTTTCATTATTGCTGTGTTAGTGGTTATCGAATGAAAACTGATAAAATCCAGTTAATACCAGTAATACCAGTGTACCACAAGTTTGGCTTTGTGACTGAGAATGAAGGAAGCTGCTGCCACGGTGACGTGGTCGGCAAATAGAATAAAGTCAGTTGTTCGATTGCTACTTTCAGCACAACAGTTGTAACTACCAAACCAAAGTCCTCATATCACCCGCCAAACAATGGTGGGGTCTGTCGAGTTAACAAATGGGTCGTCCGTGCCTTCTGACTAAACTCTTACAGGAAATGGTTACTGGTGCCTTGCTTTCAACAATCATTGCTGATGTAATTTGACTTGGGTACCTATCACAAATGAGACTGTACCTGGTCTCAGTCTCACCTAGTCAAACCAAAAACCCAAAATCATAAGTTTAAGATGTCCCAAGAGTAAAAAAGCAAGCAGCCAATACTCTTGTCGGACACGAAATGATAATTAGCATCGCTGTGAAAAGTAGGAGGAACCGCGACTTCAGCATGGTCTCGGTGCTTTTCAAATCCCGTACCTCAATGCACGTGCACAGTGTGTGCGACCACCTGGCAGGAGCCCGTGCCACGTTCGCCACTGCGTGTGGGAGGTTTCTCGCACCGCCTTGACTGTTGTGTTCTTGATGCTACGAGAACGTTATTGTTTTAGTGCTATGCTCGTTCACCCAGGATAGCATCGCCGAGTCCCCAGGGTCCAGCCGAGTTTTTGCTATAGGGGAGCGATGTTGCCTTCTTCATGTGATCCAAAAGTGAGTTTAAGAAATTAAGTTGTTAGCACACTTTGGAATGAGCCCGCTCATGGCCAACCTCACTCATTCTACATCGCGCTGATCCATGGCTGTTCATCTCCTCTGAGGCAATGACCTCGCAGCGGTTGTCCAACAGTTTTTTGTATCCAGGGCAGTCACGTATAAGTTTTCAAAATTCTTTGATTAGCTAGTTCACGCAGAGACTTCTTTCAATTGGTTCCTGGCCATTTCTTCTGCATTTATCTCTTCCAATCGTATCCGGCTTTGCATTAATGCTGTCCATTTCAGGCAGTGTTTAAAGTAATACAAGCAGGCCGCCATCTCCCACACATCATTACGTGTGTATATACGTGTATCTGTTGTGTGCGTACATGTATGTTTTGTGTATATATGTGTGTATATACGTGTGTGTGCTGTGCTACAAACCTATTTACGAAAGTTCTATTCCCACGCATGAGTACCTAGTAAATTGTGTAAACATCGCCACTACAGAGACAAAGGCAGTAATACATGGTGCTGGTCACCCACCTCCTTGTGTGTCGTGTCGGCCTTCAAAGGTGCTCACTAACGGCAATTTACCCCACAGTCTATTAAGGCCACACAGGGAATCTTTAGCGTTTTTTTGTGTACACGTGTGTACCTTGTACACCCACTGGAGATAGCAGTGAGTTTTTTCACCTCAAGGGACATTGCTAGGGAAATACTGTAACTGATCATTAATCCGGGTCTGCCGGAGAGCACTCGCGCAGATGCAATTTTAACCCCTAACCGCTCCGCGCGTTCCCACAGAGCCAATCAACACGTTCCACAGCATCTACAGGACGGACAACGAGCCGATCCGCGTGAGCTACCACCAGAACGCGCACTACAACTCTGTAGTGAACCCCAACAAGGCCACCATCGGCGTAGGCCTCGGCCTGCCTGCCTTCAAGCCGGGGGTAGGCCGCTGTCTCTTGAACCCGATGACGACTTCACTGAACGCTATTTAAAAGCGGGTTGTTCCAACTCTTGTTGTATGTTGATATGTATTTATTACTGTAATTTCTCCGTTTCTGTGCTCTATTTTAGAACATTGCTTATCATTTTATTTGCCGATGTCCCTCTTGCAAAAAATACTTATGGTCTCTTACATTCCCACATGGTTAAACAAATATACTGGAAACCTGAAATGCAGTTTTCAACTCTTGAAGACTCTGGAATTACAGCCGCACGCGGTAACGCCTCTAAATGCTCTACTCAGCGACTACCTCGAGAACCTGCCCGACAACTTCAACAGTCGCTGTGCACAGACCCAAAGGCCCAACACATGAATCAGACCCAAACAACCATAACTATCGGCCGAGTGCAATTGTCCACACAATCCCTCGCAGGTGCGCCGTACCTGCCATAATATGATTTCACAGCCCGCATCTCCAGTATGAATGGCTGGGTTGTTGGTGCGGTCCGTGATTTGTGGCGATGCGGTGTCGTAGGCGGTAGTATATGGTGGTGGTGGTGTTTGTGGTGCCATGTGATGTGGTTGGGTGTGTGGTGCTTTCACCACAGAATGCAGACAAGACGCTCATGCAGAGTGCTATCAAAACATCGGAGGAGTCATGGATCGAGCAGCAGATGCTGGAGGATAAAAAGCGAGCGACCGACTGGGAGGCTACCAACGAGGCCATTGAGGAACAGGTAGCCAGAGAGTCTTACCTGCAGTGGCTACGTGAGCACGAGAAGCAAGCCACACAGGTGCGTGCACCCACACATCTACCCACACACAAATACACACCCACAGGTGCGTGCGCACACATATTCACCCACACACACACAGCTACGTGCACACACACGTCCATCCAAACCCCCACACAGGTGGTGTGATGTGTCATGTATGATTCATGGTGTGACGCATGTGCGAATACAGCCCAGGAAGGCCACTGCCACTTGCAGCTCAGCCACAGCGGCCGCTGCTGGGGTGGGAGGCGGGGGCCCCACAGAGGAGAGTGGGGGCCGCTCGCCCCGGCCCCGCGTTGCGCTCTGCAGCTCCCCCGACCCCCTGGAGGCCACAGGCAGCGAGCCAGGCCCGAGGGGTGGGCCCTCTTCCGTGGGTTCCAAACCCCCATCTCCCGGCCCTTCCATCTATTCCAAGCCTCCCTCGCCGACTGCCGGTAAGCTATTTCACGACCATAGTTGTAATGGATCAGCGCAAATGACACTTAATTTCATTGAGAAAAGTTATCATTGTGAGAGATGGCACAGTGAGTTGGACTTCCATCTCATGGCAAGAAGGGCCAGGGTTCAGTTGCTGACTCAGGGTACCTTTCTGTGAGGAATTTGCATGTTCTCCCCGTGTCCACAATCCAGGTACTCCGGTTTCTGCCTATGCCTACAGGATCATTGGTCTGCCGACTAAATTACCTAGCGATGGATTGGCATCCCAACATGCACTGGTATAGCCTGGACTTGCACCCTGTCTGCCAGGATAGGCTCCGGCTCACCGTGACCCTCTACAGGCTTATGTGGCTACTGTTGTATGAATAATTCCCAGGAGAGCAGTGCGAAGGACGTACCAGAAAGAGAAGTGCTGTGACCTGCAGCGTGGTGAGTGGGTTATAAATTGTTACGGGGTAGCTGAGTGGGTTAGTGGTTTCATGATTGATGGCATGGGTTAGTGAATAGGTGAGTAGTATTGTGGATTATACGAATTGGTCTGGAAGCGGACCGTGCTTAGCATAGTGAAAGCAGATGTCACGGTATTAACAGAGACAGGAGATAGGCCGTGAGCCTCTGCAACACGAGAGGGAAATTATGCTTGCTCATCCCTTCCATCCTGAGCATAGATTGCCACTCGCTCCAGGGGGTCGCAATGATGCATGTAGGTGACGCATGTCGATGCTGTGTCGATAACGTGTGCAGGCACAAGCTCCCACGTCTACTCTCCACAGCCCTCCAGCAGCCAGGCCTTCACGGGCCTCCACGGGGCTGCAAGCCAGCCCCTAGACTCACGCACCATTATGCAGCAGATGTCGCCCACCGCCTTCGGTGAGCGGCTTGCATCACGTGTCGATGTGTGCTTTGGCACCGCGAACGTAAGCGGCTTAAATGCGTACAATGTGTGAGTGGTCACTGTGGGAGTGTGTGGAAGCCATGCAACTATTATTATTGTGGGTGATGTGTGGGAGATGTGTATTGGAGATACATGAGTAAAATTTGTAATCTAACGTATGTGCGAGTGCGGTGCATTGAGTACTCTGCATTATGATGTCAATACTGTGAGTAATGTATGATGGCTGTGTGGAAAGTGTAGTGTCTGTGGGAGTTATATCATGTGCATGTGTTTCCACCTGCAAGTGTGCGTGCATGCATTGTTGATGTGGGAGGTGGCAGTGCAGCAGTTAGTGCACTGCGCTACGAACCCAGCATTGAGTTAGATCCCCGCATATGGCCAATACCAGTGACGATTATCCAAACTTAGCCTGGCCTCCCCTAAGTTGAAATGGCCTCAGGTACCTGGTGTGTTTTATAAAAACATCACCATCAGGGAGACAAAGGCAGGCGGGCGTGGTGCTGGTCACCCACCCAGTCGTGTGCTGTATATGCCTTTATGGGTGCTACCTGCTAACAGCACTTGACCCTACAGTCTGCTGAGGCTTTACAGGGAGTGTCTGTTTCTGTTGATGTTGCGCAGGTCTCACCGACTGGGAAGATGATGACATTCTGGCCTCGGTAATGGCTGCGTCTCAGCAAGAATACTTGGACAGCCTGAGGAAGCACGCCGGGGGCCCCCCCCAATCCCCTGGTAGTGTGCACGCCCCCCCCTCGCCTGACAGCAGTTGATAGCGCCCCATAGTAAAGGAACGACCCTCGGACCCCACGTGGCTTAGCACAGCAGCACCCACTGAGACCCACAGTGACACCCGGACAGAATGACACCTTTACAGAATGACACCCTGACGGTGACACCAAGTAATACCAACACAGCAGCACATGGATACAGTACCACTGTAACACCCAGTTAAACTTAAGATACATGGACACAAACACACAGCGGTACCTACACACACAATAACATCTTCACAGTGACAGTGACTTTTAACCCACTGACACCTAGACACAGACACACATCTCTAGATCGCTTCTGTTGGGGTCATTCATCATCGTCATCATTATCTTAATCCCGGTCACGGAGCCGCGTACTGACACCGAGGGACGGAGCCCAAGCAAACTGGCCGCTCGGCAATCATATGCACGATCCTGGTTGTGGGTCGACTTGGCCGATCATCCCCCCTACAGCAATGATGATCCTGTGGGGACTGGCCCCCACCATGGGATATGTGGAGTTAACACCACCGGCTCAAGGCTGTAAATGGGAGATGAGCACCAATGCCTCAATGCTCACTTGAGCTGGAATTCACTTTTGACGAATAAAGGGGACTCGAGGCGGTCCCTCCGGTACGGAGAATTGTGATGAGTGACGTTGCCGGGCTGCGGCCACCGCCGCGTGGCTTCTCATTTTTACTGTAGTCTACCGTATCGTTAGTTAGACGTGTAACCAAAACTATTATTTTTATTATTATTGTACTTAAAATTACATATTTCACTTTCAGTATAGCCGACGTCTTCCTGTATTTTTCATTGATACCTGTACGTCATTGCTACCAAGGTTTTGCGTGACATTTCTGTAGGTGTCGTATAGACGTAGCCCCATGGCCGGTGCCGCAGCTGTAACAAAGCGCTGGCTGTACAGCACGCAGCCCCCTGGCATGTCCGGCCCGGGTATTTCCCTTCTAGCTGGGACAGAGTGGCTGCCAGTATCAACGGCGTTATACTCCGGAAGGCAAAAAAACAGCTATTATTGTACAACTTTGACTACTGTTCAAATACATGGTTAATTTCACGATGCTGTCAACAAGGCCAGTTTGTTGTTGAACATAGCACCAAAGGCCCGGTGGTGGCCTGGTGGTGCCACAGAGAGCCCCTACGTGGGTTTAAAGAACCCCGATCCATGGTCCGGGAACAGTTCAACCACTGACTGGTGGCCACCACCTTCTCGCTCCTACTGCCGCTCCACCATTGGTGGCTGTGCTCTTAGCTGCGTGTCTCTGGGTTTATTTGTGGGTCTCTGTGCATCTGTGAAATAGCTGTAAGTGGGTGGTGGATGTGAGATGCTTGAGCATGTGAGTGGACGGTCTGGATGAGGACATAAACCCATTTCCACTGCGAGTAACTTTCCATTGCCAAGCAACTTGCTCTACCACTAAACAAAACAACTTTTTAAATGGGTTTGCCGAACACATGACCACAGAGCTTGAGACATGTGCTGGCACCCATTCTGGGTGTCTCTCCACTTGTCTGGTTTCATATGCCTCCATGCGAAGGCTGTGGAACAGACAATGCAGCAGCAGTGAAATGCAACGTGCACGGATAACATGCATGAGTTTAGTGATTTTTAGTTTGGATACATAATGCACAGTTCATTTAACTTTTATATGAACAGTGAATCCTTTAGCAACAGCTATAACAGCCAATACAACCCATTCATGGCCACCAACGATTGGAACACAGCATGGCATTGTCACAACAGCACAGCCGCAACCAATTTCGTCTAGCAGATCATTGCCATGAGGACCCGGTGAGTCAGACTCTAGCGGCCCACACTGTGGGTTATCGCGTCGAACCTCAAAGAGACGAGAGACATGCACACAGACCCCTCTCGTCACCCGTTCCTCTCAGCATCACGACCAAGGCCTAGACTCACCAAATCCTCCACCGAGCCCTAGGGACGGCCCGCACATGGGATGTCCGCAGAACTGCAGGAGGCTTCCAGGGAGCCAGGCGATTATGAGGATCACGTGACGCACAGGTCGAGTGCCCAGGGGGGAGGTTTTGAGGTATAGGAGCTCTGGGGAGCAGTGGAGCAAGCCTGCACCCCCCTCTCCATGTCAACAGGGGCTTCGCGCTCTTCGTTATCGCTGTCGGCATCTGCATACGGCATCTCCAGAATTCGTTGCACTCGCTGCACCTGCATCGCACGCACAGCATGGACAGAGCAGGCACTGGTACCAATCGCAGGGTGCGGGTGGCATGGCAACACCATCGCAAGGTGAGCTGCAGGTTGGGGTGGGACGAGCGTACCACTGTGAAGTCTCCCTGCTCGGCAGCCGCGATGGCCTGCTGGGCAATGTAGTTGCGCAGGACGACTCTGGGGTTGGCGGCATCCATGGTAGCGGCCGTCTCCTGGCGCCACGCCGCCACTTCTAGCCCCGACACTTCTCGTTCCTGCAGCAGCCGGCAGCTGCTCTACCGCACAGATACGTGTGTCACCCACCAGGGTTGTCCACCACGAGGTCACAGCCACTCCAACGGGCGCAGCCACTCTCACGCACAGCTGGCCCACTAGGAACCAGCTACAGTGACTCCTTCGCACGTGTGGATGTGAGTGTTGTGCATATGATAACCCGAGATGGCGGATACGCGAAACTTTGCAGATTAGGAAAACGGAATACACGGCAGGAGGGGAGTGGCTGTGATCGGGCACGACTTATGGGGCCTACGGCCGAGACTGCGAATAAGGAGAGAAGCGCTGAGCTTGCAAGTGGCAGCGATGCCGTGAGCGCAGTCTGTATGGGTCGTTGTGTGGTGACCGATGGGCACGGAATTCGCAGCGAGGAGGCGCAATGCTGCCATCAGCGAGTTGGGTCATGATGACGTTCTCATTGATTGATAGCGCCACATCGCACTGACACTCAGATTAGGCAGCAGCAGTGGAGGCACTTCTACCTGTAAATGTTGAGCCACTGTGTCCAGGCGCGAGCATCGTTCGCCTCCTTCTGCGCAGGCGTAGTGCGGTGCCAGCGGTCGGAAGCCTCGACACAGCGCAGCTCTCGCTGCAGGCCCGAACGGCCCCCGAACATGCGCAGCACCTGTGGATTGGCCTGTGCGAGCGCCAGCAGCAGGGACAGCTGTCTGCACACGCACAGAAATCCCTCATATAGCCCTAACAGACTGCAGTCGAGTGCTGTTAGGATGTAACACCTATGAAGGCTGGTACAGCACACAGGTGAGATTTCACATTCACCACACCAGGTAAATGTGTGATTTGAGCTTGGGGGGATACTTGGGACCGATTCAGGTAATCGTTATTGGTGTTGAATGTGAGCGGGAATCGAACAAGCCCTTATAAGTACCAGTTTGCAGGGGCTCATTTGCTCACACCTGGGGTCGATCCTCGGCTTGTAGGTGCTCTTCATCTCGTCCACGGTGGCGCACTGCTGGCACAGCAACGCCGCCAGTTCTTCCACGGAGCCAGACTCCAGTGACAGGCGACTCAGCAGGCGAAACGAATTGGTGAAGTCGGCACCTGTGGGTAGAAACCAGAGGTGAAGGGGGAGGCAACTGGATATTTTGGATTAACTCGCTATTTTGGATTAACTCAGCACCACTGTTGCATGGCATCCACACTCGACTCACCTCCTGATCTCCCCCCATTTCTCCCCGTCACCTACCTGACATGACATCATATGCTGATGATGCACGTGGCAGTCATGCTCCCGATACCCAGCTGGTTGCGAGTTCACCCGACTCTGACGCCTGTATATTTGAAATTCATATTCCCCATAGTCGCGTGGGTTCTCTGATTTGTTTGCCTTCACATTTCGAAACACGTTTAAATTATTTGCTACTGTAAATTCCTCCATGTGAAGATGTCAGCCATTTGGATGGACTTTTTCGTGTGGCTAGGTCACCTCATTACAGGCGCTCAGTGAACTTTATTTGGTAAATATGATACAAGCGTACAGGCAGCCTGACTTACGAACGTCCGACTTACAAATCCTTGTATTTATGAACGCGCTCTTATATCAGTAATTTCAGTATACAAAACACTACAGTGTACAGTATAATATTATTGTATTCTAACATTAGGTTTTATAAAATATACCTATCTACAACAGTACAAATAATGTCCAAATCCTGAAAGCATCGAGTACATTACCACTTCGTATACAGTACTGTATCGTGTACATATTGTATTTTTTATTCAAATTGCGAGCAAGTCGATTTATGAATGGAATTCTGGAATGGAACTCACTCATAACTTAGGGTCCACCTGTAGTTAGTTTGTCCGTACCCGTGCTCTGCATGGTGTCCAGCAGCGATGCCACGAGCACCGCGTCCTCGGGCATCGCGAGGAACTGCAGGCCCAGCTTGCGCCGCATCCCACGCAGGTAAGCCTCCTCGTAAAGCGCACCGTACGCATCCAGCGCCGGACGACTCAGCTCGGGGGCCAGCGTGGGTGCCAGCGCCTCTGCCAACTTTTCCAAATTCCAACGGCAAATATCAGGTTGCTGGTCGTACGCGTAGCGGCCGCCCTCGTCCGAGCCGTTGCACACGTAGTGGGGGTCGAACCTGCATGGGCGCGCGTGTGCAGACTTAAGGGTGGCACTGGTGCCCTCGTTGCCACAGAGGCTGTGGAGGTTCACAGGTTGAGTGGGGCACCCTTATTAATAATTATTCCGCAGAGAGTACCACTGCCTCCTCACAACGATACACGGATTCGAAATCTGGCTCAGGTCCCTTTAAGTATGGAGTTTGTGTGTTCTCTCCCCATGTCCACGTGGGATTTCGCCAGGTACGCCAGTTTGCTCCAACAGCCCAGAGACACGCTGCTGCTGCCAAGGTTAATTGGCCTGACGATTAAACTGCCCCATGCCTTGCATAGGACTGGCATTCAATTCTGGGCACAGCCCTGCCTTATAACCTGTCAGCCGAGATAGGCTCTGGCTCACCGCGACCCTCTACAGGATTCAGCAGGATCTGAAAATGAATGCAACCGGACTGCACCATCTGCTTCATTTACAGCAGGCGAAGGAGATCCAGCAACGTCGTGCCGAGTGACGAGGGCACAGCGCCGGTGTCTTGGGATGGAATCTCCAACTAGATCACCTTTAAAATTAATTGGGATTACACACAATAACAGGCATCACACCCACTGTCAGACTGTCACCCTACTTTCACACTAACGCCCAATAACCAGCATCATCTCCACTACCGATCCATGAAGCCGAAGGGGCCGTAATCGATGGTAAGGCCCAAGATGCTCATGTTGTCCGTGTTCAGTACCCCGTGGCAGAACCCCACACACTGCCACCCGGCCACCAAGTGCGCGGTGCGCTGCACAACCTGCACCAGCACAAAGACAAAGGTACTCATTTGAGACTGGGAGGCCCTGGATTGTTCATAAAATCATCACCGGTGACTGCCGTGAGCGGGAATCGAACTCTGGGTGCAAGGTTTATAGCGCAGCGTGCTAACCGCTGCACCACCGCTTCCCACATACAGACGGGCACACGCATGCCTCTCCCACCTCTCTGAAGAACGCCGCGTACTTGTGGTCAGCGCTGTGGCTGGCAAGCAGCTTTGGGTAGAAGGTATCAATTACATAGTCGAGCAGCGAGACCTTAATATCCTCACGGCCGGCGCTGGGGCCCGTGCGCCCCGTGTCGTCTGTTGGCTTGAAAATTTCAAATGAGCCAAACCTAAAGCAAGCAGCAGCGGTAGGTTCAGCAGTGCGTAAACAACACAAAAAATTAGAGACGGCGCAGTGGTGAAAGTTCAGATAACTAAACAGCATTACCGAGCTATTTGACAGTGTAGTAGTGGTTGCTTTGATTAAACATGGAGCCACTACAAATGGTGCCAAATTGACCCAAAAAAATTGCTAAATTTACTTAACACGTAAAAAAAATGCTCTTTTGTCAAAGGACTTGGTTATTATTGTTCCCAAAAAGTCAGCTTCCTGGCTCAACACGTGCCTCTTGAAATATAGTCTCGATAAGCAAGCAACAAATAGAGCACCTTGTGCTCCCACGCAGAATTCAAATCTTTGGGGTTCCTACAGAGCTGCACAGTGCTTCGTGCACTGTCAAGTTTTATGTTCAAACAGGACTGGATACTTTGGTTTCCTTCCACAGTCATAAGCCATACCACTGCCGATGTTTGGCTAAATTGCTCCAGGTGCTCTGCAATGGACTGCTGTCCCATGATGGGCATCGCCTTGCCTTGCATTCCGTTTCTGCAGGGATTGACTCCGGCTTCACCGTGACCGTCTACAGAATTAAGTGGGGACTGATAATTAATGACTGAAAAATATTGAAAATTTGGGAAAGCGTGGAGCATGACACTGGCATCTCGAACATCCTATGCGAGGAAAGCAGGCGGCACAGCGCAACGTCACTGCAGCGGTATCCGGAGCGTCAGCGTCCCACGGATTCTGACCTGATGAAGGAGGGTGCAATGCGCAGCACCACACTGCACTGTTCGGGCCGGGCATTTCCGTCGTAGTGGACATCTCTGAGCACCTTGGAGTGCGAGGTGACGCACGAGCCTGCGCGCGTGGTCGGCACGCCCAAGTGGTGCATGGCCTCACTACAAAGGAACTCACGCAGGCTCGAGCGCAGTACCTTGCGGCCGTCAGAGTGCCTGTAAAATGTGGACATCAACACGGACTCTTCAACTCAACTCTACCATGGTCACCCGTTTCTGCAATGTACATAAAATGTGCTTCATCAACTCAATTGACTATGATGGCTGATGTAGATGTCTCCAAGATTTAGCCAGGATTTAATGAACCCATGTAATCATTTAGTCGTATATTTTATTTAAATCGATCTACTCTGATGTTGCTGTTGTTGTTGACATGCCATTCTCTCCACAGCTCTGTGAAGCACTTTGTGACCCTCGAGTGAAAAGCGCTCTAGAAGTGCATTTATTACTCTTGTTAATCGTATTGAATGGAAAACATGGCTCACACCAAGCACAGTTTAACAATGAATGCAGTGCATTTTGAATACAGCCAAGTGAAAACATAAATTGCGATTTATTGCAGGAACACATCTGGAGTATAATGTGGCTTTAGCAGAGGAGTGGGACTGGTGGAGGTCATGGTTTTTATTCTAACAATACCTTAGGTTGCTTTGTCCTCTCTCCACTTATGTTCGGCTCAACCAGACAACCCATTACTGTTTTAATAACATGTTACCAGTTCAGAAAGTCAGAAACGGGTAACAGTTTTGAGTGTAATCAAATTGTTGACACCGACTGGCAGTGTAGCATACGCGGACGGACAAACCGCCCGGCTGGTCAATATGCCCTCGTTTCTACAAAGATAGATAAGTTAAATGTTAAACTTTTAAATATATTGAATACTCAAAATGGCTTCATGGCGTATGGCGTGTCTCAATGGGTTTAATACATTGAAGTCATCTGGCTAGAACTGTTAATGCTGCTCACTTGTGCTCGATGATGGCTCGCTGTTGACCTGCGCCTGCTCAGGAACACTTATTTTTTCACTATTATTTGTTTAACAAATATTTTATCTGTTATTTTATGTCCATAAATAATTTATAGGCAGTTTCATTCAAGTTAATATATTGATTTTCTTAACATGCCGTTCTCTCCACAGTTCTGTGCAGCGCTTTGTGACCCTTGGATGAAAAGCGCTCTAGAAGTGCAATTATTATTATTAGGTTTTAGAGACTTTAATGGAGGTGACATGATATGTAAACCACTTTGTAGATACGCAGAAGGCATCGTGAGCTGTTTGCCTCTATCACTGCCCAGTAAATCCCATCACCAAACCATCTAATCTCATCACGGAGCAGCACACAACGTCTGCATGAACAGAGCCGCTGAATGGGCGAAATAGCGAACGGCTCGAAAGCGGAAGGGTGTGAGTTCAAATCCAGATTGTGGGAGATGACATCCCATCAAGGGGCGGCGCGGTGGCCCAGTGGTTAGCGCTGACGCCTCACAGCAAGAAGGTCCCGGGTTCGAATCTCTCGGCTCGGGTGCCTTTCTGTGTGGAGTTTGCATGCTCTCCCCGTGTCCGCGTGGGTTTTCGCCGGGCACTCCGGTTTCCTCCCACAGTCCAAAAGCATGCTCCTGGATAGGTTGATTGGCTCGCAGACTAAAATTGTCCCGCAATGCCCGGCGATGGACTGGCGTCCCGTCGTCGGGTGTATTCCTGCCTTACGCCCTGTGTTTCCGGGATAGGCTCCGGCTCACCGTGACCCTATATAGGATTAAGCGGTTTCAGATAATGAGATGAGATGAGACATTCCATCAGTAAATGAGAGATGAGCGTTGGTGATCACCTCAAGCGGCGCGTTTAAGCAGCAGGAAATCTAAGACTCGGCCTCTAAGCGAGTGAAGCTCTCCCGTGACAAATGGGTCTAGAGTCGTGTGACGCAGCTAGCCTGGCTACAGTAACTCTATGGGGGTCGTTTCCCTACGCAGGAACCCAGAACCCTTATCCTTAGCGTCACTGGCATCCCTGGGGTCCCTATCCCTACAATCATCTGTGCCTCCACCTGATAGGCTTTTCTCCTGTCCTGGTATTCCCATGACCGTCATTTTCGAGGCAGCTGTGTTCTTGCCAGTTATACAGGTATGGTCCTCGCGCTCTTATTCTCTTTTACCCCATGCACATGTCCCGTTTCTTTTAGCCTCCAAATAGGCAACTCTAGCTCGGGCCCCTACCCCGAATGTCTCTGGAGCCCGTGGAGCCCTCACCCTTCGTGCTCCTTGGCGTCCCTTTAGAATCCCCCCCTCGCCTTCGCACCTCGAATAAGGCGTGGGCCCGGCGCCCTTGAGCTGAATCTCCCAACGCTCCCCAGACTCCGCCACCACTTCGCCAAGGTATATAGCGGCACCGTCCCCGAGCTGTCCGGCGAAGCTGCCGAACTGGTGGCCGCAGTAGCAGTGAGCGGCCGGCTGGGCCCCGGGCAGCACGCAGTTCCCAGACAGAAACCCTGCCGCCTCGGGCCGCGCCGCCTCGACTTCAGGGTTGCGCAGCCCAAGGAGACGCAGCGCGGGCACGGAGATCGCGACCATTTGAGGCCTCTCCACGGGGGTAGGCCTCACCCGCGAGAACACGGCCCCGGGCACCTGACGAGGTTTCGGGTCATCGCTCGCGTCCAGTGGCAGTCGGCGCAGCGCCAAGTTGTCGAAGCGCAGGGTCTCTAGCGTGGCCCCGGGGCCCGTGGAGGCTGCAGAAGGCTCGCCTCCGCCGCATGCCCGACTCGCCATGGCCCAGGCTACCCGCTGCTGCCGTTCTCGTCTGAGTCCGCAACGCCTGCTCGGGTCCGCGAAGAGGCGGCGAAATGCGCTCATCCACGCAGTAGGGACAACGAGGGGAGGACGAGGCCTGACGAACTCCCCAACTGAAGGCGGCGACGGCGGCGGCGTCACCTCGGGGCCGTGACCCCGCGTTGCGCGGCTCGAGACGCTCAGTATATTTACAGTCGAGTTGATATGTTATCCTGCTGCGCGTTTACTCCGGAGGACCGAGCCTCTACCGTTTATTTTCAAAATGGCTTTCTCAGTAGGGGGCGTTGAAGCAGCTGCTGTGTGATCCTAATTGAGTACCGTACTGTACAGCACGGGACTTCGCCGGTGCTCCGGTTTCTTCCCACAATACAGCTCAAAGACACGCTGCTGCCTAGGTTAATTGGCCTGCTATGTAAATTGCCCCAAAAAGTGTGCCCTGCGATGTACTGGTGTCACATCGTAGCCGCTTTGCCCCGTTGGCCAGGATAGACTTCGACTCCCGCGACCCCGTACAGGATTAAGTGGGTGTTAATAATGAATTAATGACTGTGCAACACAGTAATGTGCAGGTAATTTCTAAGCATTGGGAAGTCTGGCCAATTCTAGTTACTGTGTCTGGGTTTAGTTATGGAAGGACACCGGAGAAGCCGGTGGTATCCCATGCAGAATTTGGGGGAGAATTTACAAAATACGCAGAAATGTGCCAAAGTCAGGAATTAAATCCAGAAGCTCCATGCTGTCACACCGCGACACTGCCAAAGCGACCCGTGTATTTATAGTTCATGAGACCAGACCATTCGATTCATTTGCCAGTGTAGCCGGCGCCAACCTGCACCATCTCTCTCTACACCCACCACGTGGCCGCCGATCGCACGAGACTGCAGGCCGGCGCCTATGCCAGTTAGATTTCAGATAAGCAGGTTGTGGGGTTGAAGCTTTCTGGGGCTGCGTGTGGGGGTGGGGGGCGAGCGGATGGTGCGTCAGTTTCCTGTTGTTGGCTCACGTGAACCCGTGGCACGGGCGATTACGAGACTTATCTTGTTTACTCATAATCTCGTGATAGCGAATCTGCGATGTGTGATTCATTGGGCCTCGTGACTACGGGTGACGTCATCCGGAAGGTGCGAAGGGGGGGGGGCTACACGGAGGGATAAAGACGAAGCAGTCGTGGGTGAGGGATCGGTCAGACGGAGCGTTCGTCAGTTAGTCGTCAAGCGGTCAGACGGAGCAGTCATCAGGGCGCCAACATGTAGTCGACTGCTCGCTGTGTTCATCGTGCCCCGGGGCCCGCGTCGTGCTGTTCAATAATGCATCAAAAGTCGAGAAGTCTGCTCGCTGGCTGAACGGTCGCGGAGTGAATGCCGGTCCTCGCCGTGCCGTTATCGTCGAGCCGCCACGAGTCTGCGGTCCGAGTCGTGGTGCCGCAAGGTGAACTCGGCACACGCGAGTGCACACGTGGCGAGGAGGAGATTCGGATGGTAAAGTTCTGCGTTGTTTTTGTTTAATCCCTCCTCGCGCTTCGCATGCACCACTTCTGGTCCGCCGACACTCGACACTCCCTTCCACCACAAGGACTTGCTTCCACACGTATCTTCTATCGAAATGATGTTTATTCACTCTGCAGACACAGCACCTTCATACACACCCATCAACACACGTAGTCACATCAAAACTCCACAGCCCTCAATCACGTCAGCACTCACACCGAGGAGCGCTTCGGCAAGGGTGGGCGTGTGCGATGCTAACACGCCAGCATTCTAATGTCCGATCATGAATATGTACAACTCATTACCACAGCCACCGGTTACACTAGTAGCACCTGCCATGAGGGCAGATCAGGTATGTCGCTTGGCTACCTCGTCAGTACCACCTGAGGTGGCCTGCTTACTACGATTTCTCTGTGGCCAACAAGTGAATTATGTCGTAACCATTAAAGTAGGCTATCACAAATTATTTTACTCCATACCCCTCCACAAAAAAAAAACACAAGCATGATACATGTAATCAGGCTTGAGTGATTTTTTTGTAAGCATTGTCTGAATATACTCAGCTTCGACAATCTACAGCAGAGATCATGTGAATTTGGTGGTGACGTACTCATTTCCATTGGTACTTACCGTTCAGTTGGATAGAGAATTCGCAGATGAGGTTATGCCATCTCGATTCGCACCGACAAGTGACAAACCCAAACTGATTTCATGGCACGGAACCGATTACCACCTCTAACTCCATTGCTATCAACAATCGGCCACAAGCAAATACATTGCTGGATAGAGCCTTATTCAAGCTGCCAGCGCAATCAATTATCACTTAACGCATACAAATTGACAGCACAATCATGAATTTAAAATGCTTTATTCAAACACAAATGTTATGATACCGCATTCCAATAACATTTTGCATCTGTGAATAAAACAGTCAACATCAACAGAATAGTATTAGGTACAAGTTACAGATTAAATTTATCAATGATTTCCTGCTTAAGTGATGATTGATACATTGATGCTCACCTCCCATTTACATTGTTAATTATTTATTCATATTGCAGCAGAAAGTCTTTCCAGAGGACAAGCACTGTTAACTTCCTCACAAAATAGAGCTCACGTATTGACTGCAGGTATGAAGAGCTAAGTTCAAACTAGATTGTGAACCCGCATAATTCTAATCGCAAGCCACTTGCTCCACCGCTGAAACAGCTGCCTGGATAACTGTCTGCCTTTCTTATCGGCGCCTATATTAACCGGGGCACACGATTGGCCATCCAGCTGAACCCAGATCCCCGTGTAGGCTATCCTAAATGATTTAGCCGTGTAAAGGTAATTTGCTGGCAGAAGTGCCGCAACTGGAGGGAACTCTTGAGTGGTATTCGTCCGACTCTTCCACCCATGATGAAAAAGACGGGAGTATATTCACTCTACCCTACCATACATGACCTCCTGAACGACTGGTGCAATACACCCATGTATATTGCTGGGTAGACAATGGCGCTGCTCCAACATACATCCGTGATCTACTTCAGGCACCATCAGCAACACAACTTCGATCCTCCAAAACAGGCTTGCTGCATTTGCCTAGATCGCACCTCCATTTGATAAGAGCCTTTGCGCACACTGCTCCCAGACTCTGGAACGCCCTTCCATTGGAGATTCGATCAGCTGAGTCCCTGGGCATCTTCAAATCTCGTCTTACGACTCACTTGTTCAGCAAGGTTTTGAAGTAATCTGGTTAGGACTATTGATGCGGCTCAATGTTGTCGTGCTGAGACGATGGCTCGCTGCTGACCTGCGCTTAGTCTGCAACACTTCTTCCTTTAACAATGATTTTTATCGCTTATTTTATGTCCTATAAATGAATGTAATTATTGCCATTATTTGACTTTCTATTAAATTGCTCTGATGTTGTTATATCATTCCCTCCACAGCTGAGTTGTAACAAAAAATGGTTTTGCTGAAATTCCATTCTCTCCACAGCTCTGTGCAGCGCTTTGTGACCCCCCCCCCCCGTGGGTAAAAAGCACTCTAGAAGTGCAATTATTATGAGAGGTAGTGAGGGGAAAGGGGAGTTTAAGAAACCTAATGCTTGAGGTGAGAATCTAACCTCTGTCTTACTGAGAGTATAACTGTGAAAGAATAGGGTGGATACAGTGAGGGAAAAACTCGGGTTACGATAGCCTTTATTTGTCTTTTATGGAGTATATACAAAAGTAACGAGGTGTACTTTAATTTTTAAACTTAAATAAAAGCTCAAAAATAAGCTGGGCTTCCATGTGCTAGTGATGTCATGCCACCGAGGGATGCTTCAAGATCGTGCATCGGAATAAATAACGCGTTTCGTGAGCGACGTGGCCCCGGTTTTACGACGAGGTGCCGGGAGTGTATTGGTGGGGCTGTCACATAGCCCAGCGACCGTTTCTTGCAGCGCTTCATGGTACCAATTCGGCAGGCCATCCTGGTTGATACCGCAGTGCATGATACTGCAGTGCATGTATCAACCTTCAAATACTGTGCATGCTCTGCTTCACTCACCATGGATAATAAATATCCCGCGATGTCATTAAAAAAACACAAATTGTAACGGTCACATCCTACTGCAAAAAGCTATCAGAACCCTTCTGAAAGAAGTCTTGAAACTTTGCTGAGTGCACAAGCTTGTGTGCATTTAATCATTATCGTGAGGCCCTTGCCACTCACGTGCATTCCTTCTGTCAAACTCCACAACCTCAAGCAACCCCCTCCCCCCCCCCCCCCAACATTTCCTCGTGTTCCGTCTTGCACCTACAGTGGCTTCAAGAGCTCTTCCCAGTGGATGGGCTGAGAGAAGACCTCCCTATGCAGCCACGTCTCATAGCTGCAGCAAAAGTGTGACGGTAGCTCTGTGGAACGGCCCAAGAGGCTCTGCAGGCAGTTGTCGACGGGTGCGTAATCACAACAGGCCGCCTCCCCACTGTAGCGACGCGTGTTGAAGCGCTCCACGCTGGCCCGCAGGGCGCACTCCTCCGCCTGGAAGTCCCAAGGCCGAGCGTCGATGTCTGCGGAGGCAACACAATGGCGGCATTATCGAATACGCGCCGCGTCCGTTACCACTTACAGTTAGCTAGTAGAAGTGTTTATACAACAGCACCTTTCATCCAGAGGTTCTGAAAAACTGCAGAAAATCACAGAGGTGGGGGAATAGGCACCCACACTGGAGGGGCCCGGCACACAGGGAGGCTGCCGGATCGGCCACGTACCATTCCCAAAGGCCCAGTCGTCATTGAGGCGGTGCCGCACTTTCTGGTAGATGGCGGACATGGTCTTCATATTGCTCTTCCGCCACTGACGCCCAAGATATTTGGTCTGAACCTTCAGCAACTTGAGCACGTAGAGCTGCATGGTGGCTTGTTTCACCTTGAGTGCACGCTTGAGAATGGGTGCCGACTTGAACACCACGAGCATCTATGGACAGATGGCACCGTGTCACACAGCCCTGGCTGCAGCAAATCTCCTTTCAATGGGATCATTCTCTGCCAATGACTGCACTCCTTTGCCCAGAAAAGCTGCACATCGCAGTAGCGGATGATGTTGCAATGTGCAACACCAGCGGAGCGATTTGCAGTTGAGGTTTCAGTATTGGGATTTTTGGGCAATACCAGGCACAGTGAGTGCCTGGTATGTGAGGCAATACCAGGCACAGTGAGTGCCTGGTATTGCCTCACAGCAAGAAGGCCCCGTGTTCGGTTCTCAGCTTGGATGCCTATCTGTGCAGAGTTTGCTTGTTTTCCCCGTGTCCACGTCGGTTTTTGTCGGGTACTCCAATTTCCTCCCACCGTCCAAAGACACACTGCTACTTAGATGAATTGTCCTGTTGAGTAAATTGCCCCAAAAAAGTGCCCTGCGATGTACTAGCGTCACATTCGGGGTATAACCTCACCTTGTACCCTGTGTCTGCCAGGATATGCTCTGGCCCCCTGCGCCTCTGTACAGTTTTTAGCGGGTACTGAAACTGAACTGGGCGATACAAGGTACGCTGCTTGTTTGTCTATGTAAGACACCAAAGAAACTAGAGCAAGCGTACAAACTCTACACAAAAAGACACCCGAGTCAGCAATGGAACACAGGCAGCTTTCACGAGCATGTTGAACCCATTAAACTAACCAGTACAGTAGATTTTGTGTTCACATGCACTGAATACCAGTCGGTGTAACTCCCTCGTGTGAAGCGGACCTTTACACGTGACATGCATTGTAAACAAAATGTAGTTTAGGTTCCCACTCCAAATAACAAGTGCCAACTAGGCCCGGCTTACCATGGTGCGCGAGTGCTTCCACTTCGTGAGCTTGTTGAGAATCCGCAGCAGGTTAATGCAGGAGAAGAGGTTCCTCCAGCAGAACTGGGTTTCGTCCCCCGCTTCCTGCACCCAGATCAGCAGAGAGAACACGTCAGTGTAAACGGCCGCTGTCCAAGTCAACCCACATTGATCGGTGGCCCACCAGTGGTGGGGGGTACTGGAGCAGATTTTTTATGCCAGATGCCCTTCCTGACGCCAATTTCCTTTTGTAAGAGGTTCATGAGATCGTTATTTTTCTGGAACTGTTCACCAAGGGAGACACTAGCAGGAGTGCTAGACTCCCGGTGACAGCTCTGAGGGTTCATGCAAACAGGTAAAACCTCCAAGATGACAAGTCATGATAATAACACGTTAATATTACACAGCGTCATTAATGCAAAGTGTCCCTCAAGCCTGCTGGGGAATGTGTAACGTGCACAGATTCTGTACAGGAAACCACAGATAAGTGGGATGATTGACAGCAGTGGTGCCAATAATTGCCCAAGATCTGTGGTCCTATACTGTGATTTTTGTACACTTACTGTACATAAAATAATCATTAGCATCAACGTGGAGAATACAAGTAACACAATAACACAACCCTTTTCCACGTATGCTTCTCCACATAAAATAAAAGTATTTTTTTACACATCCCATCAGCCCCACAGCCTTGTAGGAGTGCATTGTTCAACAGCATTAGTTCAATGTGAGAAAAACGTTGGCCTGGTTTTAACATTCCTTGTCAGTAGCCAGGCTGGCTTAAACCAGCATTGGCGATGTGCTATGGGAATGAGGTGTATTGTCTGTTTGACATATATTTTAAGATAGCGCTAATGATTAATATGTATTATCTTGTTTACTTATCAGTTCTATGTCAAAATAGGACCCATTTCTAACAAAGAGGGTCCTTTCCCATGAACATCTCGGAGTGGTTTGTCAGCATTGTTGCTGAGATTCTTAATAACAATACGGATCCAGAGTTTGCTTGTATTAAACCATTGCTGTTGATAAGGTTGTGTTACTGATGAGATGTGTAAAATATACCATATTTGTATTATTATTTTGATCTGGTAGTCCGGATAAGGCTGAAAGGTTTTGCAAACACAATGCATTCCTTTGTGTATTGCTAAATCTAATCACACATGAGCACAAGTGATGTCCATTGTAACCCTGCTCGTTAATATAATCATGAGAATCTCAGCAGGACCAACTCCTTGAACCTTTTTGCCGACTCCACACATATGCGGGTGTGCTGAAGGTGTTTAATGTGGGGTGGGTGGTGTTGGTCAATGGAGTAAGGGGTTAAGGTGAGGCAGTGACGAGGACTTGCCAAGCTCTCCGCTGTCAGATCGGGGAGGTCGTGCACCACGCAATATGGGTAGTCCAGCACCACGATACTTAAAACGGAAACACAAGTCGCGTCAGGCAGCGCAGAGCAGCAGCAGCACCACCATACACTCTTAATATTCCTCTCTGTGACCTCCTGCAGCAGCTCTGCTGATGGTGTCTCCTGCAGCTGAATCTGACACGTCCTCATCTGATGACACATCATGCAGTCATCACCCTCAAGCCGCTGTAATATTTCTTAACTGTACCTTGGTTTTGTTATGCAATTTGTCAAAGCCGCCTATAACGGTATTTTATATCATATAGATTCATATTTGCACGGAGTTTTCACTTTATTCTGCAAGGTCTTTGCGCTGACATCTTTGTGGTTGTTGCTCAGATTATTAACTTCATTGTTCTACTCAGTTCTTATGTTAATGCGTTGTCATTACAGTGGCTCAGGTTATGAAAGCAGTTTAGCTGGGTG
>JAZEWT010000008.1:13944901-13956328 GCA_036362905.1 Mordacia mordax | reverse complement strand
CGCTGCTCCTTCACATCGAGAGGAGTCAGCTGAGGTGGCTTTGGCATCTGATTTGGATGCCCCCTGGACGCCTCCCTCGGGAGGTGTTCCAGGCATGTCCCACCAAGAGGAGGCCCCGGCGAAGACCCAGGACACGCTGGAGAGACTGTCTCTAAGCTGGCCTGGGAACGTCTCAGGGTCCCCCCGGAAGAGCTGGAGGAAGTGTCTGGGGTGAAGGAAGTCTGGGCATCGCTGCTCAGACTGCTGCCTCCACGACCCGGTCCCGGATCAAGCGGATGAAGATGGATGGATGGATGAAGATGTGTATTAGCTTCTCAGCATCAGAGGGTGACAGGATGTTGCGCAGTCTGGCTATGTTTCTGGAATGGAAACAGGTTACCTTCGTCACCTTGTTGATGTGTGTCTCGAAGCTAAGTGAGGAATCAAGAGTCACTTCTGGACTCTGGACTGCCTTAGCAACTTCAATGGTCTGGTCGTCAAGCACAAATTAGATAGATTCAGCCTTGGACAATTGGTGTGGGGTTCCGACAAGAAAAACTTCAGTTATGTCGCCATTTAGTTTTAGGAAATTTGAATTGAGCCAGGCCTTGACAGCTGACAGTGAGGACGACATGCAAAGACCAGAGGCATTGATGGATGGCTTTGCATGGATATAGATATAGATATCACCGGCATTGCAATAGTAGCTTAGATTGAGGTTGCGCAGGATATGGCTCAATGGTTGTACGTAGATGCTGAAGAGAAGTGGGCCGAGAACTGAACCCTGAGGAACTCCAGACAAAACAGGATAAATCTTTAAATTGTCCTGAGGCTGACGAACAGTTTCCTGTCAGAGGTTGGAGCTCAGCCAGCGTAGGGCACTGCCAGAGACCCCTATATCCTCCAGTCGCTCAAGTAAGAGCGGGTGGTCAACGGTACCATAGGCAGTGCTCAGGTCTAGGAGGACAAGAATACTTGGCAAGCCTTCATCAGCAGCAACGAGTAGGTAATTAACTGCTATGACCAGAGCAATTTCAGTACTATGGCCGAATTTTAATCCAGATTGGAAGGGATCGAGGAGGTCATTGTTGAGAAGGTGTTTCTGGAGTTGCGTGGCTACATGTTCAAGGACCTTCGAGGGGAATGGTAGACTTGAGATGGGACGATAATTATAAGGGATGTTGCAATCGAGGCCAGGTTTTTTTAAGCAGAGGGTTAACTGTGGCACAATTGAACAGTGGGGGAATGTGCCAGAGCCAAGTCAGTTATTAAAGAGATTTGTGATGAAACTGACAAGGGATTTAAAATTTGCCCGGATGATTCTGAATGAGAAGGCATCCTGGGAGCAGTTTGTAAGCCGAGACCTGGTAACTAATGAAGAGACATTGGATTCCGATAAATCGGAAAATTCCAGGAGTTTTGAGATCAAGGTAGGTAGAGGAACATTTATTGAGGTATTTGTTGGCAGTTGAGGCTGGGTAGAGATACGGTGGGTTTCGGGATTTTTTTTATAGAAAAACTGAATCAACTGATCCGCTTGATCTTTATTTGTGAAAAAAGGTAAGGGTGATTGACTGGTTGGACAAAGGAACCGACCAATCGTCGAGAAAAGAATCTTGGGCTCGTTGCAGGTATCAGCCAGAATGCTGTTAAAGTGATTGGTACAGGCACAGTCAAGTGTCTTTCGGTAGCAGTTGAACTGGTCCTTAAAGATTTGAGCATGAACGGTGAGGCCAGATTTTCTCCAAGTCCATTCAGCCCTGCGTGTATTCGCCTTGAAATCACAGAGTTCAGTGGTATACCAGGGGGATGTTTTTCCACCTGAGACATAGCGTAATTTTAATGGGGACAAATCATCCCGTATGCTTGATAGCAGGTTGTTGTAAATTTCTACTGTTGCATCAAAGGTGGAGTGAGCTGAGGTAGAGAGTGATGAACTGCTGAAAGCTATGGTGAATATGTCTGGAGTGAGGGCATTAAGGTGTTGAATTTATATACTACTCTATATTAAGATGGCATTGGTTAATTAATTAGTGTTTCTAGTTGTGGTAGGGCGGCGCGGTGGCGCAGTGGTTAGCGCTGACGCCTCACAGCAAGAAGGTCCCGGGTTCGAGTCTCTCGGCTCCGGTGCCTTTCTGTGTGGAGTTTGCATGCTCTCCCCGTGTCCGCGTGGGTTTTCGCCGGGTACTCCGGTTTCCTCCCACAGTCCAAAAGCATGCTCCTGGATAGGTTGATTGGCTCGCAGACTAAAATTGTCCCGCAATGCCCGGCGATGGACCGGCGTCCCGTCGTCGGGTGTATTCCTGCCTTGCGCCCTGTGTTTCCGGGATAGGCTCCGGCTTCACCGCGACCCTATATAGGATTAAGCGGTTTCAGATAATGAGATGAGAGATGAGTTGTGGTAGGAAATTAGAGAACCTGGAGAAAACAAACAGAGTAGGTGGAAAACACAAGTGCCGAGGCGAGAATTGGAATGCATCAGACAGGATCATCTCTCTGTGAGGAGGTGCTGATGTTACCGCTGCACACGCACACTGTTAAACTTACCTAACTTTGGGCCCCCACGGCAAGCCCTTGGGCACATGTAGGTGAGGGATGGACGAGTGAGAAGATAGCGCGTGGGATGGCAGCAGGTCCTCTCGTTCCATGAGGTCCCCCTCGTTCTCCGAGCCACCCTCCCCCTCATCCCCATCTTCCTCATCGTCACGGTTCTCCTCCCCCTTGTACGGGTCTTTCTCGTTGAATGAGTCCAGGCTGTCCTGCTTCAGCAGTCCCTGGTGCAACGCACATTCCGCTGTCACCGTACGCGCAGCGCACTATGGCTGCTCCAATTGGACTGACTGTGCCCGAACGGCGGCTGTGCCAGGGGGTGGCCGTGCCAGAGTGTGGTTCTCTCTCATGCAGTAATCGGGTGTGTCTCATGCTGCAATCCAATGAAAGAGATCTGATTACCAGTGTCGGATATACAGGGATGTTACGCAATAAATAATGGTCACCTATAAGAAACGTGATCGCAGTGCCTTGTGGTGACTGTACTACGGTGAGTATATAACAGTGAGCGTATCACGGTGAGTATAAAACAGCGATCGTATCGCCACGGCACCCCGTGTGGCTGCTACCCTGCGGGGGCGGCGCGCTCGCTTCTGCTGCTGCTGCTCCATGATGTCGGCGGCTGACGCAGGGGGGGAGGCGGCGCGCATGGCCCGTGTCACCGCTAGGCTGTCCTCGGGCAGCGCGGGTAGCGACAACTCAGCTCGCCGCCGCACCTTATTGCTCTGCAGCTCCTCGAAGCCTCCGAGGGACAACTGCACTCACACGCAGTGCAGAAAAACAGGCAAACGTCTAACGCGTACGATTCAGTAGCTATAATTTGGTGACCATTTAAATTACCCACAGAATATCCCATCAGGATAGCACACTGCAACATCGTCCTTACAGTGAAACCACTGCACACTCTGTTGAAAATGTCCATGAACTGTAAGAACAGCACAGATAGTAGTGTGATTAATTATAATATTGTAAATACATTTTTGGTGAGTCCATAATCATCTGGCCATCATTTTTGGGATAAGTTCCTCTAATGCCTGATATAGCACTAAAAAAATTAATTCACAAAATAGAACTTCATAAGAACAGCTTGGAATGCTGTATATAAATGGAATTTAATATAATTAATGAAGCTGTAATTAACGTAATGATATCCTGCTACATGATCTAAGTTTCATAAGCAGTTACAACGAGGACCACCTATCACGTTAATAATCAGCCAAGATAAATCATAATAAAACTTAAGCTAATCTGTAATGGTGACCTCCAATAAGCTGGGATTGGTCCTTCTGGATGTGAGTGCTGTCTTTGATACCAGTGACCACTCGATCGTACTTGAGCGACTGGAGGATATAAAGGTCCCTGGCTGTGCCCTGCATTGGCTGAGCTCCTACATCTCCAACGGGAAGCAGTTCGTCAGCTTCGGAGGACAAAACTCAGAGATCCATCCTGGAGTTCCTCTGGGTTCAGTTATCGACCCACTCTTCTTTAGCATCTACATACAACCACTTGGCGATATCCTGCGCAGCCTCAATCTCAGCTACCAGTGCTATGCCAATGACATCCAAATCTATATCCATGCAAAGCCATCCATCATTGCGTCTGATCTTTGCATGCTTGTCCTCACTGTGAACTGTGAAGTGCTGGCTCAATTCAAATTTCCTTAAACTAAATGGCAACAAAACAGAAGTTTTGCTTCTCAGAACCCCGCACCAATTGTCCAAGGCTAAACATATCCAATTGATGTTTGACGACCAGACCATTGACATTTCTAAGGCAGTCAAGAGGTGTGAATTGATACCTCACTCAGCTTCGAGACACACATCATCAAGGTGACGAAGGAAGCCTATTTCCATTTCAGAAATATAGCCAGACTGTACAACATCCTGTCACCCGCTGATGCTGAGAAGCTAATACACATCTTCATCTATTCAGGAATTGATAACTGCAATGCACTGCTCCCTGGCACCCCTGCCTAGCCGATCAATCGTCTCCACCGTGAGCAAAATGCGGCTGCTTGAGTTCTCACTTGCACACCCATCCACAATCACATGTTCCCAGCACTGATGTCTCTCCACTGGCTACCAGTTAAATATAGGATTGAATTCAAGTTCCTCCTTCTCACCTACAAGGCTCTTACTTGCGCTACTTTGACATACATCCGTGACATACTTCAGGCACCCTCATCAACACGATAACTTCGATCCTCCAATATAAGCTTGCTGCATGTGCCCAGATTGCACCTCCATTCGATGGGTGACAGGTCCTTCTCGCACGCAGCTCCCAGACTCTGGAATGCCCTTTCATTGGAGACTCAATCAGCTGAGTCCCTGGGCATCTTCAAATCTCGTCTCAAGACTCACTTGTTCTGTAAGGCTTTCAAGTCCTCTGGCTAAGACTGTTGATGCGACTCACTGTTGTCATGCTGGGATGATAGCTCACTGCTGACCTACGCCTGCTCGGAAGCATGTATTACTTCCTTGTTTGCGGAACAATTCTTTTTTTTAGCACTTATTTTATGTCTTCTAAATTATAGCCATTGTGACTTTCAGTTGAACTGTTCTAATGTTGTTGTTGGCATGTTGTTCGCTTCACAGCTCATATTTGTAACAAAAAATAAACAAAAACGTTATTGTTGCTGATTTGCTGTTCTTATGTCGTTGTTGTTGCTGATATGCCACACTCTCCACAGCTCTGTGCAGCGCTTTGTGACCCTTGGTTGGTAAGCGCTGTCGAAGTGTATTTATTATTATTATGCGGTTATTCTGGATTCCTCGATCTTGTGCTGAAGATGCCCAACGCAGCTCCAGGTGAAATATCGCATACCCGATCTCTAAGTCTGGTTGTGAGAATTGCTCTAGGTAAGGTAAAACAATAATAACTGGTACGTGAAACGCTTGTGCGCCAAGCGAAAATGTAATTTGTATGGCTGTGTGAAGTGGTGAAGGGTCTTACAACACAAACTCAGATCATTACGTGCTCAAACGTGTTTGCGTATGACACTGACGACAGCCTGCGCTACACTTGGTCACCGGGTGTTTGTATCATCCACACTCACTTGGCCAGCCACCCGCGTTAGCCCACACAAACCCACCCACTGCCCCAAACACACCCATCCACCAACACACACCCATTAACCCACACTCACCCACTTAACCACACACTCACCAACACCACCTTCCACAGCAAGAGAAGAACCTTCTTCATGGGGAAGTGTGGCGCATGACCACTGCAGAACCGCGTCAGCATGCCAAACAGGACGGCTGCCAGAGGGTCCTCTCTATATATAGGAAGGCCTGCACAATGATAAGAATAATATTTACATTTCTAAAGCGCCTTTTACTCGGTCACAAAGTGTTGCACAGAGCTGTGGAGAGAACGGCATGTCAACATCAGAATAAATCAAAGAAAGCAAAATGATTATAAATCAATGAAGGACGTGAAATAAAAGTAAAAATATTGTTAAAACAAAAGAAGGAAGATGGCTTCCTTAGCAGGCACGGGTTAATAGCGTGCCATCATTTAAGCACACAGCTGTGAGCAGCATCAACAGTCCTGGCTAGGTATCTGAAGATGCCCAGGGACTCAGCTCACCAAACAACCAATGAACAACAAAGATTCCCCATATATCCTCAACAGATTTAAAGACCAAACTCTGTTACTGAGCATCAAAGAAGGCCAACACAGCACAAAAGGAGGTGGGTGGCCAACCCTATGCCCAACGACCTTTGTTTCCCGAGGAGTGATGTTTGCAAACTGCATCAGGTACTCATTTGAAAAAAAAGCAAGATTTGGCACAGTACAAACAATCGCAGGAATATTAACTAGTGTTAATGATAAACTACCCAAACCCTCCACAGAAGGAGTCTACCGCATCAACTGCTCGTGTGGAAAATGCTATGTTGGTCAGACGGGTAGAAACATTAGCACAACATCTCAAAGAACACCAAAGGTACATCAAAAACTCTCAAACCCAGATATCGGCGGTTGCAGAACACACTTGCCAGAAGAACCACACAATTGACTTTGACAATGTCGACATCTTATGTAAAACCAACCACTACTGGCCGAGACTGGTCCGTGAGTGCATTGAAATTGAGAAAAATAAGAACAATTTTAATCGCTCCGATAGCTACAAATTAAGTGCGGCTTGGAAACGCATTATCAATTAACAAACTAACCATCGCACACACATAATTGCCCAACATAATCCCTCGCACAACGCCTCATGACCAGGGTTATCAGACATCGCTGGCACCCTTTGTCTGAATAACTCAATTAACCCGAAACACCTGCTTGTACAACTAATAAACTAGATTGCCCATTGTGTCCCGGCACGCCTGATCATGCGGGTGATGACATCACAACCCCCATATAAACAGACCCGGAAGCGGTACGCGGTCCATCCGATCTACCCGACCAGTTTTTGGCGCGGGTGCCTGATGATGCCGAACGTAGTTGTCAGCGAAATGTCGTATACATTTTTTGTAAAATATTGTGGGGTCGCTTTTCAACACACCGGTGTGCTGAGATACTAAAGGAATTGGCGCGTTTTCTGTTTAACGTGACAACCCCTTGCTGATTGGCCGTGTCGGGTGGTGGAGGGTTAAACGACACTATTTTATAATTTATAATTTTTTACGTGACCTGACCCAAAAATGGATTTCATTGACAATATTGGTCACGAAAGCCTTCGAATTAAATCACGATGAACTAGTTACCCCAATTAAACATCTTCCTACATCCCTGACGCCTTCCCCCCCCTACCAAAACTCACCCTTCGCTATCATACACACGAGTCATCTCATCCTAAACTATTCCCTGAGCTTTCAAGGCTACTACAGCCATCCTCACAGTGAGAACCCCACACCTAATGGACGTTTGCTGGCTCACCAATCTGAAGCCTTCCCCCGTTAGAAGCAAGCAGTGGCCTCTCTCGCACAGTGGTCACCCATTAACCAATCACTGAGCAAAACATCCTAATGCTCTCTCCACCTCTATTAGCTACCAGTTAAGCTCTTGGTGGCGTTCAATATGCTCCTCACCTACATGGCCCTCTGTGATGCAGAGCAATAATATAACTGTGATCTACTGCACCCCTACACTCCAACACATGTCCTTCGGTCTTCAGATTATCGTCTACTATGCCTGCTGTGCTTGCTATGCCACCTCCACTTAATGTGCCAAGATCAAATCTCAATTGCACACTGGGTGTGTATTGGGTGCTCTTCCGTACAGCCACAAGGCTGTGGTATTCACTCCCGCAGGAGCTCAGCTATGCCAAGTCCATTGGCTTGTTCAGATCTCGCCAAGACTCATACATTTGCTCCTAAAAGCATTATGGGCCATTCTTGGTTGGAGTTTAAATTTTATTTCATTTAATCACTAGATTTGGGGGTTTTATCGATTGCAGTATTTATCACCTTGGGTACTTTTGTTTTTCATCTTAATTTGTTTTTTTTCGTATTAGTTTTGTAAAACACTTTTCAACTTTTGAGTAACAGGAGCTTTAGAAATGTCTACTATTATTATTACCCAAGTCTTGTCGAAAGGTGTCGCGCATCCTCGTCCACTCGGGGCGGTCTCCCTCCTCCTCCCTCCGCAGCGTTTCCACCATGATGTTCATGATGTTAAGCAATACGCTGCGCACCATGGGGTCACACACAACCAACACATACACACCGTGTAACCAACACTTACTCCCAGCCCTAGCCACAGCCACTTCAAAACAGTGTGAGCATGTAACACACACGGCGAATAGGAAATCAGTATCGTTTATGTAACAAATAATTGTATTAATCATGGCAATGGCTGTGAAAGCCGACATGTCAAGCTAAACCGAAGGTAATGCACGAGACCTCATCCCCTCTTCAGTAAGGGCCACCCAGATCAGGTAAAGAGCATTTGACAGACACAATGCTATCTTTTTAAATTAGTTAATGAAAATGTGAAAAAGGCTAATAATTAAACATTTGAAATAAAAACAATATGAATGGAAATGATTTGAAAGGAAATTGACTATAACAAGTAAGCAGAGACCACTGAGAACAGCACACAAAAATAAATTATCTGAAAATGAACTGGCTTAAGCCAACAACAACTGCCATTCGTCACTAAGGGGGGTGAGGTCACCATGGTGCTTGTGCCAGGCCAGGTCTACCTTGAGGCCACGTGAAGTGTTAAAGGCTTGCCAACAGGTCACGGGAAAGATCCAGGTGTTATGGACTGCCTGACTGAGATGACTTGCAGATGCACCACCTGTACTACCTAGTGTGCCAATTTGCTGTGTTTTAGCCACCCGGTGCTCACTCGTTGTTGTGAGTGATGCTCCTCCCCTCTCTGCTGTTGTTGGAGAGTGACTGCTTCCAACTGCCCCATTGCATCCTTTACAATCCTCTTCCACAGAGGTCGATCTTGACACCGCTGGTATCAGTTTTCAGCAAGTCCATTCTGCTGACTGCATTGCTGCCTTTCCCCCAGCTCTAGTTTCCTTGCTACGCCTCTGTAATGATGTAAGTCGCCCTAGATATGGGTGTATGCAAAAAAATTATATTAATAATATAATAACAGCTCGAGGTCCTCCTGTGCCTTATCGGTCCATCTCTTCTCCAGTCCGTACCGCACCTGAAAAGCCAAACAGAAGCTGCATGGGCATGCGGTGGCTGAGCATGCAGACGACAAGACCTATGAGAGCCCGTTCAGATCTATCGACACTTTATGAGCTCCTGACAGAGTCCAATCTGGTCCAACTCAGAATGTATTATAGGCACGCCAGCTGGAACGTTTCAAATCTGAAAAAAATTTCCGCTGGGGGGGGGTCCAAATTTTGCGAGCAGAAACTTAAAGCAGCAGCAACGTGACCACAAACACTCGCACACGTCTGTCATCTCATAAGCATTCCTAGTCCCAACCATGGCCACTTACACCACAATATAGGCCACCTCATACATCTGGGCACATCGCTCAAACACTACATAAAACTCAAATTCCTGCCAGAAAATACAATTACAAGAAAATGTGAACAACAGCCAATTTCACATTTATGAACGTAATGAACACTTCATGTGTTGCATTAATAGCTAAATTAATTATTGGTCCTGTGCCACGGTAGTGCAGTCAATATCGCTGTCACCTCAGAGCAAGAACATCCTCGTTTTGATTCCTGGCGTGAGTGTTTTTTTTCTGTGTGGAGCGTGCAAAATCTCCTCTGATTTCTTCCCAGCCCACAGACATGCTGCTGCATATGTTACTTTGAATGTTGACTCAATTGCTCCTGGTGCCCTGCGATGTACTGGCGTCCCATCATAGGTACATCCCTCCCTTGCACCCTATGTCTGCTAAATAGGCCCAGCATTGGCATGTTTTCTGATCATTGGTGAAGTTCAGGGTTCGTATCTGGGCGGCGGCCCTAGAATTTTTTCACTGCTTTACCCAGGAGAGCCTCGCTGAGTCTCAAGGCTCTATTCAGGTGAGGTCCTGCCAAGATTTTGCAGCAGTCGGCGATGTTGCCATCACGCCAGGTAATTTGCAGTATTGGGATATATTGGACAATAGTAGCAATAATAGGTTATCAGCCCCAATCGAGGAAGCAGTCTTCAATGAAGCCAACTGAGGACATCACAATGTGTAATTGGCTCAAAGTTAAAGTCTTCCGGTGTAAAATGTTTCATTAAAAGAATTTTGACTGATCTGGGATGTATTTTATAAGCTTTAAGCACATTTACTAGAATTATGCACATTTTCGATATGTAACCAGCTTTGGAAAGTGAAAATTAAGGCCGTTAATAATATCTGAGCTATTTGTAAACAGTTTTCCCATTAACTAAAAGGTTCATTTGTCGACCATTAGAACTAAACTTATTTTCAATTGCTTTGATAGCAAACCGAAACAGCTTTGGGTTTCCATGTGAAGCCAAGAGGTATTTCGGAAGAAATTCCGTTTAGCAATTAACATCAACTTAGTGCAGCGGTTTTACAAGATTCTATACTCTAACCAGAGTACAGAATCTTGTGTGACAGCACTTGAGGCATCCTCAGGCGCTGTCACACACAGCGCCTGAAGAGACGTCGCGAGGGAAAGAGGGGGAGCAGCTTTTCAAAGCAATCATGCATCGAACCGTGAAACTCTGAATCATTACATTTCTCCCCCTTGTTGATTTCCATGCTGCATCTCTCGTGCTCATGAGCATGGCAATTTGTGGATCAATCCGACGTGGATGGTTTCCTTTAATTAAAAATTGTATTAATGGCGTATGTTTATCATTTAACTGCAAGATTTGTTTTCTAGAATATGTCCAGGCTGTATCCAAGAATGGAACATAGTACAATCATTTCCAGTCAGTATGGAATACATCTTGGGGTTATGCCCGAATATCAACATTTTTCATACAGCGTTTCAACATATATTTTATGTGAACATAACGTCTTTGTGATAATCTAATGCTAATTATTATTGAGTGGTCACTGAGTTGATTGCACAGGATACCAACAGCAGAAAAGTTGTCGAGTGCATTAGGCAAAATAACATTCAACAGGGAAGAGTTGTTTTACATGTTGTTATATTTAAGCTTGGTGGATGAGTTTATCAATTGAGAAGGTTAACTTGTTTGCAATGGACAGCCTCATTTGGTGGGTCAATCCAGTTCCAATTTAGGTCACCCATAATTATTAAGTGAGCCATGGGGAGAGGAGAAATTAACTCTTTAAGAAGCTTTTCCACATCTTCAGTATTGCTTCTGAGAGTTCTGTAGCAACACATTTATTTACATTTTTTTCTTTTTTTTTTATCTTGAGGTAGAGTTCCAGTAGGCTCACCACCCGCAGGAAGGTCTGTGAGGGGCCGGTGCAATGTGGTTTGGGTAGCAGTCGTGGCGGGGGGCCTCGACGACCCAATCCCTGGAC
>JAZEWT010000008.1:13920528-13936027 GCA_036362905.1 Mordacia mordax | reverse complement strand
TCCTCCTGTCCTGCTCCTCGTCGCGGGGGCCCCGGGGGTCGCGGGGGACCCGGCGCGCTGGGGGAGACGGTCGCACCCGGTGGCTCTCGAGGGCCAAGGGGCCGAGTGAGTCGGGCGGAGAGCAGTCAGCGAAGCCTGAGTTGGGTGCAGAGTCGGCTGGTGACAGAGCGCATTACACAGAGATGGAGACGGGGAGACGGGGAGACGGGAGAGGGGTCGAGGGCAGAGACCGAGTGAGGGGAGAATGAGAGCAGGAGCGGCGGTCACAGGGACCCACGGACCCCTGACACAAACATGGCGGCCGCGCACCACGTGATGCTCCGTCACAACGGTGACGTCACGAGTACAGGATGCCTCAGTGACTCCCAGATATCCCTTAGTGACCCCTCAGTGACCCCTCAATAACCCCCAGATATCCCGTGACCCCTCAGTAACCCCCAGATATCCCCTCAGTGACCCCAAGATATCCCCTCAGTGACCCCCAGATCTCCCCTGTGACTCCCAGATATCCCCTCACAATGACCCCTTATATCCTCTCACAGTTACCCCCTCACATATTCCGTCAGTGATCCTTCAATGAACACCTTGGCCAGCTCAACCTCAAGTGATCCATCACAATGGATGTCTTTCTCGTCCCCTACACAGGAACGTAGAGTGCCCACATGTTGTAAACAGAAGACGGGAGGCACCTCGATGCTCAAAAGCGGGAACTCTGCCACTGAGTTTTGAAATCTGCAGGGTGGGTACAGATGTGGTGCATAGGGTTTTTTTCAGTTTGCGATCTACCATGAGTCCACCCACTCAGTACATTGTGCTCTTCAGTAGACTAAGAAGTCATATCAGCCGTATGAAATATACACGGGAATTTAAAATAGAAATGATCAAAGGGAAAGAAAAATGTTTAGGATGATTGCTTCGAAAAGCTGCTCTTGGGACAGCTGCGTCGATCGCTTCCTCTCTCCACCTCGCGACGTTTCGCCCCACACGTTAGAGACATCCTCAGGCGAAACGTCGCGAGGTGGGGAGAGGAAACAATCGACGCGGCTGCCCCGAGAACAGATTTTTGAAGCAATCATCATGCATCGAGCCGTGAAAACCTACATCATTACAAAATGTTGAGTCAATTAAATGGGAGTCACATCTGGACAGTTTCTCAACCTCTTGCACCTAAATCACTTTGACACGCTGTTCGCTCCACAGCTCTGTGCAGCGCTTTGTGACCCTCGGGTGAAAAGCGCTCTAGAAGTGTAAATATTACTTGGCCAATTTGGATATGGTCTCTACACACCACGAGGTTGAGTCGTGACCCATCGGTTGAGAATGGCGACTCTGGCCGTGCCCATTTAGCTCCCTCTATCCAGACAGACAGAAGCTGCTTGGGCATGTGGTGGCTCAGCAATCAGGCTACATGATCCAGGCAACATTGCCTCGACTGGAAACCTCAATGCCTACAAACACACTATGGCAGGAAAGCCACCTTGCGTCTGTTGGGGTGGATGGAGCAATTTGTACCGGAATTGTGCTGAGCTTCATAACTCTAGACTAGTTTCCACAGGTGCAGGCCGACTTAAAGGTAGGTCTGTGTATGTTCTGCGCTTTGAAAGCCACTCGAAACTCCAGCCCCATCCCCAATCCCTCCACGACTCCTGATCAGATTGCAACAAGATGCACAGCTCAAACTCATGCTATTTAGATTTATTTATTCACACTCTCGTGACAAAACAAGATTTCGTCGCACCTCACAGCAGGAACACGTGACTCATCGGTACAAGATCACCACCATCCCGGGGCGTGGTCCAGACCACGGAAACCACTCTCCACACCAGCAGAGGATTGCACGATAGCAGAAGATTGCATGACACCGGGCTGATGTAAACGAGGGCATAATCAGCTCTGGGGTTGGAGGTTGCGTCCCATAAAACGAATCCCTCATGTTTAATCAAAGGCAGCAATTTCCATACCATGGTCCGCAGAACCCCGCTGTAATGAACGAGCATTGACATCTTTCTTGAATTGAGTGTGGTGATTTATCATGAGAGCTTTGGGAAAAGCGGCAATGGTGTGGTAAATACCCTCGAAGGGTAAACAGCAGTGAACAGGTCACAGCTAAGGAACCGCTGAGATTCTGAGCATTAAGAGTCGCGATCACGTTCACACAAGAGATTGTGCACCATCCTGCATTTAAATAGAAGCGAGGTGGTGACAGAAAGGTAGCAAAGTTCCCCGTACGCAGTCTCGCGGCTCACTTGCTCGCGGCCCAACACGGCACCACGAGCAGCTGCGGGGGAAGTGTGACCCGCGGTGAGAGCCACGCGCGTGGCAGCGCGAGCAGCGGTGGTCGGCGCCGCCTATGAGTCGTTGACGGCCATGTTTCCCAGGTTGGCGGCCAGGCCGTCTCCCTTTCCACGCTTCTTCTTGCTCTGTTCTTGGTCGATGGGAGCCAGCTTCACAAATTTCAGCTCCTCCCTCAGCCCTGTGAAAAAAATACGCAAACACCCGCCCGGCTCATTCGGTAGCAGAGACCGCCGTGGTCACAGATGCTGCTCTGCTCACACTCCTATCACTTGCAATCCCATCGCCTCACAAGCACCCATGGTTAATCTCCCAGCTGCCCCAAAATAATCACAATTCTACACCTGCGTAGCACAATGTCACTATAAATAACTGCTTTTGCTCCGATATCTATTTGCTTTACTGCTGTACTTTTCAATTGAGAGTAAATCTGTGCCTCCTGAATTTCCAAATGGATACACTATGTGCGTCTGAGCGCGAGGGGTGTGGTGGTGAATGCGGTTCTCCGTGCGTACCGGGAGGCATGAACGGCCGCAGAGCTTCGGGGACCGTGACGCCCGTCTCCGTCTGGTATGTTTCCAGGATGGCACAGATGGTGCGCGTGGTGGCACACATGGTGGCATTCAGCATGTGCACAAACTCTGCCTGCAACACAAAAGCCAAATATCCCTCTATATCTTTAACAGATTGCAGGGGGCAAGTACTGTTAGCGAGCCACCTATAAAGCCAAGCACAACACACGAGGAAATGGGTGGCCAGCACCACACCCAGCTGTCTGTCTCCCTGGTGGTGACGTTTACACACTGCACATGGTACTCATTTGAGGCTGAGTGGACCGAGGGGAAGCCCAAGACCAGTTCATATAATCATCACTGTCAGCCTCGAGCGGGAATCGTCGCTGGGTTTATAGTGTGGTAGGCTAACCACAGCACTACCACTCCCCACCGCTTACAGCCACCAGCGCCCATATCACCCTCGCCATGACCTGGAGGATTTGAAAAGCCACCTGCCCCCCAGCCCTTGAGAAGTTCCCAGATCCCCGTCTCGCTATAGCGGCTTTCTAAGCCCCTTCCTCCCACTCTCAGCGTGTTTATGGCACCAGCTGACAGCAGCGAGCCGAACGGGCATAGGCCAGTGGGTGCGGAGGAGACACCTGCCTTGTCCATCATCTTCTTGGTCTGGCCATAGCGCACGCGCAGGCGCCGCGCCTGGTAGTCGGTGCAGTTGGAGCAGGACACGAGCTCGCGGAATGCGCCCGAGCCTGGAAACCATGCCTCCAGGTCCAGCTTCTTGGCAGCCGCGTGGTTGAGCGCTCCTGGAGGAGGGAGTGCAGCACAGTGATCCGCACGTCAACGGGTTTCCCGTGAGACGCAGCAACAAGCCGAGCAACACAACGCAGCCTCCGAACAACTTTAAAAATAAAAATCCCCCGTATAGCCTTAACAGACTGTAGGGTCAAGTGCCGTTAGCGATCAACTATGACGGTCAACACGGCACACAAGGAGGTGGGTCACCGGCACCACGCCCAGCCGCCTTTGTCTCCCCAGTGGAAAGGTTTACACACTGTACTAGGTACTTATTTGAATCGACCTAGGGGAGACCCAGGACCGTTTCAAATATCGTCACTGGTGTTGGCTGTGAACGGGTTCATAGTTCAGCAAGCTAACCACTAAACCACACTCCCCACGGAAGATCACTACAACACGCATATACTATGACACTGCTACCAGCTGTGCCAATCGGCACCAAGTGATAGTGACAACACCGTGACACTTGTGCCAGGCAATTTACCACATGAAGTGCAGAAGGTAAATTGCTGGCAGGAGTTCACGGGTCTCTGAATAGCTGTTCTCTGGGGCTCGCTGTCACGAGCATGTTACCACCGCATTGGAGACATCTTCAGGTCTCCATATCCTGACGATGCCTCCAACGCAGGCGGCAGAACGTCACGACAGAGAGCGCAGCGCTGGCTATGGCTCTTCCAAAACAGCAGCTATGAAGAGTAACTCTCATATATGAAGCCATGAGAATGTTGGCACTGTGCAGGGAGCGGCGCACCGGACACGATGTTTACGATGCGGTACGGGATGCCCAGCTCCTGATAAAAGTCCTCCGCCGTCTTCACCATCTCATCAAACATCTCCCATGACTTGTTGTCGTGCGGTGATGTGTAAACAAACTGTTCGATCTGAGGGCGACCACAGAGTGACGTGAGTTAGCAGAGAGATGGCAAGGACCCGAGTTAAATCCTCACTGAGGACGGTCAGGGGCCGTCCCAACCCCCCCCCCCCTCATGTTCAATAAGTTGTGGAGCTATGCTGGGATAGAAATGGGAAAAGATACTGCCCATAGAATGACACTGCCCATTGACTGGCACTGCCCATGGACTGGTACTGCCCATTAACTTGTAGTTGTGCATTGAGATTGTGAACCAGGCTGGGCCACAACTGGGTCAGGACACAGCTCCATTATAATTACATACTATTTTAAAATGCAGAATTTCCACCATAAATAACCGACGTACGAAAAAGGCTGATATTTTAAATTATAATCTCAACAATGATAATCACTCTCCATTGCTATTCTTTCAGGACAGTCGTATCAAGTGTCATTTCTGTCTCCCTTGCAACGTCTCACCTCCCATGTTGGAGGCATCTTGAGGCTTCTGAAGATGCCTCCAATATGCAGGACGGGACGTCGTGAAGGCTAGTGGAGGGAAACGCTCGGCACGGCTATCTCAGAAGAGCAGCGTCCGCGTGTCGATGCTCACCTTCTCAAACTGGTGCACGCGGAAGATGCCGCGGGTGTCGCGCCCATGGGAGCCAACCTCCTGTCGGAAGCAGGAGGAGATACCCGCGTAGCGCAGCGGCAGCTGCTCTGGCTTGAGCCACTCATCGCGGTGAAAGGCCGCGATGGGCTGCTCCGACGTGGCGATGAGGTACTTCTCATCCACGGAGCTATCGTCGGCGCGCTCGCTGCCTTTGCCGACCACCTGGTGCAACGCCCACGGACGTCAGTCACCGGCCGCCTCCCCCGCCGTGCGGGGTGGCATCGCGCAATGTAGCACGTGCGCTGCTGGGTACCTTTCTAGCAGCTATTCGCTAACAGCACTTGACCCTATAGTCTGTTAAGGCTACACGGGGGATCTTTTGTCTTTCTGCTATGTGAGAAACAGTTAACGAACTATTACTCGGATCTGGCAAGTCAAGTTCAATTCCAGCTCACAGGAAAGACCAGTAACGATTTTCTAAATGGGTCCTGGCCTCCCCTAGGTCAACTCAACCTCAACTGAATACCTGGGAAACAAAGGCAGCCATGCGTGGTACTGGCCAACCACCTTCTTGTAGGTTGTTGTTGGCCTTCAAAGGTACACACTGACAGCACTTTTTCCAATTTTGTTAAGGCTATACAGGATAAAGCAGGTATAAATAATGAATGAATATATGGGGTGTTGCGTGTGACGTGAACATGGGTGAGTGAAGTTTAATTTATTACTCTTATGATTGTGCTTGTTTATCACAGAATCTCCTCTTTATAATGGGTAGGGGCCATGTCGCTGCTGTGGGTAAGTTCCCAATTGAGTACCGTTCTGTACAGCACTATAATGTGCAGGTAATATCTCAGCATTGGGAAGTTTGGCCAATACCATTTACTGTCTTTGAGTTTAGCTCTGGGATGAAGCTAGAGAACCCGGAGGCATCCCGTACATTATAGGAGGAGAATATACAAACTGCACACATAAAGGGTGGTTCCTAAGTCAAGAATCGAACCCAGTAGGAGCGAGTGCTGCTACCCTGCTGCCAAAGTTAGGCAGTGTGGGGGATGCACGCACACCGCTACACACTGGTACCTACTCACACACTCACGCAAATACCCACCCACCCACACAGTGACCCACACACCAATGCACACACCCATCCACCCACAAACCCACCTATCCACACACCCACACACCCACGCACACACTCACACATGTATACGCATACGCACACGTACGCACGCGCGCACACACGTACGCACGCGCGCACACACGTACACACGCGCGCACACACGTACGCACGCGCGCGCACACACACGTACGCACGCACGCACCTTGTAGAGTTCCTCGTCAAACTGGCTGAGCTGGGCCACCTCCTGCATGACCTCCTTGCGCATGAAGAACGGCGGGTAGAGCGGTGTGTAGTCTTGGCTGTAGAGCCGCTGCAGCGCCAGCTGGATCAGCGCCTGCTCCAGGAAAACAAGCGGGCCCTGACGCACGCACAACATCGCACGCATCGTTTTAACAGACTGTTGGGGCAAATGCTGTTAACTAGCACCTATTAAGGCCAGCACAGCACACGAGGGGTGGGTGACTAGCACCACGCCCGACTGCATGTCTTCCAAGTATTGATGTTTACAAGCCACACTGGGTAATTTAAGACAGAGTTGACTATACAGAGGCCACGTTATGATTGAAATAATCGCTACTGGTTTTGGCCATGACAGGAAATGGAACTCGGCTCGCCGGGTTCGTAGTGCAGCAGGGTAACATCTGCACTACCATTCCCCACACTTACCGCAGATTCGTCGGCCTAACGATGCCTACAACATAGGAGGTGGAAAGTCGCGACGGAGAAAAACGGTCGACACGACTTTCCGGAAACAGTAGCTCTTGACAGCAATTCTCATCACACTTCGGTCTATAACAACCTACATCAGCACGATCAACACCTGCCGTGTGCTCCTAGGCACCCACGGCTCGGCGCCACCCGCGCAGCCGCGAGGAGCAGCAGCGCGCCCCCACCTTGAGAAAGTACCCACGGCTGCCCGACACGATGGCTGCCTTCTCGCACTCGTAGCCGTCCACCATAACTACGAGGTCGACATGCGAGTAGCGCTGGCGGCCGCTCACGTCACCCCATGTGCGCTCCACCTTGTTGTCAGCGTCCTGAACAGACCACAAAATCGACGGGCACCCTCCTACCACCATCTCCGCTGCTGCCATTTCCACTGCGACACAACGGCGTGACACACATTTGTGTCTCCGTGTCTGCACACGTCTGTGTGGCGACTCTGTCACTTTGTGTCTGTGCAATACTGCGTGTCTGTATGACGAAGTCCGTCTGTGCGACGTGGTGTCTGTATGACGATGTCTGTGTGTACGACACTGTCTGTATGACGATGTCTGTGTGTGCAATGCTGTGTCTGTTTGATATCTGTGTGTGCGATGCTGTGTCTGTATGACGATGTCTGTATGTGCGACACTGTCTGTATGATGTCTGTGTGCGACGCTGTGTCTGTATGATGATGTCTGTGTGTGTGACGCTGTGGATGTATGATGTCTGTGTGCGACGCAATGTCTGTATGATGATGGGTGTGTGTACGATCCTGTGTCTGTATGACGATGTCTGTGTGTGTGAAGCTGTGTCTGTATGATTATGTCTGTGTGTGTGACGCCATGTCTGAATAATGTCTGTTCGTGCGATGCTGTGTCTGTATGACGACGTCTGTGTGCGATGCTGTATCTGTATGACGATGTCTGTGTGTGCGATGCTGTGTCTGTATGACGATGTCTGTGTGTGCGATGCTGTGTCTGTATGACGGTGACTGTGTGTGCGACACTGTGACTGTATGATGTCTGTGTGCGGGAACATGTGTCTGTATGATGTCTGTATGTGACGCTGTGTCTGAATGATGTCTGTGTGTGATGCTGTGTCTGTATGGCAATGTTTGTCTGTGTGACGCTGTGTCTGTATGGCGATGTCTGTCTGTGCGATTCTGTGTCTGTATGATGATGTCTGTGTTGTGACGCTGTGTCTGAATGATGTTTGTGTGTGATGCTGTGTCTGTATGACGATGTCTGTGTGTGCGATGCTGTGTCTGTATGATGTCTGTGTGTGTCGCTGTGTCTGTATGATGATGTCTGTGTGTGTGACGCTGTGGATGTATGATGTCTCTGTGCGACACTGTCTGTATGATGTCTGTGTGTACGATGCTGTGTCTGTATTACGATGTCTGTGTGTGTGACACCGTGTCTGAATAATGTCTGTTCGTGCGATGCTGTGTCTGTATGACGACGTCTGTGTGCGATGCTGTATCTGTATGACGATGTCTGTGTGTGCGATGCTGTGTCTGTATGACGATGTCTGTGTGTGCGATGCTGTGTCTGTATGACGGTGACTGTGTGTGCGACACTGTGTCTGTATGATGTCTGTGTGCGCGAACATGTGTCTGTATGATGTCTGTATTGGACGCTGTGTCTGAATGATGTCTGTGTGTGACGCTGTGTCTGTATGGCAATGTTTGTCTGTGTGACGCTGTGTCTGTATGGCGATGTCTGTCTGTGCGATTCTGTGTCTGTATGATGATGTCTGTGTTATGACGTTGTGTCTGAATGATGTCTGTGTGTGACGCTGTGTGTGTATGATGTCTGTGTGTGCGATGCTGTGTCTGTATGATGATCTCTGTGTGCGATGCTGTGTCTGTATGATGTCTGTGTGTGTGTTGCTGCGTCTGTATAATGATGCCTGTGTGCGTTGCTGCGTCTGTCTGATGATGTCTGTGTGTGCGATGCTGTGTCTGTATGACGATGTCTGTGTGTGCGATGCTGTGTCTATATGACGGTGACTGTGTGTGCAATGCTGTGTCTATATGACGGTGACTGTGTGTGCAACGCTGTGTCTGTATGTCTATGTATGCGACACTGTGTCCGTATGACGATGTCTGTGTGTGACGCTGTGTCTGTATTACATTGTCTGTGTGTGTGACGCTGTGTCTGTACGACGATGTTTGTCTGTCTGTGCGATGCTGTGTCTGTATGATGATGTCTGCGTGTGTGACGCTGCGTCTGAATGATGTCTGTGTGTGTGACGCTGTGTCTGTATGGCAATCTTTGTCTGTGTGACGCTGTGTCTGTATGTCGATGTATGTGTGTGTGAGACGCTGTATCTGAATGATGTCTGTGTTTGACACTGTGTCTGTATGATGTCTGTGTGTGTGTTACTGTGTCTGTATGTGATGTCTGTGTGCGATGCGGTGTCTGCATGATGTCTGTGTGTGTGTCGCTGCGTCTGTATGATGATGTCTGTGTGCGATGCTGTGTCTGTATGATGATGTCTGTGTGTGCGATGCTGTATCTGTACGACGATGTCTGTGTGTGCGATGCTGTGTCTGTATGACGATGTCTGTGTGTGCGATGCTGTGTCTGTATGACGATGTCTGTGTGTGCGATGCTGTGTCTATATGACGGTGACTGTGTGTGCAACGCTGTGTCTGTATGACGGTGACTGTGTGTGCGACACTGTGTCTGTATGATGTCTGTGTGTGCGAAGATGTGTCTGTATGATGTCTGTGTGCGCGAACATGTGTCTGTATGATGTCTGTATGTGACGCTGTATCTGAATGATGTCTGTGTGTGATGCTGTGTCTGTATGGCGATGTCTGTCTGTGCAAATCTGTGTCTGTATGATGATGTCTGTGTTGTGACGCTGTATCTGAATGATGTCTGTGTGTGACGCTGTGTCTGTATGATGTCCGTGTGTGCGATGCTGTGTCTGTATGATGATCTCTGTGTGCTATGCTGTGTCTGTATGATGTCTGTGTGTGTGTCGCTGCGTCTGTATGATGATGTCTGTGTGCGATGCTGCGTCTGTATGATGATGTCTGTGTGTGCGATGCTGTATCTGAATGATGTCTGTGTGTGACACTGTGTCTGTATGATGTCTGTGTGTGTGATGCTGCGTCTGAATGATGTCTGTGACGCTGTGTGTGTATGACGTCTGTGCGTGACGCTGTGACTGTATGATGCCTGTGTGTGCGATGCTGTGTCTGTATGTCTGTGTGTGACGCTGTGTCTGTATTACATTGTCTGTGTGTGTGACGCTGTGTCTGTACGACGATGTCTGTCTGTGCGATGCTGTTTCTGTATGATGATGTCTGCGTGTGACGCTTCGTCTGAATGATGTCTGTGTGTGTGACGCTGTGGATGTATGGCAATGTTTGTCTGTGTGACGCTGTGTCTGTATGGCGATGTCTGTCTGTGCGATTCTGTGTCTGTATGATGATGTCTGTCTGTGTGACGCTGTATCTGAATGATGTCTGTGTGTGACACTGTGTCTGTATGATGTCTGTGTGTGTGACGCTGCGTCTGAATGATGTCTGTGACGCTGTGTGTGTTTGACGCCTGTGCGTGACGCTGTGACTGTATGATGCCTGTGTGTGCGATGCTGTGTCTGTAAGTCTATGTGTGCGACGCTGTGTCTGTATGTCTGTGTATGCGATGCTGTGTCTGTATGTCTGTGTGTACGACGCTTTGTCCGTATGACGATGTCTGTGTGTGACGCTGTGTCTGTATTACGATGTCTGTATGTGTGCTGCTGTGTCTGTATGACAATATGTATCTGTAACGCTGTGTTTGTGTGATAATGTCTGTGTGTACGAAGCTGTGTCTGTATTACGATGTAGGTCTGTGTGATGCTGTGTCTATGATGATGTCTGTGTGTGCGATGTTGTGCCTGTATGACGATGTCTGGTGTGCGATGCTGTGTCTGTATAACGATGTCTGTTGTGTGCGATACTGTGCCTGTATGAGGACGTCTGTGTGTACGAGGCTGTGTCTGTATGACGATGTCTGTCTGTGTGATGCTGTGTCTATATGATGGTGTCTGTGTGTGCGATGCTGTGCCTGTAGGACGATGTCTGTGTGTGCGATGCTGTGTGTGTATGACGATGTGTTCGCACGACACTGCGCGTGCCTGCCCCACGCCAAGCCAGTCTGTGCCACACCTCATCGTTGCTCACGGGCACCGAGGGGTGCAGGATGTTGCCGACCTCACGAAGGCTGTCGAGCCGCATGGCCTCCAGGCGGCCGCGCTCTGCGTCGCACAGTGCGATGGCGCCGTCGATCTGCACGCGCAGCGCCTTGATCTGCACCACCGTCAGCGCCTGCGGCAACCATAACAACACGCAGTTCCCCCGTAGCCGCTATGGGTGGTCCCGCTACCAGCGGGCGCCAGGCGCGGTGCCCTTAACAAGCAGCCACCCGTTTGTAATAATGTTAATTTGTGACGTGCCGCGTATATTTATTCAGTGTCACGGGTATTTGTTAGGCTTTGATTTAGAGGCGCGAGCAACACACACACAGACGTAGGGGAGGGGACGGTAGCCACGCAGTTACCTGGCACCTAGATTATCCAGACACTGCATCCTATATATTACGATGTTATCAGTAAATTAATTAATGTGTTTGAATTAGTTGTGGGGAGAAACCAGAGAACCCAAACGAAACCTACTCAGAACACGGGGAGAACAACAAAAACTCCACACAGAAAGGCACCCAAGGTAGGAATTTAACCATCTAGCAAGCCATTATTTCCGTGAGGCACAAATGTTACCACTGCAAAACCATCCTGACGCCCATTTAAAGCTGAGTTCACCTAGGAGAGACCCAGGTTTCGTGTGGATATTCATTGCCGATGTTGGCTGCGGACAAGAATCGAACTCAGTTAGCTGGGTTCATAGCATGGCATAACAACCATTGCGCATTCAAGATGGAGCTTGAGCAGAGCCGGTGCTCACGCAGAGCTGGCGCTCACGCAGAGCCGGCGCTCACTCAGAGCTGGCGCTCACGCAGAACCGGCACTCACCGCCAGTGCCTCCGCCGTGAGCTCGTCGAGTCCTGGCGTCCCCTTAGGGAGCGTCTCATCCTGTCCAGAATCTTCCTTTTTCTGCAACCGCACGCATGCAGCAACAACAACCGCCATTCTCTACTAAGTGGCATTGACGTCACCACGGCGCCTCTGCCAGGCCATATCCACCTTGAAGCCACGTGAAGTGTCAAAGGCTCGCTGACAGGAGGTATACAGACCCTGCTGTTATGGGTTGCCTGACTGAGATGACTGGCAGATGCACCACTTGTGTTCCCTACTGTGCCAACTTGCTGTGTTTTAGCCGAATGGCGCTCCGCCCGTTGTTGTGAGCATCACTCCTCCACCCTCCATTGTTGTTTGGGGGCCACTGCCTCCAACTGCCCCATAACATCCTTCACGGTCCACCTCCACAGAGGTCGATCTTGACACCGCTGGTACCAGTCTTCAGCAAGTCCACTCAGCTTCAGATCATCCTATGCTACATCAGCCCATCTCTTCTCTAGCCCATGCCACGCTCATTTAGCCCCCTCTATCCGGCAAAACAGCAACTCTTTGGACATGCAGTGGCTGGGCATGCAGGCTACATGACCCAGCCACCTCAGCCTCGCTTGCCGGAGTTCACAAATGGGACTTTGTCCAGATCTTTCGAGAATTTATGAGCTCCTCACACAATCCAGTCTGGTTAAACCCAGGATGGATCATAGGCAGGCCAGCCAGAAAATGTCTCAACGGCGCAAATGTTCGGCCGGGGGGGGGGGTCTACGTTTCACAAGTATTGAGAAGAGAGAGCTCAGAATGAGCAGCAATCACCAAATCGTCAGCATAGAAAACACGGTTTGCCAATAGAGAACCATGCCTTGATCACACCCGGTCATTGATCAGCTTCCCATTATACCCCTACTAGAAGGAAATTCCACCGGTACATCAATGTAAAGCTTCTCGAACTACGTGGTTAAACAATATTAAATAATATAGGAGCCAGAGGGTATCCCTGTCTCACCCCAAGGAAAACACAGAATGACTCTGACTCCCAACCACGTAGCTTTACCCGGGCTTGCCCACTCTTATGAAGGTCTATAATGATTTTGAGCAGAGTCAGGGACCCCCAAAGTACGAAGAACAAACCACAGCCCTGGCCTATTGATGGTATCGTGGGCATTAATCAGCATGTGCCAAACTACACGTCTTGATTCGGCTTAGGGCCAAGCAGGGCCAGGGATGACGCACACATGGTGTGCGAAGGGCCACACTGACCACCGCTGGGTCTGGTAGTCAGTGTGGCCCTTCCGGTGGTCACGACTGGTGATGTGCTCTGCTGGTATGGCCGTCAGTGCTCGCACCTTCATCTTGTCCCCGATGGTTTTGCTGCACAGATTTTTAAGCTTGTTGAGGTTGTCGGCACGGAACCTGCCTGCATACCGCGCAAAAGCACATCGCCAATACCGCATGCGTTACATCGCATAGCACATCATATACCGCACCACATCATACACTGCACCACCACACACCACATCATACACTGCACCACCACATCACCCACACACACACCCAAATCGCATCGCGTACTCTATGCATCCCCGTATAGCCTTAACAGACTGTAGGGTCAAGTGCCGTTAGTGATCACCTATGAAGATCGACACGGCACAAGAGAAGGTGGGTGACCAGCACCATGCCCGGCCACCTTTATCTCCCAATTGGCAATGTTTACACACTACACTAGGTACTCATTTGAGGTTGAGCCGACCTAGGGGAGGTCCAGAACTGGTTCAGAAAATCGTCACTGGTGTTAGCCGTAAGTGGGATTCGAACTCGGGTCGCCGGGTTTGTAGCCCAGTGCGCTTACCGCTGAGCCACAGCTCCCCTCACACAATACCACACACAAACTCACAAACCACGATTAAGTGGCCTTAACGTCACCACAGCGCACCCCAGATGCACCTAAAGGGCCAGTGGCGCAAGGCCACACGCCACCAGATGCCACCTCGCTGACGCCGTGTGCCACCCGTGTCTCGCACACACCACGCGACCCCACACCACTCACAACATAGCGGGTGCCGCACACCACTAACGGTACTGTCCCTACCCCATCGCTCACCACACCACGTTCTCAATAACACACAACCCACACACAAAGACAAACGCAGCACCCCATATAGCCTTGAATACGATTGTGTGGAGGCCCACTTTGTGGGCCTCGGAACCAACAGGGACGCTGGCTGTGTACCCGTGATGTTCCCCTTGTGAACCCCCCCCTCGGAAAGTATATTATGCCACACAGACACACACGCAACCACCACTATCGCACTCAACCGCTAGATGCCTGCGCGCATCGGTTGTTAAAGCGGCCATTTGACAACGGCGTACCTGTCTCACACTGATACAATGTACCGCACGACACGAGGGTTTGGTGGGTAGCAGAACGACGATGGACTCGGCCCCAGCGGCTGAGGTTTTGTCCATAGACCCTGTCAGTAGGACAGTTTGGTTGGTGGTTCCTCAGTCAGCTGGAATTCGGCTTAGGGGGTGCCGAGTGCCATCTGCCAGTTCTGCCGGGGGAGAATAACTCCCCCGGAACGTTAAAGCTGCAGACAATTGAGTTCCGGCGGGGTTGCCGACCGGAGGGGGGCCATCCGACCGGCGTGCAATGCAGGGCCAAGGTAGGCGGGGCATTAGCGAGCTAGGCGGGGCTTTTGAACGGACGTTGCGCGCCATATTCTTGCCCTGTTGTTGTAACGGCTGGGTCCCGTGATTGGTGCGCTCTCTCGACAGGTCGGCGCCAGGGTGTTTATGACAGTGGCGATTGGTAGGAGAAAGACACGGCGCCCAGAGACATGGGGGAACGGCGGGGATTGGTGGAGAGACGGCCGTTAAAAGGGGGCGGTTCGAACCGGGGGAGGTATTTAAGGGAGCGCGGAGCAAGGAGGCGGGGAGTTGCTAGTTGAGTGGAGGCAGTCAAGGAGGGCAGCCATGTAGAGGGACGAGGGCAGTGAGTAGCGGGGTTAGTTAGCGGGGTTAGTTAGGCATGTTAAGGGCAGTCGAGTAGCGGTGTTTAGTTAGTTATGTGCGAGAGTTGTGCCCAGAGCTGTGCGAGAGCTGTGCCGAGCGGCTGTGCCGAACGACTGTGTGCCGCGTAGCGAGTCTGTAGTGGGGGAGCATAGATGAGGGGTCGCGAAGCAGTTGGGGCGGCTGAAAAGAGACCTTGTCGCGGCGCGCAAGTCTGCAGCAGCAAAAGACTTCAAATCAGCTATCCGGTATTTTGTATCGAAGCGGTTGTGTGGGCGAGCGTGGTGTGATTGCAGCGTCGAGAGCGCGGAGTAAGGTGTACGCGCCCGAGTGGTGTGAGCGCGGCCGCGTGAGAGAGAGAGCGCGCGCGCGCCGCGTGAGAGAGAGCGCGCGCCCGCGCCGCGTGTGAGAGCGCGCGCCCGCGCCGCGTGTCATTCAGGGACCTTCGCAGATTGGTGTCAGGAGTTGAAGATCGTGGGGGCTCGAGAGTAAATATTTACGGAGGTGGGGACCTTAGGAAATTGGGGACCACCACAATTGTATTAGTGGGTACTATGATGAGGATGGTGGTGCACGGC
>JAZEWT010000008.1:13876276-13889018 GCA_036362905.1 Mordacia mordax | reverse complement strand
TTGGCCGATTTCCTAGACAGACCGGCGCCGGTTGTTTACAACGGCGAGGATTGGTTAGTACGGGGAGTCCACGCTTGGATACTAGGGAAGGCGGCGCTGACTGGTGGAGAGAGACATGACGGTTGAAAAGGAGCGGTACGTCCGGGCAGCGGGAGTATTTGAGCAGGCGCGGAGCAAGGCGGGGCAGTCTTTTGTTAGGTCTTTTGTTGGGAGTTGTTGCAGTTGCAGTTGAGTCGAAGCGGTGAGGTTGGCAACCATGTAGAGGGACGAGGGCAGAGCGTAGCGGGGTTTAGTTAATTAGCGGGGTTTAGTTAGTTAGCGGGGTTAGTTAGTTAACGGGATTAGTTGGTTAGCGGGGTTAGTTAGGATGTACGAGAGTTGTGCCCGGAGCTGTGCGGGGCTGTACCGGCTGAAAAGGGACCTCATCGCGGCGCACGTGTCTGCAGCAGTAAAAAAGGCTTCTACCAAGACATCTGCTGTCCGGTATTTTGTATCGAAGCGTTGCGTGGGTGAGCATGGTGTGAGCGTGATCTGAGCGCTGTGTGAGAATGCGCGCACGCACGCACGTGTCGGAGCGCCGCGTGTGATCAATCAGGGACCGAGAGAGATTGGTGTTAGGAGTTAGGGATCGCTGGGGATATAGGGGAAGATATTTACGGAGATGGGGAAAGTAGTTATGGGGTCTAGAGTTGGCGGGTATCACAATATCATCACATCACGACAGACATCATCACAATCTCATTGACTTCCTCAAATAGTAGTTTCACGACTGGAAGTCCCACAATCCAGACACACAGATGCCTCGATTTTGATTGGCTTGTGACTAAATTGCTCCGTACTATGCGGTGGACTGACGATCCCGTTATGTCCTGTTTTGTGCCCTGTGTCTGCCGGGATAGGCTCCGGCTCTACGCGGTCCTGTAGAGAATCAAACGAAGGCTCGGAATGGCTGACTCCTGCCTGTGCACGTGTTCGTTCCGAGCACGTCCGCCTCCACACATGAAACGTCTGTGTGAGGCTCGCTGTAGCTGTAAGGCCAGGTCGCTCTCATTAACTCTCTCGGTCTCATTAACACCCGGCCTCCCCGTGCCCGCACCGAGGCTAAGGTTTGCGTCGGTGCTGATGTCATTGCGCGCGCATGCTATGCGCATGCGCACTCGCGGTAATGTAGGCGTCGCTCAGAACAAAGATGCCCCGTGTAGCCTCGGCAGGACGGTGGGGCAAGTGCTATTAGCGAGCAGCACCGATTAATTAATTCCACATAGACGTATGGGGGGGGGGGCACCACATCCGGCAGCTTTCGTCTCCCTTGTGCTAATGTTTTCACACCACAGCAGGCACTCATTTGAGACTATCTCGACCTAGGAGAGGCCCGATGCTGTTTCGGGAAATCATCACGGATCCTGAGCGGGGATCGAACTGGGCTCACCGGGTTCATCGCGCAGCACGCTAACCGGGGCACCACCGCTCCTCCACACATGTGCGACGACACCCAGGGGGCGGGACTACGGGGAGGCGATGGGCGGGGTTAAAACGAGGGTGGGGGAGTAAGGGGGAGGGGCGGAGCGCAGGGGGGAAAGAGGCGTGGCCGTCTCTCGAGCGCGCGAATCTCGCGAGATTTCGCCTGGAGGAGACTACAAGATGGCTCCGCGTCGGCAGCTGTGAGAGTCGAGGCGTCTCGGCCCCGGCACCAGCAGCAGGAGCGGCAGCAGCAGCGGCGGAGGCGCGGTGAGTGGGGGGTGAGCGCGGTGGGAGCGCGCGGTAGGCATGATGCGCGGGAGCTGCGCGCGGGCGCGGGACTGTAGCCACGCGCGCGGCGTGAGGCACTAGGCCCCGGACGCGGCCTAACGAGTCAACTGGGCGAGAGTGGAGGAGGCCGCGCTCCCCTCGCTCTCTCCTCGCTCTCCCCTCGCGCGCTCAACTTGGGCGCTCTCCTCACCCTCTGCGCTCTCCTGTCACGCGCCCTAAACTCTCCTCAAGCTCCCTTCGCTCTCCCGTCACTTGCTTTACTCTGCCTTGTCCTCGTCCCTCACTCTCTACCATAACCACTCCGCGCGCTCTCCTCCCTCGCCCTTGCAGCCCCTCTCGCTGTGCCCCATCCTCTCAGTTCTCAAGATTCCGATTGACCCACATTCTCCGCTCGTCCCTCCCGTGGTTCTGCGTTACTTTACCGCACTCCACTCCCCTGTGTTTATCTTCTCTCGCGCCCCTTCGCCCGTCATTCTTTTGTCACGACCCCCACCCGTGTCCCTCTCTTACTCCACACTCTCCCGTGACATGTGGGCCACTTCCATTTCTCGTCAACACTCCCGTCCTGTGTCCGCTCTGTAGGCCCCGCAGGGTCCTGCGGGGCCACGCTACGCCACTCGGCCTCTGTAGGCGACACCGCGCATGACTCCCGTCTCTGCGTCGCTTGGCGCGAGTCACTCATCTGTGCCGCTCGTTTCAGATCCTTCAAAAAGAATGAATCATTCGCTTGACAACGCCGTTTCCTACGAAGAGTTGGTGCGACTAAAGGCGCGCGCCATTCCGCAGAACCGCATGAAGGAGTTCCTGGACTCGCTGAGCGGCAAAAGCCCCGAGGCGCTGCAGCAGTTCACGTCTCCGCAGATGTACCAAGCTCCGGGTCACTGCATCTACTCCGAGAACGCAGACGTGGCCGGCTCCTTGCTCGAGTTGGCGCGACCCATTAGCTCCCCGCTGCAGCAGGACGGGCAGCCTGGCGGCCAGTCGCCACAGATGCAGCTGCAGATGAAGCAACAGCAGCAGATGCAGTGTCCAATCAGCGGTCTGCAGGCGGAATCACCGCAGGGCCAGGGCAAGCAGACACACCAGATACAGTTGCAGCAAATCCGAGATGTACAGCTCTCGCAACAACTGACGGTGCAGCAAGTGCAGCAACTGCAGCAGGGCCAGGCCGTGCATGCGCAGCAGCAGCAGATGCAGCAGAGCCACGGTTCTCCTCCCCAGGGCGGGTCACCGCCTCACGAACAGTCAGTGGCCAAGGTGGGTGAGCGGAGGCCGAGCTCGTCGGGTGTGCCCCAGCCCGTGAAGAAGCGCAAGGTGGACATGCAGGCGAGCGTGTCGTACGCCATCGCTCACCACCACCAGCAGCAGCAGCAGCAGCAACAGCAGCCCATGCACAACGCTGTGGCAACGGTTTTAACGCTGCCCTCCCAAAACCAACAGCAGCAGAATTACATCCCCGTGCATCAGGAACTACTGACGGTGGACAGCAGCCAGCTGTACGCCTCCAACGCAATTTCCCCCTCGCAAACAGAAACGTGGGCCATTTACACGCCACACGCGGGCGCCTGCGGGGATGCGCAAGGCCATACCAGCCTGCCACAGGAAGCCTACAGCATCGTGCAGGTCACCCCTGGCCAGGCCACCAGACTTGGCCTCAGGGGCCCAGGGGTCGGCACCGATGACAAAGACAACCCGTTGGTCGTGGCTAAAACAACGCAGGAGGTCATCCACGCCATCGGCACACCTGTGTTCGCGTCGCAGTTCGTCAACGGCAGCATCCAACTGCCAGTGGCCGTGCAGGCGGGCGGGAACATGTACACCTCGCAGGCCACCCAGTACTGGGAGCCGCACCAGCAGCTGCAGGTGAGGATCGTGCGGTCCACTCCCATAGGCACGCCACGCTCGCAAGCGCTGGCGTCAAGCGGTATTGAACCGAGACCGCTTTCGTGGGGATGAACACGAGTATGTGATGCACAATGTGCGTCGTCGACAAATGTAACAAAAGAATCAAACTTGGTTAATCCATGCAATAAAACTTAGTTCTGCGCTCAATTTGGCTCAACTTTAGCTCAGGGAGGTTGAATATCTTTTTGCTTGACACGCATCAAACTGTCAAATGCAGTGGGCAGTGCTGCCCACTGCTGTGTTCCCGGCAGGAATCTGAACAACCCATTGGCACATCTGTATTCTGTTAAATGTCATGTATTATTATACTATGTATTATGTAATGCATATTTGCTACGTTTCCCACTTGTACAAGGTGGCTAGAGCTGCTTCGAGTTCTGTTTTGTTTTCTTTACCTGATTTGTATTTGCTTGATTGTCATACTTTGATTTTATGATATTCTTCTGAAAAAACACTTTTACGAGCAGCGCTTTCGAGATAGCCGTGTCGAGTGTGCCTCCTCCCTCACTCTTGATGCAGCTATCCCAAAAGCGCAGCTGTAAAGAGCAATTCTCATACATTGAGCTGTGACAAGTTACACTAGATCTTGATTGTCATTTTGGTGGCCCGAGCCAATCTTGAAAATCAGACTCTTGTCCTGGTCTCTCGACGTCTCGCCTGTTTATGCAGAACACCTTCAACTCTGTCAGTGCACACTTGGGGCGTTCTTTCTGTGATGATACGAGGAACCCATTGGGAACTCGCCGAGCAATGCGACCCTTCGTGTACGAGATGCCCTCGGTCATGGAGCTATATACCCATGAGATTCGTTCGTGACCGCTGGTCCGCACTGTAGAGGGCCGCACTCTCCGCTGACTCAGCTTGATAGTTTAATCCTCTCGAGAGGGCAGCAGAACCAAATTTGATTTGGTGATGTAAGTTTTCACAGCTCTGTGTATAATAATTTCTCTTAAACCCCCCAAAAAACTTTACTGTTGCTGATTATGTTGTTGTTGACATTCCGTTCTCTCCGCAGCTCTGTGCAGCGCTTTGTGACCCTCGGGTGAAAAGCGCTCTATAAATGCAATTATTATTAAGAACTGTTCTTTCGAGCTAACCGTAGTGAGTGCTCTGCTTCTATTCTTCGTGATGTTTTGCTTTCCATGTTGGAGACAACAGTCTTTAGAGCATGCCTCCCAGGAGCTCCTTAGAGAATTGCTTATAAGAAATGCTCTAAAGAGCAATTGTGAAAGTTGATTTGGTTTTTTACACATATTTCTGGAATTTTAAACAATATTTCAGTGCAGATGGAGATGACTTTAATTCGAAGGCTTTTATGATCAATGTTATCGACGAAATCCATTTTTATGGGTCAGGTCATGCAAAAAATCGTGTCGTTGAACCCTCCACCACTCGACACGGCCAATTGGTAAGGCTTGTCACATTAGAGGCATCCTCAAGCGCCTGAGGATGCCTCTAACGTGTGAGGCGAAACGTCGCGAGGAGAGAAGAGGGAGCGATCGACGCGGCTGTCCCGAGAGAGCAGCTTTTCGAAGCAATCATCATGCATCGAGCCGTGAAAACCTACATCATTACAATGTGCCAAATCTTAATGTCATTTTTAGTTTTTCTAGAATTCTAGCAACTGTGTCAGTTACTCCGCCAATGTATGATAGTTTCATAGTTTTAATTACATTATCATTTTCACCCTTAGTGATGTTCAGCCTGTTTTTATTAATTAGAGTTCTGTTGATCCGTGCGTTGCTATAACCGTTTAATTGAAGAGCATTCTTGACATGTACAATCTCAGCTCTCAAGATAAACTACCTAAATACTCCACAGAAGGAGTTTACCGCATCACCTGCTCGTGCAGACAATGCTATGTTGGTCAGACAGGTAGAAATATTAGTACACGTCTTGGAGAATATCAGAGGAATATAAAAACTCCCAAACCCAACTGTCGGCGGTCGCAGAACACGCTTGCCAGAAGGGTCACACAATTGATTTTGACAACGTTGACATTTTATGTAAAAATCACAATTATTGGTCTATTGAAATTGATAAACAAATAAAATAATTTCAATCGTTCTAATAGCTATAAACGAAGTGCTGATTGGAAACGCATTCTCAAACAATAAACGTATCAGCTACATATATCCTAAACGTTAAACATAATCCCGTGCATAACACTGCATGATGAGGGTTATTGGACATTGTTGGTCTTTTGTCCAAATATTACTCTCGTAATTCGAAACACCTGACTGAACCTGAAAAAACCTAACTGTCAAACACCTATGTAATGTGTTGCCCCACCATCCAACCTCCCCATTGGATTCCTGCACTCTTGAAGACGTGATTGATGACGTCACGATATCCCTATATAAACAGACCCAGAATCGGACCAGTCTTCTGAGCCCCTCGCCCAGGTTTGGTGTGGGTTCCTGATGATGCTGGTTGTAATTAGCAAAACGTCATATTCAATTGTAAATGTTCTGGGTTTGCTTTTCCACACACCGGTGTGCTGAGAGTGAAGAATTGGCACGTTCTGTTAATGTGACAAGTCTTACTAATTAGCCATGTCGGGTGGTGGAGGGTTAAACGACACGATTTTCCTCTTCAGCATCTACCTACAACCTCTTGGCTATATCCTGCGCAGCCTCAATCTCAGCTACCATTGCTATGCTGATGACTTCTAAGTCTATATCCATGCAAAGTCATCCATCAATGCATCTGGTCTTTGCATGGCATCCTCACTGTCAACTGTGAAGGCCTGGCTCAATTCAAATTTTCTAAAATTAAATGGAGACAAGACAAGTTTTGCTTGTTGGAACCCCGCACCAATTGTCCAAGGCTGAATTTATCTAAGTGATGCTTGACGACCAGACAATTGAAGTTGCTAAGGCAGTCCGGAGTCTAGGTGTGACTTGATTCCTCACTCACCTTCGAGACACACGTCAAAAAGGTGACGAAGGTAGCCTATTTTCATCTCAGAAACATAGCCAGACTGCGCAATATCCTGCTGACGCTGAGAAGCTAATAGACATCTTTATCTCCTCACGAATCGATTACTGCAATGCACTGCTCCCTGGCACCCCTGCCTACCTGATCAATGGTCTCCAACGTGTGCATAATGCGGCTGCTAGAGTCCTCACTCGCACACCCATCCATGATCACATATCCCCAGTACGGATGTCTCTGCACTGGTTACCTGTTAAATACAGGATTGAATTCAAGATCCTCCAAATCACGTACAAGACTCTCACTGGCACAGCTCCGACATATATCCGTGACCTATTTTAGGCACCCTCCTCAACACGACTACTTCGATCTTCCAATACAGACTTACTGCATGTGCCCAGGTCGCACCTCCATTCGATGGGTGACAGAGCCTTCTCACACTCCAAGAGTCTGGCATGCCCTTCCACTGGAAATTCTTCAGCTGAGTCCTTAGGCATCTTCAAATCTCGTCTAAAGATTCACTTGTTCCATAGAGCTTTCAAGTCCTCCATCTTAGACTGTTGATGCGGCTCAGTGGTGCCATGCCGGGATGTTGGCTCTCTTCCGATCCGCACCTGCTCGGGAACATATGTTCCTTCCTTGTTTGTTTAAGAAATGTATTTTTTGCTGACTTTATGTCCTATGATTTGTCACTGCTGTTTGATTTTCGGTTGAACTGTTCTGATGTTGTTGACATGGCATTCTTGCCACAGCTCGGATTTGTAAAAAAAAAAAAGTTGTTGTAATGATGTAGGTTTTCACGGCTCGATGCATGATGATTGCTTCGAAAAGCTGCTCTCTCGGGACAGCCGCGTCGATGGCTCCCTCTCCTCTCCTCGCGACGTTTCGCCTCACACGTTAGAGGCATCCTCAGGCGCAGTGTGCGTGCGTAGATCCTATTGTTCCTTTTATATGTGTGGGCGCTATGCACGTGTCCTTTGTTGTGTGAGTCCGCCTCTGAGTCACCTTGACACTAATTTCCTTATCCATTCCCACCCCCGGAACTGTGATTACCCCCTCCCTGCTTTTTTCTGTGGCTAGTCCCTTAATTTACATCTCATGAAAATATTCCCTTCTTTTCGGTTCATGATGCTTTTAGTCTTCTGAATCTCAATTGCTGAACCGGAAACAAGAAATGCCTATAAAGCTCCGCCAATCCTGGAGGCCAGTTATTGAAGTCAGGAATGCATAGATATAGAACTATTGCGTGTGGACATCAGAAGGGCATCGTCTAGGTGTGTGAGGGGTATCTTTTCATGAGATCTAAATTAGGGGACTAGCCACAGACAAAGCAGGGAGGGGGTAATCACAGTTCCGGGGGTGGGAATGCGATGAGGAAATTAGTGTCAAGGTGACTCCGAGGCAGACTCACTCAACAAAGGACACGTGCATAGCACCCACACATATAAAGGAACAATAGGAACTACGCACGCACACTGCGCTTGAGGATGCCTCTAACGTGTGAGGCGAAACGTCGCGAGGAGAGGTGAGAGAGCCATCGACGCGGCTGTCCCGAGAGAGCAGCTTTTCGAAGCAATCATCAAAAAAAGTTGTTGTTGCTGATTTGCCGTTCTCTGCCGTTGTTGTTGACGTGCCGTTCTCTCCGCAGCCATGTGCAGTGCTTTGTGACCCTCGGGTGATCCGCGCTCAATAAATGCAAATTTAATTATTAAAAATGGATTTCATCGCAGATGGAGATGGTTTATGATGCAGCTGCGGTGCATGTAGTACGGTGATGGTCCACAGAGACCGCATCGCGTGGTGGAAACAACACTGATGCGATTCTTTCGATAAGCGGGGTGCGTGGTGCTTGCTTTTTGGTTTCTCTTTGGTAGTGATGGTGTCCTGGTTATCATTGCATTGGTGTCGTGGTTGTAGTTGTGTTTTGGTGTGGTGGTGGTGTTTTGATGTCGTGAAGTGTTACGCATGCGATGGCCTTGACCGTCCTGTGCTTATGGCTGACAGCCCCAGGCCCCCTCGGAGCAGCCAGCGCCACCCAGCGTGGAGCTGGGACAGCCAGAGCCGGCGGCCCCCCCAGATATGATCTTGGATGACACCCTGAAACCAGAGGAGGGCATGGCCTTCTGGAGGCAGTGGGCACATAACAAGAATGTGGAGATCACCAAGGAGGCCAGCAGCAAGCCTCCCACCAGTATGCAGCACGCACGCCTTATGTTGTACACACTCTCTACACCCTTCTCTGCCGACACCCCAATGTCTTAGCTACAGCGTGTTTACACAGGAAATTGTCATGAAGTTTCAGGACTATTTTTCAAGAGGACCCTGCCAGATTTTCATAGAGGGCATATTGTATATGACGATAATTATACCATTTTTTCGGATCATTTGCAACAAGTGTTAGGTGTATTAACTCGTACGCATGTTGATTCGTCCATTTGGTCAATGCGTTCGCGTGTAAACACTGCGTGTCCGTGTCTTGTGCAGGGAGGCCACCGCTCAAGTTCAAAGAGGATCTGCTGTCGGCCGCAGTGGCTGAGCTCAACTACGGCCTGTGTTTGGTAGCTCGCGAGTCGTGCCGAATGGATGGCACACCCTGCCCCTCTGATGCTCTCTACCTGCTCTTCCTCAATATCCAAAAGGTGGCACTCCCCTTACACCCTCTCTCTGTACCCTATGCCTGCAATGTCCTGCCCACATTTGCTGCACCTATGGCACTCACCAATTCGGCGGTGAGTGGGGTGGTGAGCAGCACTTCGAGCAGCGGTGAGCATTGTAGTGAACAGCACTGAGCGTTGCAGTGAGTGGCGCCGAAAGCGGCGAGCGTTGCGGTGAGCGGTTCTGGGATTGGCACTGAGCACTGCGGTGAGCCACGTTTTGTGGAATCCTCTCCCCACAGTTCATGTTCGATAACGGGCGTGTGGACAACATCTTTACCGACCTCTACTACATGAAGTTCACCGAGCAGCTGCACGAGGTGCTCAGGGACTGGCAGCCCAAAGTGAGCCCGCTCGGTAAGGCCACGCCACCGTCGCCTTGCTGCACATAAAGGTCCCCCGTTTATCCTCAACAGGCTCGGGTCAAGTGCTGTTATCACTTATCAAGGCCAGTATTGCACACGAGGGGATGGGTGGCTAACACCATCCCCGGCTGCCTTTGTCTCCCCAATGGCGATACGTACACACCACACCAGGTACTCAATTGAGGCCGAGTTCAACCTCGGGGAGGCCCCAGACCGGTTAAGAAAATCGTCACTGCTGTTGGCTGTGAGCAGGAATCAAACTTGGGGGGCCAGGTTCCGCTGCACCACCACTCCTTACCACCAGCACCACTTAGTTTAATCAGGAAATCATCATCAAGCCTTGGGAATTTTTTTTTTGTACATGAGGGTTCTGCCAAGTTTTCAGTATGGCCAATGCTGATAAATAATAATATTTTTTTTTTTAAGTGTCTTTCACCCAGAGATCATGAAGTGCTGAACGTAACTAAAGTTAAAACTAGCACGCAGCCTGATAAACAATGCAACCCCAATGAGTAGTGACGATATGAAAATAAAAACGCAATTAAGATAATTTGTACGCTATTAGGAATAGGTTTGTGTTTTGGGCACTTTGCAACATTTGGGTGAAAGTTGCTTTAAAAATGTAAATTGTTGTTGATGTAGGTTTGCTACTACTCTGAGAATCGCGGTCCGTAGCTATTCTTTTGAAATTGCCGTATTGAATGTTTCTCCTCTCTCCTTTGCAACGTTTCACATCCCACGTTGGAGGCATCGTCAAGCTTTTGAATGCTTTAGTTGAAACTTTTGTTTTGCATATATGCAGTGCACGAGGGTGTTCTGGTGATATAAACATATGGTGCAGCATGCAAGTAATGTTTGGGGTGCGGCCGCAGGGTTCATCATCCCGAGTCAGGTCACGGAGGAGATGTTGTGGGAGTGCAAGCAGCTGGGAGCTCACTCCCCAGCCACGCTGCTGAACACGCTCATGTACTTTAACACGAAGTGAGTCACGCACTGCGGGTATCGCTGTGAACCACCGCAGTGCATCGCGCCATAGCAACGATCACACTAACTTGCGTCCGTTATAACACCTTGTTTCTAGCAATGGTTACATAGCCCCACTTGACGTGACCAGACGTAAGCATTGAATAAAAATAATAACACTTCTAGAGCGCTTTTCACCCGAGGGTCACAAAGCGCTGCATAGCGCTGTGGATAGAATGGCATATCAACAACATCAGTCATGAGATGGAAGTATTAAATTGGATGTCTGGAATGAAGCCAAATGAGTTCAGAGTTGCCATGAGATCCCATAAAAGGGGGTTCCTTAGTGTTAACGGGGATGTTGAAATCGCCAGTATCAAGATCCTCTCAGAACTGGAGCACAGCTTAGAAAGCAGCCCAGACAGTTCATTGACAAAAGAAGTGATGAGTTTGGGAGCGGTGTTCCATGTTTCTGAGTTTTGGGAGCGATGATCTGTGTGAGTTTGGGAGCATCACTCGTGGTGTGCACCTGCACAGGTACTTCATGCTGAAGACCGTGGAGCAGCACGCCAAGTTGGCGTTCTCGCGCGTGCTCAAACAGACCAAGAAGAACACCAATAGCGTGAAGGACCGTACGGCCAGCATCCGCTACCTGCGCAACTATGGGCAGATCCAGCCCGGCCAGAAAAGTAGCGACCGCAGTCCCAGCAGCACAGCCCCATAGACACGCACGCACACACGCACATGGGCACAACTGCCGAGGCATCACTCAATCCCAAAGACGGAACAAGTGGAGTCCACATTGCTGCTGTACTACATTTGCTTGGCAAGCCAGGGTATGGCTCCTCTACCCATTAGAAGGGAATTTCAGAGCTAGTGTGTGATGCACCATCCTTGGCGACTGCTGCTTCCATAGCACTGGGTCACAGGCAGCTTTGTACAGCGTAGCCACCACTGCCATCACCGCACCCGGCTGCAGTTTGTTTTCTGACATGAGCAACTCGAGCCCCGCTAACAGCACCAGACCCTGCAGTCTTAAGATCAAGGTTATAATTACGTCTTTTTATTTTTGCAGTCACTGACGACATGTACGCCGAGCAGCCTGAGAACGTGGAAAACCCGCTGCGCTGCCCCATCAAGCTCTATGACTTCTACCTCTTCAAGTGGTGAGCTAAGCCTGCTTGCTCCGTCTCTGTCACTTTCCGTTCCTCTTCGTCGTGCTGTCTTACACCAGCCTTGGCTACCGCCCTGTCTCAGCCCGCAGAGCGTCAAGGGCAAGAGCGACATCTTCTACCTGACGCCGGAGCCTGTGGTGGCACCCAACAGCCCCATCTGGTACTCGGCACAGCCCGTGGGCACCAGCGGTATGGAGCAGATGCTGGCGCGCATCCTATTGGTGCGCGAGGTGCAGGATGCGCACTCGAGCGCTGGCCTGCACTGAGACAGCGGTGGCGGAGGGTCGCTGTGCGGACAGGATGGCGCCTCACCATGGCAGTTGGGCCCTGCCCCCCGGCGGCATGGCCGGCAGGACCCCCGGCACCACCCCCTTCCCTCCCCCGTCCTCTGCCGCCTCGCGCTAGGCGCGGTATGGCCGGGGACGGGTGTGGGCGTTGTCAGACGGTCCTGGACTCGGTGGGTTGGCGCGGCGCCCGGCAGCCCGCCCATGACTGCGCGCGGGCCCTAGATGGGGTGATTGGAGCAGGGGCTGCTTGTATATAACTGCGAGGCGCCACCCACCCGCGTGCCGCGAGCAGGGAGGTGAGTATTGGGTGCGGCTGTGATGCATGCGTTTTAGCGGTGGCGGCGGAAGGCGGCCACGCTTTGGGCCATGTGTTTTGTTGAGCGGTCCCGGCATCGCTCACCGCTTCTCTTCTCCCCATGCTTCTGCCGCTGAAGGGTTCGTAATGACCCCTTGCACCTTAGTCCAATGGGGAGGGGGGGGGTGTGCCCGGAGTCACCTTCCCCAACCCCCTCCGCGGGGTCCCAATCCATGAGCAGGGCCCATGCCACCCACCCCCTCATGTTTTTTTTTACGGTTGTTGAGCCCTGGCGTGGGAGTGGCCGGTGGTATCGACGAGCAGAAGCAGTTCTCTCAGGTGTCAGTTCACGGTGATTAGGAATTGATGCTTTTTCTGTGATCGAGCAAGTTACTGTGATAAGACCTAGGGG
>JAZEWT010000008.1:13860555-13871121 GCA_036362905.1 Mordacia mordax | reverse complement strand
CCCCCCCCCCCCCAAAAAAAAAACGTTATTGTTGCTCATCTGTCGTTATGTCGTTGACGTGCCATTCCCTCCGCAGCTCTGTGCAGCCTTTATGACCCCTGGGTGAAAAACAATTAATGCAATTGCAATTATTATTGTTATTATGTATGAGAATTGCTCACGTGTGATGTAGGGCGATAGTATAATGAAGAAAGTGTGCGGTGTAATAAGTAAAACAGATTTTTACCATTTCTGGCAATTATACAGGTGTTAAAATCTTAAAACACCAAAATAGACACATTTCACAATGTGTCTAGTTTGCAAAATCCACACATACTTGTGGCAAAATATGCAAACAGGAAGCTTTGATAACATATGCATTGTCCTTCAAACTAATTGGCAAAAAGTACCCATAGCTTAAACAGCTTCACCTGAGCTACTAAGCATTGATATTGTATTGTCCTGAGCTGACTGCCTTTTGGCATCATCTGGCTGACACTGAGACTGGGCTCTAAAGAAAGCCACGTCTGGTGTGGGCCAATTAGTTTGAAGGACAATGCATATATTATCAAAGCTTCCTGTTGGCATATTTTGTCACAAGTATGTGTGGCTTTTGCAAACTAGACACATTGTGAAATGTGTCTATTTTGGTGTTTTAAGATTTTAACACCTGTATAATTGCCAGAAATGGTAAAAATCTGTTCTACTTATTACATATGTACACTGGCAAAAAGTACCCATAACGTGTGCGGTGTTGCGAGTCTGCGTTGCCTGGGGCATGTTGCTCACATGCCCAAGTAGCTGCTGCTTGGCTGGACAGAGGAGGCGAAACAGGTACAGCACGGCCTAAAAAACAGATGTGCTGATGCATTACGTATGCTGAGCGGAGTGGTCTTTGCGATGACTGATACAAGAGTGGCAAGATTGGCCTCTATGGAAGCTCGGTAAGGATTCTATTGGGCAGTGCCAGACTAGGTGCACTGTGAGGCAATTGCGCATTTGGAGACAGTCTCACTGAAGCTATTGGGCAGTTGGAAGCAAGAGACATGCTTAGAATGAGCAGCATGCTCGGCATCTGCCAGTCATCTAAGACAGTCAACCGACGGCACCCGGGACTGTCCCGTGATTTCTTGCCAGAACCTTCCTCGTTTAACGGAACAGCCTCAACGTGCACCTAGACTGGCACAGGCTCCGCGGTGACGTCCAAGAGGCAGCTGTAGCTGGTGGTGGTGCGCATGGTGCCCGTACCACGCGTACGCGCTCCAGGTCGACCTCGGCGCGACGCAGCTTCTCCCAGCAGTAGTGTTTGTTGCAGCGCCGCTTAGGCAGACGGCAAAATTCGCCGGTGGGAGAAAAGACGTCGCGAACCAGCGGGCAACCGCACACCTCGTCCACCGAGACCTGGGACCCACAGGACAGAGAGATCCCCCGTGTAAGCTTAACAGACTGTGGGGTCAAATACAGTTATTGTGTCACACCAACGAAGGACAGCACAGCACACGACGGGGTAGGTGGCCTGCACCACATCCGGCCACCTTTGCTTAGTGACTTTATTTACACACCGCACCAAGTACTCATTTAAGGCCTAAGGGAGGCCCAAGACCGATTCATAAAATCATCACTGGTGTTTCGTGGCCGTGTATGGGAATCCAACTGGGGTTACTGAGTTTGTGGCGCAGCGCGCTAATCGCTGCACCACCGCTCCAACCCCACGACAAGAAAAAGATCTCCCGTCAAGCCTTAACAGACTGTAGGGTCAAGTACCGTTAGCGAGCACCTATGAAGGTCGACATGGCACACGAGGGGGTGGGTGACCAGCACCATTCCTGGCCACCTTTGTTTTCTAGTGGCAACATTTACATACCGTACCAGGTACTCATTTGAGGCTGGTCGTGAGCGGAATTGAACTCAGGTCACCAGATTCGTAGCCCAGCGGGAGGACAGCACACGCGCACACACACACGGAGGGAGACAACACACGTGCGCACACACACGGAGGGAGACAACACACTTACACATGGGGGTAGATAACACATGTACGCACACATGGGGGGAGACGACACACTTGTGCAGATAATACGCACACACACGGGGAAGGGGGGGGACAGACACCCGCATATACGCACATGCACACATACGCGCGCATACATATATGGGGGAGATGACGCACACACACGGAACGATATCCACGCACACAAATGCGCACGTACACACACGGGGGCGACACACGGGGGGGGGGGAGGCGCACACACGAGGAACACACACAACGAGTAGCAGTGACACCAAACTGCGCGCCACGATGGTGGGAGCTCTCCCACAAACAACGCAACCGCTGGCGTCTCAATGGCCGCTTCCCGCTGCGAGGAACCCGTCAACGACACTGCGGTCGTCCCCTTGTCCATTGCGCCCGGCGCCTGTGGCACCTGCTGTTCTACGTGGGCGTTCCGTTACCGTGGCGGCGGAGTGGCACCCCCTTCCCCCGTGCCCCTCCTTTCCCCCCTTTCCCCTGGACACACGCAGGCTAACCCCATAAATCAGCAGGGACATGGCAGCAGCCCTGGCAGCAGAGTGCGCCGGGCCGGCCGAGCGGCACATCTGAGCAGCGCCGATAAGGCGAGCGAAGTCATTACAAGGGATCGGCACGCTCGCACAAAACTACACAACACAAAGGAGCCCTGTGCAGCCTCAACAGACTGCTAGGGCAAGTGCCGGAAGCAAACACCTCTGAAGGCCAGGGGGGCATATGGGGTGGGTGGTTAGCACAACAGCCGGCCACCTTTGCCTTTCAAGTGGAGATGTTTAGATACCATACCGGGTATTCATTGTAGGTTGAGACAACCTTGGAGAGGCCCAGAACCGGTTCAGAAAATAGTCACTGGTGTTGGCCATGAGCTGTAATTGAACTCATGTAGCCAGGTTTGCAGCACAGTAAGCTAACCATTGCACAATTGCTCCCCACCACACCTATACACATGCATACATAGCAAGAGCATACACCCTGAGATCCACATATACATGCGCACACATTCTTGTACATTGTATAACAAAGACAAAGATTCCCCATAAGTCTAACAAAGCGTGGGGTCATGTGCCGTTCGCGAGCACCTATAAAGGTTGGCACGACACGAGGTGGTGAGTGACCAGCATCACGCTCGGCCGCCTTTGTCTCCCCAGTTGCAATGTTTACACTGCACTAGGTACTGATTTTAGAATGAGTCAATCTAGGGGAGGCCCAGGACCGGTTCAGAAAATCATCACTGGTGTTGGCCGTGAGCAGGATTCGAACTCGGGTGGCTAGGTTTGTAGTCCAGCGCACCAATCGCTGGGCCACCGCTCCCCACTGTGTATATACCCAGAGTATATAAACGTCTACACACATGCTATAATATGCCCACATTTATGCGTCAACACATCCATTACACACTTACCCATTCACCATCCACTCATCCACCCACTCACTCCGCACACAACAGGACACCTCACGTCTTTGATTCTCCCCTCTTACTACTGCCCCTGTGGAATCCCCTCTTCCCATGATCTCCATTGTCTCTAACCCCCAACTCTTATAGCATCAATACCCTGATAACCCTTCAAGAAAAGCGTTAACCTTTGGAGATACTGCCAACATGGGGTTGTGCGCTGTTACCAGACAGAGAACGCACGTGTGTTCATTCACATAGAGGGCCCTGTCTAACAAGGTCGATATGAGAGGACTGCTTCCCCCCACCATTAGGAGTCATAGACCCACCTCTGAGCCAAACCCTGGTGTAAATGGGGGCTGAGGGGGTGGGACCCCACTCGGGCTAACCCTTTGGAGAGCTGCTGCATAGGGCTGTGGACTGGGAGGTTCGCAAGGGGTAAAAGGGGGGACTGACCTTGGGGTCACGGGAGTGCTCGGGGCACAGGACCTGCAATCGCTTGCAGTAGGTCTTGCTCTGCGTGTTGTAGACGTCACAGAACAGGCGCGTCGCCCTGCACTCCCGCACATACCCCCGTGCAAACATAAACATCAGCAAAACTGCCAGTAAATGGTGGTCATGTGATCACGGCTCCTGCGCCAGACCATATGCACCTTAAGGTCACGTGAAGTGTCGAGGGCTCACCAACAGTAGCCTTCGGTACAGAGCCAGGTGCCTGACTGAGATGACTGGCAGATGTACCACCTGTGCTCCCTGCTCTGCCAACTTTCTGGGTTTTAGCCACCCGGCGTTCCGCTCATTGTGAGCATTCACCCGTACATATACACACACACACCCACCCATACACCCAAGCGCACCCCCCCCCCATACAGGCACACCACACACCTGTACACACACGCGCACGCACACACACACACAGGCATACACATTCGTATACGCATGCACGGCAGAGATAAACACAAGTCCACCACGTAGCCTTCAACAGGTTATGAGGGCAAGTGCTCTTAAAAGGGGCTATTAAGGCTGGCACAGCACAGTCAGATGCACACGTAGATTAAAGTGCACATACAGATGCGTGTAGTTATGCAGACACACACCTACATGCATCGGTCCGGTAAAATGGTGATTTCATTGGAAAACTATCTGCATATTTACTGTTACTACGTTCGCATTGTGTGTTGTGGAGAGAGTATTTATTGCACAGCATTGGCCCAAGCAATGCTGACTTTGCTGATGATGGGACACTAAGTGTCGAAACCACTCCATAGAAGCTGCGTGGCTGATGGGAGGTGTAAAGAAACTGTTTTCTGTACGTGGAGAAGCGGATATGGTAAAAGTGGGAGAGCGGGAGAACACGGGGGACAGTAAACAGGGGTCCGGGACGCTGTCGTGTCCTCCTCACCCCTCGATCTTGGTCGGGTACATGGATCCAAACGATGTCTGGCTCTCGTACTGCAGGGGAGACAAAGGCGGCCGGAGCAAGGGTGAGAAAGGGACCAGGGGAAGCACGTCACAGTTGACAGCCCTACGAAGCCGGTGAGAACGGCTCGGCATCACACGTCAGTCACGTCTCAGTCATACTTGTCTCTGTCGTGTGGCCATGCGACGTGTCTCCGTGCCCCCGCATGCGTGCGTTTCCGTGTCCTCGTGCCTTGACCGCACCTTAGCGTAGCAGCGCTCCATGTGCTTGAGCGCCGTCTTGGGGTTGATGGGATGGCCGCACGACACGCAAAAGATCTGCAGATCAGCCTCCTCGTTATCTCCGTCCGTGACCTGGAACACACCGGTACACGGGGATGCGGACATGCGGGGACACACGACGGGTTGGGGGAGACGGGTCACAGAAGGAGAAACAGAAAACAAGAAGACACAAGGAGAGATGGGGAGAGACAGGGAGAAGCGGGGACAAAGGAATACAAGAGACACAGAGAGACATGGAGGTGGGGAGACACAGGGAGACCAGTATGCCAGGTGTTAGCGAGTGTGTGAGAGCATGTGCTTTGCGAGTATGTGTGCCAGTCAACGTACGAGTGAGCAAGCAAGCGAGCGGCATGGTATGGTGGCGGTATAGTGTGGCGACATGACATGGTATGCTGTTGTGGTGGTGTAGCTGTATGGTGGTATAGCTGTTCAGTGGCGGCGCAGCCGCGGGGTAGTGGTGTGGCAGTGTGGTGGCGGCCGTGTGCATGGCGTGGTAGCTCTGCCGGTCGAGGTCTAGCCGTGTGGGTAGGTGGCGGTGCGACTGCGCGGTGCCGCCACTCTCTTCATGGCCGCACCTCCTCGTCCTCGCACACGGTCTGCTGCTTGGCCTGCATGATCACGTCCTCCAGCTCGAGGAAGCGGCGGTCCATGAGCGCGAGGCGTAGGCGCGCAGTGTGCTGCTCACGCCGCACGCCCTCCAGCAGACGCTTGCCCAGCTCCTCGGCCACGCACGGGCTCGCCTGCCACTCCTGGATGCGTTGCGGCAGGATCTCGTAGATGCGGCTGTGGACACGGGTGGAGAGGTGGAGCAACCAGCAATGGGTCAGCGATCTCCTGAGCTCTGTTATCCTCTATTGGCATGTTTGGCCGACTCAATTAGGCAGGATCTCTATGCATTGGTAAAACTTGTACCTTACAGTAGGAAGGTCCTGTCTGAGGTGGTTCGATTCTCACCTCAGGCACCTTTCTGAGTAGAGTTTGAGTATTTTCCCCCTTTTGGAGGGTTTTCCTCCGGCTTCCCTGGTTTCCTTTCAAAACTAAAAACCACTCATTAATTGACTGATATCATCATACATAGGACGCAGTGTTTGGCAAATGTTAATATCCCCTCTCCTCTCTTGTTACCTTACACGACTACTCAGCACCAACCATCCACATGCACGCATGGATTTCTTCTGGGCACTTTAGTTTCCTCCCACACTCGTTCTTGAATTGAATTAAACGTTATAAATTGTATTAACTTTTAATTCAAATCAAGAACGAGTGTGGGAGGAAACTGAAGTACCCGGAAGAAACCCATGTGTGTGTGTGGATGGTTGGTGCTGATGGTAACGCTCAATCAGCTGTAATTGCCCAAGCTCTGTGGTTCTATATGGGGATGTTTGGCTTGCTAAACATGGCAGGTGACAACACGAGGTCGATGGACACACAGTAGAGAACCAGCCAGAGATTTCATTCGGGGGGGGGAGGGGTAATAATAATAATTACATTTCTAGAGCGCTTTTCATGTGGGGGTCACAGAGCGCTGCACAGAGCTGTGGAGAGAACGGCATGTCAACAACAACAATTAAGAATATAAAGATGTGTGTTCCTTATTTGATATCTACTACAAATATGAATAATAGTATTACCGTTTCGACTTTTGCTGATTGATACATTGAAACATATTGTGTTATTATTTTAACAGGCAATACTTACAAAGTAAAATATTTTTCATCTAATTAATTATCGGTATTGTTCTTAGCAGCTGCTCTTTTGAGATAAGCGTGTCAATCGTTCTTCCTTTCTTCTTTGCAATGTTTTGTCTCCCACGTTGGAGGCATTTATGCGTACCATATTTAATATTTTTCACTAATTTTAATAAATTTGTAAAACATCGATATGTAAATCGTCATCATCAAACTTGTATCCACTGCTGGATGAAGGCCTCACCATGTCATCTGCAAGTATGCTGTACGTGTGTCAGCTTACAGAATGATTGCTCCAAAATGTCGAGCGCCAAACCGAGCAACTCCAATTATCACTCCTATTCCTCCTCACGTACTCGAGCAGTCAAGGCCTTCCAAGCCCCCAGTCAACCCTCAGTGGGAAGTCACTCCTCCTCTTCTGCTTCTCTTTTAGGCTGGAAAATTATTGTTTATATGCCATTTATACATCATTTTTGTTACTGACATGCCGCTCTCTTCACAGCTCTGCGCAATGCTTTGAGACCCTCGGGTGAAAAGCACTCTAGAAGTGCAATTATTATTATTAACATCAGAGCGGTTCAAATGAAAGTCAAGCAATGGCTATAATTTAGAGACGGATGTAATATAAGCGATAGAAATAATTGTTAAACAAACGAAGGAAGGAATAAGTGTTCCTGAGCAGGCACAGGTTGGCAGCAAGCCATCATCCCAATACGGCAAGTGAGCTGTATCAGGAGCCCTAGCTAGAGGACTTCAAAGCTCGTTACCAGTACCGACCGGTAACCATGGACACCAGTGTTATTACTAGCAAGCATAGATCAGGGCAGCTCGCAATGGTGTATGGGTTTGTGTCACTCCACGTCTCCCTGTGTGTCCCATCTCCCCGTGCGTCCCATCTCCCCGTGTGTCCCATCTCCCCGTGTGTCCCCGTCTCTCCTTGTGTCCCCATGAGACTTCCACGTGACTGTGAGGGCATGGTGTAGTCACTCACTTGGCAGCGAGCTTCATGCCGCACTCGTGACTGCAGTACTTAGAGGAGGGCCGCACGGCCTGCGTACAGCCGGGACCCAAGCATTGGCGTTGGCGCGGGGCCTCACGTGGCTCAAGTCCGCCGCGCTCGCTGTGCCGCACGCGCAGCTTGTGCCGGGCCTTGTCCCGGTGGCGTTCCGAGCGATTCTGTGGCACCACGGTACAGGATGGCCGTGAGACGCAGGGGGTCCGTGGCGGAGGACAAGTGAGGACACAAAGAGACACGCACACACAAGCTGGGATGTGCAGGGAGACACGGGGATGAGGGGGGAGGCAAGTGGGGGCAAGGCGGACAAACGGGACAAGCGGGGCAAGCGGGGGTAAGCGAGGACAAGCGGGGACGAGCGGGGAGTTGCCGAGGGGAGCACAGGGGAATACAGACGCCCATAAACAAATACGGGCACCCAGGGAAACTCCTGGGGGCCGTGAAAGGACGCGGGGGTGAGGGGTCTGCAGGAGGCACCTGCTTCTCGTAGCGGCGCTCGCGTTTCTGCACGTGTTTGAGCTTGACGGCGCGCTTACGGAATAAACTGTGATCCTGCGAGTCCTCCTTCCCACTGCTCCATGGGAACTGCAAAGACAAAGATTCCCCGTATAACCTTAACAGCTGTAGGGGCAAGTTCTGTTAGCGAGCACTTATGAAGCCCAGTACGGCACAAGAGGGGGTGGGTGGCTAGCGCCACACCTTTGTCTCTCGAGTGGTGATGTTTACACACCACACCTGGTACTCATTTGAGAATGGGTCATCCTACGGCAGACCTAGGACCAGTTCAGAAAATCGTCGCTGGTATTGATCGTGAGCGGGAATCAAACTCAGATTACCGGTTTAATAGCACAGCAGGCGAACCGCTACACTGCTGCTCCCCACACATGCACACACAATTCTTACATACCGCGCGCTGTGAAAACTACATAATTACATACAAGTGAACATCAACGATCCACAAGAGTACACACAAGTTCTTAGCGAGCGTCTATGAAGGCTGGCGTGGAGCATCTGTGGGGAGGGGTTTGGCGAGCATCACACTCGGACAGCTTTATGATGCGGCGTGCTAACCACTGCGCCATCGCTCTCCACGCACGCACAGACACACCCACAGACACTGGCATATGTGCACATACACGCACACACGCACAGCACTCGTGTCATAGAAATTGTAATCTGCCATAACTTCATATTTTTGCATACCGTACTCGTGTTACACCATAAGAATGGATATCCTGCAAGTACCCATTTTTGATATGGGTGGACAAACATCCCAATTTCGAACGGCAAAACTTGAGCTCGTCAGTGGCGCTTGCACTGGCTGGCTTGCCTTGCCTGTGAATCAGCCTCCATCTCTCAGAAAGTGAGTGGAATCTATGAATATGAATACGATGTGCGTGACCCCCCTGTCCTGCACCCTCGATCACCTCCCCCCCCTCCCCCCTGCCCAAACATCTGCACCCCCCCCCCACTCTCCCCAATCCAGATGTCCCCCCGCGTCACGGACCTGGTCGGCGCGGGGCGAGGCGGCATAGTCGTGGTAGGAGAGCAGCGCGTCCGAGTCGGAGGAGCCGAGGCCGGCACCACGCGGGGCCCCCTCCCGGCTCGAGCCGCCGTGATCGTCGCGCACGCGCAACAGCTTCTACACGAGAGAGCACGCGGGGACACACAGGGGACGCAACACACGGGGACACGGCATAGGGACAACATAACACTTGAAGAATAAGACACGCAAGGGAACACGACACAAACGGAGTACACAGCACACAGGATGAGGTACGCAACATACACGGGACAGAATACACAACACAGCGCACATGCATAGCATGTCAGCGCGTGCATAGCACGTGGTACAGGTGGCCGAGTGTGAGGACACACCCTGGAGCGCACGATGCACTGCCGGAGTCGGCACTTCTGCCGGATCTTGTTGGGGCCGCCAAACTTCTTCATGTCGCGGCAGAAGTCGCAGTGTCCGCAGTCATCGGTGCGGCAGCACGCCTCGCATTCGCCGCACATGCGCACCGAGCGCTTCAGTTGCTGCGGCAACGGAGCAATAATAAAAATACGAGCAGAGTCAACAACCGCAGACACGACAAGAGCAGATGAGCAGCAGCTGAGTCACCAATACAGCGAGTGGGTGAGCTTGTAGACTTTGTGTGGCCTGCCCCCGTCCTGTTTGGCTTTGCCTGCACAGCTAGAAACAACCACGTAATGAAACTGGTACCGGTCCAAACACGCCAATGCTGAATAGATCCCTGCAAATAACTCAACTGGTATCGCACACAGGCAGCAGTAACCTCGCCCTCTACTAGAAGAACCTGGCCAGATTCTTCTGATAGAAAGTCTGACGGCTCCTGCGTTGCCGAGCAATATTATAAAATACATAAATATATATAATATGCAGCAAGTGTTTGTATGTCTGTCTGCACTGAGAGTACAATTTTATCTGCACAACACTGAGGCTTTTTACTTATTTCAGCTTTACTTCCACTAATTTATTACGCTTATGAAATCTCTGCAAGCCGGCAGCATCATTCCCAAAAGAACATTTGAAATAAATCTAGGTCTAAGCAGTCACGGTCAGTAGAAAAGCTCATCAGCAAGAGACATCAGAAGCTACGTGCTGCACACTTGGAACATGATCGCCCGCCTAGCAGGTTCTCTGACGGTGATGACAATTCAATTAAGCAGTGCGCCACCCGACTTCTGCCGCTGCTGTATGGGCCCCCCCCTCGGTGGACCCCGGTGGGGCGCCCCCCCCCCC
>JAZEWT010000008.1:13792742-13805716 GCA_036362905.1 Mordacia mordax | reverse complement strand
GTGTGGGGGAGAGAGTCGGGGAGAGTGTGGGGGAGAGAGAGGGGGAGAGAGTCGACGAGCGCCGCGTCTGCATGGAGACCCGGGAGCGAGCGGGGCGCGACGTCTGGATAATGGCGGAGCGGGGCCCCGGAGAGACCCCCTGACGCCCCCTTCCCCTCCGCGCGCTCCCCACGGGGCCCCCCGCCCCGCTGGGGGGTCCCCTCGCCATGCCCCCTTGGGCCGACCCCCCGATGCCGCCGCCCCGCGCGCTCTGCCTGCTCGGGGCCCTGGCGGCCGCAGGCTTCCTCCTGGCGGCGCTCCGAAACCGGGCCTCCCGGGACGGTACGGGGCGCGGGGGGCAGCACACATACGGTGCACACACAGTACATACAGTGCACGCAGTACACATGCAGTACACACAGTGCACGCAGTACACATGCAGTTCACACAGTGCACGAAGTATACATGCAGTTCACACAGTACATACAGTACACACGCAGTACACACTGCATATATTATATATACAGTTCACGCAGTACACATAGTACATATATTACATATACAGTTCACGCAGTACACATAGTACATACAGTACACACGCAGTACACACAGTACATACAGTACACACACTGTATACGTAGTGCACACGCAGTACACACGGAGTGTATATAGTACACACACAGTACACACAGTACCCACATAGTACATAGAGTACACACAGTACATACAGTTCACATGCACAACACAGTGCACACCCAGTGTACACGCAATACACAAACAGTACATACAGTACGCACATAGTACATACAGTACACACGCACCACAGACAGTGCACGCGTAGTACACACAACACAGTACACACGCAGTACACATACAGTACATACAGTGCGCACACACTACACACAGTGCACACCCAGTGCATACGCAGTACACAACCAGTATATACAGTACACAGTACACACATTGTAATGCAGTACACACGCAGTACACACAGAGTGCATAAGTACACATAGAGCATATAGTACACACGCACTGCACACGCAGTACACACGCACTGCACACGCAGTACACATAGTAGATACAGTACACACAAAGTACATACAGTACACACACTGTGCACACGCAGTACACAGTACACACATAGTACACACATAGTACATACAGCACACACACAGAACACACAGTACTCATAGTACACGAGGTACCGTCACAATACACGCGGTATTCACAGTAAAGGCAACGTGAGTAAGCCGTGAGCACAGTGTTTACTGTGAGTGGCGGCATGTGTGCACTGTGTACTGTGTTGTGTACTGTGCTGCGCTCTGCGTGGAATGAGTTTCCTCTGAGTACGCGTGCTGGAGCGTGCCGTGTGCTTCACGTGTACTGTGTGATGTGTCCTGCGACTGTTGTGAGTAATGTGTGATGTGTACTGCGTGTGTGTACTGTAGCACAATGGATATCGTGCCTGACTGCGGATCAGAAGGGTGCAGGTTCGACTTCTACCAGGATCAGCTACTTTTAATGGCGAGCAATTGCTCACTGCTTATCTCCCTGGTGACCCGAGTTCGAATCCCTTTCACGGCCAACACCAGTGACAATTTTCTGAACCTGCCCTGGGCCTCCCTTAGGTCGACTCAGCTTCATATGAGTGCGGTGTGTGAATGTTGCCACTAAGAAACAAAGGCAGCCGGGTGTGGTGCTGGTCACCCACACCCTTGTGTGCCGTGTCGGTCTTCATAGGCGCTCGCTAACGGCACTTGACCCTGCAGTATGTTAAGGCTACACGGGGGGATCTTTGTCTTTGTCAACTGTGAGCACGGTGAATGTACTGTGAGTACTGTGTGCCCAATACTGTGACGTAAGTAGTGTACTCTTGATTACTCTGCTGTGAATAGAGTCATATACTATCACGAGAGATACCAAACGGAGGTCACAAGACACGTGGACTGCCCTGTACATCAGTGATCTTCACTCCTGTGGAGAGCGATGGGACCACTCTGGGGTGCTCCCCGCATGTAACACAGGCAGAACGCGACCCTTAACACACTTGTTATGTAACCGCGTTCCGGCGTCCGGCCGCTGATTGATTTGAATCTTTCGCGTTGAAGAACTGATCAGTAAACATTTGCGTCGATTTGGCAGCAGTTCTTGCGGATTGTGATGACGGGGAGAAGTTTCCACATTTGTGTGTTGTGTCAGGGCTGCATGTCAGGGTCCGCACTTGAGGCCACCTCGCGGGCGGCTCGCGGGCCGTGCCGTGATGAGCGCTGCTCGGAGCCTCGGCGCATGGTTCCACCTCCTGCGTTGCTGGAGGATCGCAGACCCGGGTGGTTTACACACGGGCTGCGTGAGTCACTGTGTCGGTCAATCTCAGTACTCGCTTGGTCCTGCACGGGGTGCAGGGGGCCAGAGCCTATCCTGGCAGATATAGGGCTCAAGGCGGGGCTATACCCGGATATGACGACAGTACATCGCAGGGCACTTTTGCTGGAGCAATTTAATCAGCAGGCCAGTTAACCTCGGCAGTGGTGTGTCTTTGGACGGTGGGAGAAAACCGGAGTACCTGGAGAAATGGGACGCGGTCGTGGGGAGAGAGAACACGCAAATTCTGACACAGAAAGGCACCCGAGCCGGGAATCGAACCCGGGGTCCTTCTTGCTGTGATGGCACAGCGCTACTCACTGCACAACCACCGCACTGCCCGAGTCTGCGTGTACGGTATCCATATCTTCTTGACAAGGGTAATAGGTTCACGAGATGCCATTGGCGAGGTTTGCTCACCAGGACGAGAGAGAGCCTCTGTGTGGGGTTCCTCCTCCTTCGATGAAGGAGCGCAGCCAGCGTCCGTGGAGTCACCGCAGAGGCCACAGTCGCCGTGCGCTGCCTCTCTATCCTCCACGCATCTCTCTGAACATCTCCGAGTGTTTGTATCACGACGTCTTCACTCTACGTCTCTATGGGATTTTCGGGCGCGCCGTGCAGATTTCGTGAGCCCCGTTTATTTGGTTCAATACCTACCTCAGGCGCCTCTCTGCAGAGTTTGTATTCGCTCACTGTATTGCGGTGTGTGAGCACGTGGTGCATGTGTGGGAGCAGTGGTTAGAGCGCTGCGCTGTGAACCCAGCGATCCCACTTCGAATCTGGCCAACACTGCTGACGATTTTCTGAAGCGGTCCTCTGTCGACTCAGCATTAAATGAGAACCTGTTGGAGGTGTAGACATCACTGGGGAGACAAAGGCGCTGGGCGTGGTGCTGGTCACTCACCACCACATAAGTTTTCATAAAAAAAAAACGACACTTGCCCCTACAGGCTGGTAGAGCTATCCAGGTGATCTTTATCATTTAGTGGTGCAATTTACCATCATCCTTGGTCAACCAATGGCACCTCCGTCTGTCTGGTGACCTCCTGCCATCAGTGAGCCAGCCTTACACATCTCACGTGGCTTCAAAGTGTCTGGCAAATGTTGGCGCCATCTAACCTTATGGCTGCCCTCCCTCTACCCACCTTCCTGTGGTTTTATCGCACCTCAGAGTCTCTTCAAACGAATACAGTCGACAATGAACGAATCCTCTCCGCGCTGTGGATTCTAATCTTAATTTGTTAATGTGCACCTGGCCTTGAACAATTGCTCTTCTAAACGTCACCACCTGGTGGCAAATGGCAGTTGTGTAAGTGAAGTTCGTATTTTCTCTTCTTGATATGCATGGGTTTCCTCAGGGTTGTCATATTTCCTGTCAAAGATAAACCTACCACACATGACAGAACTGATATTGGCCCACAGAGACAGATATTTATTGTTACATGAAATGCCCAGTGCCCTGCATGCAGGATTCCTACAATACAAACATTTGAGCTGACCCTAGCGCAACAATAAGAAACAGCATTGCAATGCTAAACAATGGCCTGTAAGTGGGATCATACAACAGTAACATCGCTTCATGCATCAGTGGATAGAGCATGGTGGTGTTGGCACAAACAGTACACAGGAGTACACCGTACGCATCTAGTAAACACACCACGTCTTTGTCACGTCGGGGTCCGGAGTCCTCCCGCCAGTACCACCCGCGAGGCTGGGACAGTGCGGTCGTTCAAGGCGAGGAGCGGCGAGGAGCATAGCGAGCAGTGAACCACGCATACTCAGGGGCCCAGCAAACTTCACTCTAGAAATAATGGATGTTACATGAGGGGGAATTGCCTCGAACACGACAGGCTCCACAATCAGAACAAACAACTACAGAATTAATACTCATGCGTAGGCCCCGTTCGCAACCCGTCACAGACACGTTTTCCCCGAATGCTTTGTAAGATATGACCACGTGCGCCACCTTTTTCGAGGCGTGATTTGACCGGTGTCACAGTAGACCCTCTAGCAGCGATGCGTTACCCGAATCGATCTCCTGTGTGGCTCCGCCTAATACCTGCTCGCCTCCGTGTGCTCGGCATCTCTGGAGCTTGCCCTGCGACTTTCTCCTCTTGCAGTCAATCGCCCACTGTTGGGAAACCATGGATGTTTTCATTCCGTCTAACGGGTTCCCCCCTGGCCTAAAAGCCTCCAAGGAGAACGTGCTGTGCAGCAGTGGGCCATTAAATCCGTGGTCTGGTGGCGTGGTGAGTGCAGAGGTGGGGGTTGGGGCGGGTCATCGGGGGTCTTCCAGGGGGCTTCGGGAGCAGTCGTTATGGGCCCTATGGTACCATGGAGCTCACACTGTGGCCTCAGCTACAGCTTAAGAACACCTCCGTACATGAAAACATTCCCAGAATGCACGGTTGGGTTCCAAAGTCAACACCCACCGAAGCAACTGTTCCCAATAGCGAGTGCCTTCCCCAGACACTCGGCCTGGTTGTCAGGCAGCCACACACAGCCACTCAGCGCAGTCGCACAAAGTGCAGTGACAGCTCCAAGTAGGCTGCATACAAGCACTGGGGTGTCTCGGGGTCACCTCCCTCTCCTCTTTTCAGCCCACAATTACTCCCAACCCGGCTGAGTCTGAAACAAGAGTGAGGCTCCTGTTAAGATCATGTTCCCACATCCAGTGACTCCACCGCCCACTGCAATGCTGTGTCTCCTATTCCGCTGCTCGACAACTGCCTCCACGCCCTTCAAGGCGTTCTCTTCGGCTCCCTCCTCCTGTCAGGATGTTCACCGCCTTACCCTCATGGGTTCTAAGAAGGCCCCTAGCACCTGTTGCACGCTCTCCCCACCTCCCTATTACCTCTTAACTCATCCTACCTGAATGCAGGCTCATGAAATTAAGCCAATCTCATCGTTGTTGTAAGGATGAGCTGTCACTTATACCACCAGGTTTAGCAGGGACCACCCTGTGTCTGCCAGCACCCATGCTCTTACGTTTGGCCCAATGTATTGTGCCGGGAATATTTGTAGGAAGGCGGCGCGGTGGCCCAGTGGTTAGCGCTGTCGCCTCACAGCAAGAAGGTCCCGGGTTCGAATCTCTCGGCTCGGGTGCCTTTCTGTGTGGTGTTTGCATGCTCTCCCCGTGTCTGCGTGGGTTTTCGCCGAGCACTCCAGTTTCCTCCCACGGTCCAAAAAGCATGCTGCTACATAGGTTAATTGGCTCGCAGGCTAAATTGCCCCGCAGTGCCTGGCGATGGACTGGCGTCCCATCGTCGGTATATCCTTGCCTTGCGCCCTGTGTCTGCCGGGATAGGCTCCGGCTTCACCGTGACCCTGTATAGGAATAAGCGGTTTCAGAAAATGAGATGAGATGAGATATTTGTAGGAAGGACAGGCTTCATGAACCTTGTGACTGATCATGTTGATGTTGTTGGTGTTGATGAACACGCGATTTGTGAATACGCGGGACACGATTCGAGGGAATTAAAGGTCGCGTGACCCCGTGACCGTCTCACCTTGAAACATGGCACTTAAAGTGGGGGTGACAGTGCAGAGAGAGGGAAGAGTGAGGTCCACGGTATTCACACCGCCCCTCCTCATGTCCCCCCTCGCACCCCCGTGTCACATCCCCGTGTCACATCCCCCCCGTGCCCCCCTCCCCCCCCCCATGCAGGCCAGCTGGCCGTGGGTACGTGCGAGGTGGTGGCACTGGATCGGGGTGGCTCGGATGCAGCGCGCAGCGTGGCGCGTCAAACCGCGCGCTGCGCATGCCGGCGGGGACACGTGGCGGGCACCACGCGGGCCCGGCCTGCCTGCGTCGAGGGTCAGACACTCCACGGGGCCCACTCACAAGGGCCCACTCCTACAGAGGTCCATTCACTCCTGCAGGGACCCACTCACTTCTGCAAGGGCCCTATTATGCATTCAGGGGCCCACTCACTCTTACAGGAGCCCAATCACACAGAGGGTCATGGGTCACTCTTAGGGGGACCACTAACTTCTATAGGGGCCCAGCCTCTCTGTATGAGAAGGTCGCGGTCTCTGTGAGGGAGAGTGAGGGGGGGCGTCTGTGCATGGAGGGTGGAAGGGATGTAGGACTGTTTCATGGGGAGGGGGGCGAGCAGCTTGTGTGTGAAGCTGGTGTTTGTTGGTCACGCTGTGGTGGCTGCGCATACAGCTTTCACTGCGGCCAAGGGGGGCTCTGGATGGGTGCGAGTGGATGGTAACCCCTCCACCTTCAGGTTAACTAAAACAGAATCACAATTACTTGATTGTAAGCTTGTGCTGGAGGCCCCGAGGAGACAGGTGTCTATGATGTCTCCTGGCCAAACCCCATTTGGTAAAGACTGGAGACTGAATATCTGCTCTCGGGGTTCCTTCAGAAACAACAAAAGAATTGCCGTGTGTAGCCACGTGGAAGATTTGAGGGCTCATTGCAGAGGATAAGCTACGACTCCTCTGTCGGGAGCTGCACTGATACTGTCTGGACCTCTGTGGTATACAAGAGTTCCGATGGAGTGATTCTGGCTGCAGTCATCATGAGGGGTGAATAGGTCCTCTACTGGGGATGGGAAACTGCCAGACAACAGAGAGTAGCTCTTCTTCTCCATTCAAACCCACAGTGGACTGGTCTCGGCTTGCTGATGAAAGCTGCAAGCGAAAATTGCATAACGGCTGCTCCTGATGCTGAGTGGAAATGGGTGAGGTTGAGGACTATGGCTTATGCAGTTATAAAGGCTACCCTGGGTATAATATGGTCCAGACTTTCACAGAGACCTCTCTGGAGGGGACGTTCCAGCTATCTGAGAGAAAGCGGAAATCCCACTTCCACCATAAACAACATCCCATGTCCGCGAATGATGAGGTTAACTGCAACCTCCGCTGAGAGGTTCGAAGAGCTGTGCTGCATTGCAAGTAGTTGGAGGCTGCTTAGGAGATGGAGTCTACCTCCGTAGCTTGTGATTACAAATCAATTTTTAATACCATCAGAAAAGTGACTTGCAACACCACACCCATTAGTTCCTTAGTAGGAAATTGTGATTCAATCTGTAACCCCCAAGGACAAGTTAGGAGGTTTGCTGATCATTGCTGTGATATCTCCAGGGAGAGGAACCCTGCCGGGGCTGCGGTGCCTCAAATATTGGAAAATGTAGCTACCCCGTGTGAGTGGCTGGCGGATGTACCATCTGTTGAGGAAACACGTAAGGCGCTTTAGAACCAGACTCGGAAAAGTGTCAGGCTGCAATATTCCAAGCCGATGGGCTGAGGGAATCTGGTGTCTGTCTGCAGACTGCCCCAAATGACATCAATTCAACCGTTTGGACCAGAGGATGAGTTCTGCAGGATTGGAAGGATATAATAACTACAGAGGCATCTCGCTTCTTAGTGTGCCGGCAAAGATCTTAGCCAGGATTAGCAACATAGCCTTACAAGGCTAACTGGGAGAGCCTTGCGGCACCCCAATGTGGTATTAGGCCGGGGCGGTCCTCACAGACGCCGTTTTCTCTATCCAGCTGCTACAGCAGAGGTGTCGGGAGTTCCAACAAGACCTGCATCTCTGCTTTCTTGACTTGTCAAGGCCTACGATACCATGAGTAGGCCAGGGCTGTGGGTTGTTGTTCGTACTTTTAGGGTCCCTACCTCTGGTCACAATCATTAAGGACCTTCATGATGGTCTTTAATGATTGAGTCAGAGCCATTCCCTATTCACCTTGTAGTGTAACAGGTATGCCCTCTGGCTCCTACGTTATTTAACATGTTTTATGACCACGTAGTTCTAGATGCTTTCCATGGATGTTCCAATGGAACATCCATCTGGTACAGGTACAATGGGATGCTGATTGATTCCCAGCTGTGGTCAATGGATGGCTCCCTATTGACCAGCCATGTTATCTATGCCGATGGTCTGGTAATCTCCACTCACTCTGAGGAGGAGTTGGGAGTTCTGCTGTTAAACCTCGGAGCTTGCCACAAAGATGTGGGATCTTATCATCAGCCCCACTAAAAGTAAACACCTGCCTGGGGATTTTATGCGACTGAACAATCCAGCCCTTTAGCCCTCCATGAGTGATGAGGCAATTGTGTAGAGTGGAGAATTTACTTTATCTCGGCAGTGTGTTTATTGCGGGTTCTAGTTTAGTAGCAGAGGTCTCACTTCAAATCAGTGGGGCGGCATTATATTTTCATCAGCTGCGTAATGCTGTGATGGCTTCCTATTGCTGCCTGGCTCGTTGCTCTACACAAAGCTTTGGGTCTTCTCTGCTGCAATCATTCCTTCTGTTCTTCATCCTTGCGAAACGTGGACCCTCGCTGGCAGAACATCTGCACCGATTTGGAACTTTCCGGCTGGCCTGCTTACAATTGTGTGAGGAATGCACAGATTTTCAAAAGATTTGGACAAAGTTCCAAGGGTGAACTCCTACGGCAGGTGAGGCTGCGGTGGTTGGGTTATGCAACCCACATGCCCAGCCACCACATGCCGAATCAGCTTCTGTTTGTCCAGATAAGGGGATAAATGAACGCGACATGGGCTAGAGGAGGCATGAACTGATGTGGCACAAGAAAATCTGGAACTGAGTGGGCTTGCCGAAGACTGGCACCAGCAGTGTCCAGATCAATCTCTATGGGTCGTGAAAGACGATGCTGGGCAGTCGGAGGCAGTCGCCCTCCAGTTACAGCAGAGGGCAGAGGAGCGACGCTCACAACAACGAGCGGAGCGCCAGGTGCATAAACACAGCAAGTTTGTAGAGTAGAAAGCACAGGTAACGCAGACCGTGCCTCATCGGTCAGCCCATGCACCTGGCTCTGTCCCATGACCTCCTGCCAATGGAGCTTTGTCCTTTCGCGTGGCCTCAAAGTGCACCTGGCCTGGCACAGGCGCCATTCACAGCCAACACCAGTGACGATTTTCTGAACCAGTCCTGGAATTTCCCTAGGTCGACTCAGCCTCAAACGAGTACCTGGTGCGGTGTGTAAACATTGCCACTAGGGAGGCAAAGTCGGCTGGGTGTGGTGCTGGTCATCCACCCTATCGTGTGCCGTATTGACCTTCATTGGAGCTCGCTAACAGCACTTGACCCTACAGTCTCTTAAGGCTATATGGGGGATCTTTGTCTTTGTATGATGTGTGTGATGTGTGATGTGTGATACTATGTGTGTAATGCTATGTGTGTGATGTGTGTGTTTGATATGTGTGTGGTGTGTGTGTGTTATGTGTGTGTGATATGTATGTGATGTGTGTGTGTGAGGTGTGTGTGTACTGTGCAGAGTGATGTGTGTGTGTGTGATACTGTGTGTGTGATGCCGCGTATGTGATGCTGTGTGTGTGCGTGATGCTGCGTGTGTGTGTGCGTGATGCTGCGTGTGTGTGTGCGTGATGCTGCGTGTGTGTGTGCGTGTGCGTGATGCTGTGTGTGTGTGTGATGATGTGTGTGTGTGTGTGCGCGTGATGCTGTGCGTGTGCGCGTGTGTGCGCGCGAGATGCTGTGTGTGTGTGTGTGTGCTTGATGCTGCGTGCATGCGCGATGCTGCGTGTGTGTGTGCGTGTGTGTGTGCGTGTGTGTGTGATGCAGTGCGTGTGTGTGTGCGTGCCGCTGTGTGTGTGCGCGCGCGTGTGACGCTGTGTGTGTGTGTGCGCGTGACACTGTGGGTGTGTGTGCGCGTGACGCTGTGGGTGCGTGTGTGTGTGCATGACGCTCTGTGTGATGCTGTGTGTGTGCGTGCGTGATGCTGTGTGTGTGTGTGTGCGTGATGCTGTGGGTGTGTGCGTGATGCTGTGTGTGTGTGGGTGCGTGATGCTGTGTGTGTGTGCGTGATGCTGTGTGTGTGTGTTCGTGATGCTGTGTGTGTGTGTTCGTGATGCTGTGTGTGTGTGTGTGTGAGATGCTGTGTGTGATGCTGTTTGTGTGCTGCTGTATGTGTGAGTGATACTGTGTGTGTGATGTTTTGTCTGTGTGATGCTGTGTGTGTATGCGAGGCTATGTGTGATATTGTATGTGTGCAGCTATGTGTGTGTGTGCTACCGTGTGTGAGATGCTTTGTCTGTGTGATTTTGTGTTTATATGCGATGCTACATGTGTGATATTGTGGGTGTGATGCTTTGTGTGTGTGATACCGTGTGTGATGCTGTGTGTGTGATACTGTGTGTGTTATTCTGTGTGTGTGTGATACTGTGTGTGATACTGTGTGTGTGGTTCTGTGTGTGTGATACTGTGTGGGATGCTGTGTGTTTGAGTGATACTGTGTGTGATGCTCTATGTGTGTGATACCGTGTGTGAGATGCTTTGTCTGTGTGTTTGATACTGTTTGTGTGATGCTCGGTGTGTGTGTAATACTGTGTGTGTGGTTATGCATGTGTGACGCTGTGTGATGCTGTGTGTGTGATGCTGTGTGCGTGAAACTGCGTGTGATGCTTTGTGTGTGATGGTGTGTTTGTGATGCTGTGTTTTGTGATGCTGTGTGTGTGTGATTCTGTGTGTGATACTGCGTGTGATGCTGTGTGTGCGAAGCTGTGTGTGTGATTCTACGTGTGATGCTGTGTGCATGATGCTGTGTGTGTGATACTGTGTGTGTGATGGTGTGTGTGATGCTGTGTGAGTGTGATGCTGTGTGAGTGTGATGCTATGTTTTGTGATGCTGTGTGTGTGTGATGCTGTGTGTGTACGTGATGCTGTGTGTGTATGTGATGCTGTGTGTGTACGTGATGCTGTGTGTGTACGTGATGCTGTGTGTGTGTGATGCTATGTGTGTGATGCTGTGTATGAATGTGATACTGTGTGTGTGATGCTGTGTGTGATGTTGTGTGCGTGATGCTGTGTGCGTGATGCTGTGTGTGTGATGCTATGTGTGTGATGCTGTGTGTGTGATGCTGTGTGTCTGTGATACCGTGTGATTGATGCTGTGTGCGTGATGCTGTGTGCGTGATGCTGTGTGTGCGTGTGTCATTCTGTTTGTGTGTTGTTGTGTGTGTTATGCTGTGTGTTTATGTGATACTCTGTGTGAAGCTCTGTGTGTGTGATACTGTGCGTGTGATGCCGTGTGTGTGTGTGATACTGTGTGTGATACTGTGTGTGATGCTGTGTTTGTGTGTGTGATGCTGTGTGTGTGTGATGCTGTGTGTGTGATACTCTGTGTGATGCTGTGTGTTTTGTAGTGTGTGTTGTGTGTGTGTAGTACTGTATGTGTGATACTGTGTGTGTGATGCCGTGTATGTGATGCAGTGTGTGTGTGTGTGAGTGATACTGTGTGTGTGATGCTATGTGTGTGATGCTGTGTGTGTGATGCTGTGTGTCTGTGATACTGTGTTTGATGCTGTGTGTGTGATTATGTGTGTGTATGATGTTGCGTGTGATGCTGTGTATGTGTGTGATACTGTGTGTGATACTGTGTGTGTTGTAGTGTGTGTTATATTGTGTGTGTGTGGTACTGTCTATGTGATACTGTGTGTGTGATGCCGTGTGTGTGAGTGATACTGTGTGGGATGCTTTGTGTGTGTGTGTGTGTACATGATGCTGTGTGTGTGCGTGCGTGATGCTGTGTGTGTGTTTGCGTGATGTTATTTGGGTGTGTGTAATGCTGTGTGGTGTTGTGCGATATGCTATGTGTGTGTGTGTGCGTGTTGCTGTGTGTGTGATGCTGTGTGTGTGTGCGATGATGTGTGTGTGATGCTGTGTGTGTGTGATTCTGTGTGTGTGTGCGTGATGCTGTGTGTGTGTGTGCGTGATGCTGTGTGTGTGTGTGTGCGTGATGCTGTGTGTGTGTGTGTGTGCGTGATGCTGTGCGTGTGTGATGCTGTGTGCGTGATGCTGTGTGTGTGTCATGCTGTGTGTATGATGCTGTGTGTGTGATGCTGTGTGATTGATGCTGTGTGTGATGCTGTGTGCATGATGCTGTGTGATTGATGCTGTGTGTGATGCTGTGTGCATGATGCTGTGTGCATGATGCTGTGTGTGTGATGCTATGTGTGTGATGATGTGTTCGTGATGCTATGTGTGTGTAATGCTGTGTGTATGATGCTGTGTGTGTGATGCTGTGTGATTGATGCTGTGTGTGATGCTGTGTGCATGATGCTGTGTGCGTGATGCTGTGTGTGTGATGCTATGTGTGTGATGCTGTGTGTGTGATACTGTGTGTCTGTGATACTGTGTGTGATGCTGTGTGTGTGATTCTGTGTGTGTGATTCTGTGTGTGTGTGATGCTGCGTGTGATGCTGTGTATGTGTGTGATACTCTGTGTGTGATGCTGTGTGTGTGATACTGTGTGTGCGTGATTATGTGTGTGATACTGTGTGTGATGCTGTGTGTGTTGTAGTGTGTGTGAGTGATACTGTGTGGGATGCTTTGTGTGTGTGTGTACATGATGCTGTGTGTGTGCGTGTGTGATGCTGTGTGTGTGTTTGCGTGATGTTATTTGAGTGTGTGTAATGCTCTGTGGTGTTGTGCGATATGCGATGTGTCTGTGTGTACGTGTTGCTGTGTGTGTGATGCTGTGTGTGTGTGCGATGCTGTGTGTGTGATGCTGTGTGTGTGATGATGTGTGTGTGATGCTGTGTGTGTGTGATTCTGTATGTGTGTGCGTGATGCTGTGTGTGTGTGTGCGTGATGCTGTGTGTGTGTGCGTGATGCTGTGTGTGTGATGCTGTG
>JAZEWT010000008.1:13772174-13783567 GCA_036362905.1 Mordacia mordax | reverse complement strand
TCGCTTGCATCGGTGTCCAGGATAAAGTCCTCAGCAAAATTTGGATAAGCAAGCACCGGCGTGTGAGTGAGACGATCTTTCAGCTGGCGGAAGGCTTCCGTATACTGCTCCGTCCACTCAAACGGTCGCTTTGTGGAGGTGAGAGTGGGCGTCGATACGCGCTGCCCAGCATTCGACTGCATCTGCGCGGACAGCGCCTGCAGGCGACGATCCATCTCCCGTTGGTTCCCCTGCAGTGCTTGCAGCCCCTTTAGGATGGCGTCCAGCCGTCTTCCCTTTCGGCGCCTCTCTCAGCACCAATCACCACCGCTCCCCCCCTTCCCCCAGATGACCTCATGCAAATACCGGCGAGACAATGGGTAAGCAACAGAAGCTCGCCAACACGGGATGACGTGAGTCAACAACACGAGTTCAATGAATCACGGGTCTCGCAATCGCACTGTCCGCTCGTACTGTCCGTCCCGAAAAACTCTAACTCCACAGTTCCCCCTCCGGTCATTAGGCCCATCCTCGGGCCACAACTGCCCGCCAGCAATCTTTCATAAAGTTCACCCACACTCCACCCCCCCAAATCACAGCGGTACACTCAAACAGTGGTTCACTCAATCACATTTTGGTACACTCAATCACACAGTGGTATACTCACTCACACAGCGTACACTCACACAATGGTACATTCTCTAATACCGTGGTACACTCCCTCACACAGCGGTACACACACACAGTCGTAACTCTCACATTGGTACACTCACTCACCCACTCAGTGGCAGTCATTCATGCCGTGGTACACTCACACACAGTGGTACACTCACTCACACAGTGGTACACTCACACACACAGCGGTACATTCACACACACAGTGGTATACTCACTCACACAGTGGTGCACTCACACACACAGTGGTACACTCACACATACAGTGGTACACTCACTCACACAGTGGTGCACTAACTCACAGCGGTACACACACACACCTTAGTACACTCACTCACACAGTGGTAGACTCACACACACAGTGGTATACCCACTCACACACACAACGGTACACTCACACACACAGCACTATGCTCACTCACACAGCGATACACTCGCTCACATAGCAGTACATTCACACACTCACCGATACACTCACTTACACAGTGGTACACACACACAGAGTGGTACACTTACATACACAGTGGTATACTCACTCACACAGTGGTATACTCACTCACACAGTGGTATACTCACTCACTCACACAGTGGTACACTCACACAGTGGTGCACACACAGCGATACACTCACTCACACAGCGGTACACTTACACAATGGTACATTCTCTAATACCGTGGTACACTCCCTCACACAGCGGTACACTCACACAGTCGTAACTCTCACTCTCACTGTAAGGGTTGTATGGCGGTCCTTTCCGCCCTGATTGGGACACCTGCCTATTATTCACTTACAGGTGCACGAGTGTCTAATAAACCACTTACCTGTGCACGGGCACCCAATCAGGGTAATCACAAGCCCTATATAAACCTACCTACGGCATAGGGGCGGTGCCGGAACTTCACCTCATTCTGCGCTACCGCACGCTAGTGTTACTGTCTCCCATCGGCTGTACCTCCGGACTCTTAATAAAGAGAGCTGTTTCTACGAAAGTTGCTGCTCACCTCCTGCTGTCGTCACAGCTCAACAGAATCCACTCATTCGTCGCGCTGCCGACCCTTACACTCACATTGGTACACTCACTCACCCACTCAGTGGCAGTCATTCATACAGTGGTACACTCACTCACACAGCGGTACATTCACTCACACAGTGGTACACATACACAGTGGTACACTTACACACACAGTAGTACACTAACAGCGGTACACTCACACACACAGTGCTACACTCACTCATACAGATGTACACTAACACACACAGTGGTACATACATTCACACAGTGGTACACTCACTCACACAGTTGTACACTCGCTCACACAGTAGTACACACACACACTCACACAGCGGTACACTCACACACAGCGCTACACTCGCTCGCACAGTACTACACTCACTCAAACAGTTGTAAACTCACTTACACTGTAGTACACTCACATATACCCAGCGGTCCACTCACTCACATAGTGGTACACTCACTCACAAATGGGTACATTCACCCACACAGCTATACCCTCACTCAAACAGTGGTACACTCACAGCAGTACACTCACTCACACAGTGGCACACTCACACAATCACGCACAGTGGTACACTCACTCACACAGTTCTACACTCACTCACACAGTGGTACAATGACGCAGTGGTACATTCACTCACACAGCGATACACTCACAGCTCAACAGAATCCACTCATTCGTCGCGCTGCCGACCCTTACACTCACATTGGTACACTCACTCACCCACTCAGTGGCAGTCATTCACACAGTGGAACACTCACTCGCCCACTCAGTGGTACACTCGCACACTCATACAGCGGTAACTCAATCACAGTGGTTCACTCACACACAGAGCAGTAGACTCACTCACGCAGCGGTACACTCACACACTGGTAGACACACACACGGTTGTACACTCACTAATACAGTGGTACACTCACACAGCAGTACACTCGCACACACACTGCTACACACACTCACACAGTGGTACACTAACACACACTGTGGTACTCACCCACACAGCGTTACACTCACACATTGGTACACTCACATACAGTTGTATACTCCAACACACTGCTGCACACTTACACACACAGCACTACACTCGCTCACACAGTGGTACACTCACACAGTGGTACACTCACACAGTGCTACACTCACTCATACAGTTGTACACTCACTCACACTGTAGTACACTCACATACACAGAGTGGCACACTCACTTACGTAGTGGTACACTCACAATTCGTACACTCACACACACAGCGTTACTCTCACACACACACAATGGTACACTCATACTCACATCGGTATATTTACTCACACAGTGGTACACTCACTCACACGGTGGTACACTCACACCGAGGTAATCTAACTCACTCAGTGGTACACTCACACACAGGGCAGTACGCTCATTCACACAGTGGTACACTCTCACACACACACAGCGGCACACTCACTCACAGAGCAGTAGACTAACTCACGCAGCAGTATACTCACGCACAGTGGTACACTTGTGGCACCACGACTGGGACCGCAGACTCGTGGCGGCTCGACGATAACGACACGGCTAGGATCAGCGTTCACTCCACGATCTTTCAGCCAGCGAGCAGAGACTTCTTGTCTTTTGATGTTTTATTGAACAGCGCGCGCAGGCCCGGGCATGACGAACACGAGCGGCGACTACATATCGGCGCCCTGATGACTGCTCCGTCTGACCGCCTGACGACCAACTGACCCACTCCCCGTCTGACCGATTCCTTGTATTTCCCCGCGCCGCCCCCTCTCGCGCCTTTCAGATGACATCATGCATAGTCACGTGTTACAATGAGTCACGTACCACGGGACAATGAGTAAACAACAGGAGCTCGCCAACAGGGGATTACGTAAATCAACAACACGAGTTCGATGAATCATGGGTCTCACAATCGCACTGTCCGCTCGTAAAACTCTAACTCCACAGTTCCCCCCCGGGCATTAGGCCCGTCATCGGGCCACAACTGCCCACCAGCAATCTTTCATAAAGTTCCCCCCCACATTCACACCGCGCCAATCTCTGCGCCAGTCTCTCCCCGTGGCCACAGCGCCAATAGCTGCGCCACCCGCTCCGCACTCACCTCCCCTTGGGGTCTGACGAGCCGGGCGACCCAAGGGGCTCCCCTCCCCCGGCTCCAGCGCTGACGGGTGCCGCCACAATGGCTGCCCCACATCGGCGCAGCTCCACCGCGCTACTGCGCCTCACCGTGGCTTCCGCGCCACCGCTATCCACCGCGCCACTGCGCCACCCCGCGGCTACCGCGCTACCCGCTGCGCCACCCTATCCACCGCTATCCACCGCGCCATTGCGCTACCCCGCGGCTATCGCGCTAACCGCTGCGCTACCACTCCGCACCCTCCTCCCCTTGGGGTCTGACGAGCCGGGCGACCCAAGGGGCCCCCCCTGCCCCGGCTCCAACGCCGACGGGCGCCACCACAATGACAGCCAACACATCGGCGCAGCTCCACCACGCTACTGTGCCTCACCGCGGCTACTGCACCACCCGCTGCGCTACCGCTCCCCACTCACTACACACACAGTGCGCTAACCGCTGCACCACCGCTCCCTACTCACAACACACACAGTGCGCTAACCGCTGCACCACCGCTCCTTACTCATTACACACACAGTGCGCTAACCGCTGCACCACCGCTCTTTACTCATTACACACACAGTGCGCTAACCGCTGCACCACCGCTCCTTACTCATTACACACACAGTGCGCTAACCGTTGCACCACCGCTTCGTAATCACTACACACACAGTGCGCTAACCGCTTATCTACCGGCCCTTACTCACTACACACACAGTGCGCTAACCGCTACCCACCGCTCCCCACTCACTACACACGCAGTGCGCTAACCGTTGTGCCACCGCTCCCCACTCACTACACACACAGTGCGCTAACCGCTGCGCCACCGCTCCCCACTCACTGCACACACATTGCGCTAACCGCGGCACCACCACTCCCGACTCAGTACACACCGGTGTACCATCGCTCTCACACACAGCACACTCAGCCGTTAACCGCTGCAGCATCGCTCTCACATACGCACAGATCGCTGACCATTACACTCACTTACATACACAGTGCGCCCCCCACACACAGAGTGCTACTCTCGCTCAACCACACACAGAGCGCTACGCTCGCTCACAGACACAGAGCGCTACGCTCACTCACAGACACAGCGCTATGCTCACACACACACAGAGCGCTTCGCTCGCTCACACACACTGACACAAACGTACTCACACACACACACACCTACATACACAAGCCTACACACACGCACGTACTCGCACACACACGTACATACACTCACACGTACACACCTACACACACACACACCAACCGTGGTACAATGCAGCCACGCCGCAGATTCGCCTCCTCCCACCTTCGCCGTCATCTCCTCCCGGCTTGGGACAAGCCGGCTCCAATCGCCGGCGGGACGCCAGCACAACGGCTCCCAGCGGCCTCCAACACCACGTGCGGCCGCTGGACAATGGCCAACCTGCGCGGCGCGGCCGCCGGACAATGACACGCCCGCGTGGCGCAGCCCAGCCCAGCGAGCCCGCAGGGCGCAGCCCGGCGAGCCCGCGTGCCACGGCCTGATGAACAATGGCGAGCCCGCCATCGCTCGCCGTCGTCGCCATTGCTGCGTCGTTCGCCATCACCGTCACCATCGCTTCCCTCCTTCGCTTTGCTGCGGCGATTTCTCCGTCGCTCGCCAATCTCCGTCGCTCGCCATCGCCACCATCATCGCATTCCTCCTGCGGCGATTCTCTCCCATGGCTCACTCTCTCGCCGCCATCGCCCTGCGACTCCCGAGTTGCTCCGCCATTTTGCCGCGGCGATTTCCCTCCCCCGCGGCGATTTCCCTCCTCCGCGCCTCGTTTTCGCCGTCACCACCTCCCCCCGACCCGCATCGGCCGCTGCACCGCTGGCTCACTCTGCTCGCTGCTCCGCCGCCAGACTCCTCACCGCTCTCCAGCCACCACTCGTGGCAGTCTCGACGTGAGTCCGCATCCCATTTCTGACAACAAAACTGTGGCACCACGACTCGGACCGCAGACTCGTGGCGGCTCGACGATAACGGCACGGCAAGGATCAGCATTCACTCCATGATCTTTCAGCCAGCAAGCAGAGACTTCTTGTCTTTGGATGTTTTATTGAATAGCGCGTGGGTCCAGGCATGACGAACACGAGCCGCGACTACATGTCGGCGCCCTGATGACTGCTCCGTCGCCTGACGACCAACTGACCCACTCTCCGTCTGACCGATTCCTTATATTTCCCCGCCCCGCCCCCTCTTGCGCCTTCCAGATGACATCATGCATAGTCACGTATTACAATGAGTTACGTACCACGGGACAATGAGTAAACAGGAGCTCGCCAACAGGGGATTACATAAATCAACAACACGAGTTCGATGAATCGCGGGTCTCGCAATCGCACTGTCCGCTCGTAAAACTCTAACTCCACACACTCATATCCAGTTGCACACTCACTCACACAGCAGTAATCACACAGCGGTACCCTCACACACAGTTGTACACACACACGCAGCGGTACACTCACACAGTGGTAAACTAACTCACTCCGTGGTACACACACACAGAGCAGTACACTCACTCTCATATTGGTACACTCGCCAACTCAGTGATACACAGTTGTACACTCACTCACACACACACACGCAGTGGTGCATTCATTCACACAGCAGTACACACACACAGCGCTACTCACTCACTGTAGTACACACACACTGGTACACATATAGCGGTACACGCACACACAGCGCTACACTCGCTCGCACAGTGGTACACTCACTCAAACAGTTGTAAACTCACTTACACTGTAGTACACTCACTCACAAATGGGTATATTCACCCACACAGCTGCACCCTCACTCAAACAGTGGTACACTCACACAGCAGTACTCACTCACACAGTGGTACACTCACACACACACACAGTAGTACATTCATTCACACAGTGGTACTCACACAGCAGTACACACACACACAGCGTTACACTCGCTCACACTGTAGTACACTCTCACACACTGGTGCACATACTTACACAGTGGTACACTCACACAGCGCTACCCTCGCTTGCACAGTGGCACACTCACTCACACAGTTGTCCACTCACTCACACAATGGAACACTCACACACTCATACAGCTGTAACTCAATCACAGTGGTATACTCACAAACATTGGTACACTCACTCACATACACACAGTGGTACACTCACAATTCGTACACTCACACAGCGTTACACTCACACAAACAATGGTACACTCATACTCACATCGGTACATTTACTCACACAGTGGTACACTCACCCACAGTGGTACATTCACTCACCCACTGAGTGGTACACTCACAGAGCAGTACACTCTCTCATATTGGTACACTCACCAACTCAGTGGTACACTCATTCATACAGTGGTAGACACACAGTGGGGCACTCACTCACACAGTTGCACACTCACTCACACACTTGTACACACTCAAACAGCGGCACACACACGTACTTTTATACTTACTCACAGAGTGGTACACTCACAGAGTGGTACACTCACTCCGTGACACTCACTTACACAGTGGCACACACACACTGGTACTCACTCATTTCAGCACGTTTGCCGCTGGTGACCCCCCCCCAACCCCAACAGGTTTCCTGACCCTTCAACCACAAGCATCACTACACGCTGCTGCCCACATGCTCTACCGCCACCTGCCTGGGTTCACTGCCACCTGTCCAGGTGCATTACGCCGATTGCTGATCTCGTGCACTACCACCAACTATGCACGCATTAGACGAGGCAAGTGATGTCTCCAGCATCTTCGGTGCATCATGGCGTGACACAGCACCGTTCTGCAGGACGTTACAGCGGCGTCAGTGACCCGTCACAGCAGCGTCACAACGGCGTCACATGGATGCATCACAGTGGCGTCATAGTGGCTCCACAGCGGCGTCACCGAGGCGTCACAGTGGCGCATCACAGTGGCGCATCACAGCTGCACGTCACAATGCTCGTCCCCATTTACGAGCGATTGTGTGACACTCATCTCGAGAGCAGGACGGGTCTCACTCGCAGATGACCTGTGCCACCGACCCAGGTCATCGGTCTGGGGCCACCACAGTGACAAAAGCCAAGCAAGTACCATGAAAGGGACATGCAAGTACTGCAGCTGCAATATCTGCCACAGGACTCACAGCAGCAGCAGTCGCCAACATCTACAGCAGATTAGGACCTATATGGGCTGCTAGGGATGCCCCGGAAGTTATGACAGCTGCTGTGGCCGAATAGATACATAGATGTTGATTATTACAGCACAAAGTACTCGGTGAGCTTGCAAGCTTTGGATGCGAGAATGGAGTCACAGTGGCTCTGGGCCTCACGACAGTGACTCCCGTGCCCCCACGTGGCGTGCGTGGGTCTGAACGAAATGTAGGGGTCACTGGCCTTATTGATGAGATGGTCACAGGGGCCACGGAGGGGGTCACGGGGCCCCAGACGCCCCCTCCCCCTCCTCCCATGTCCCCCAGACACTTGTGGTGATTGGACTCTGATTAAAATAAAGTTTTTCGTCTCCCTCCTCGAGTCCGCGTGAGATTCACTTCGGCAGCTAAGGGGGAGGGGGGAGCGAGGGAAGAGTGAGGGATATAGAGGAGGCACTAAGGGGTAGTGGATGGGAGTGAGGGGTTAGAGAGAAAGCAGGGAGCCAAGCAGGGTGCACTTGACGGTACTGGAGGTGATGATGCTGTGTGTCGTGGTCACCCTCTCCATGCGGTTCCACGGCCTGGTTTGTTTAACTTTATTCGGAGCTCTGGTGTTGCTCGCTTGTTTTTAATTGGTCATCGGAGTTTATTTCTACTGCTGCGGGTTGGTCCACAGCCTCCTGCAGCCAGACTCAGTTGAGGCCTGCCTCGTCCTCATTTCCCCATGAGCGGGGGAGAGGACAGAAGCTCCCTTGTGTGGGCACTGGGCGTATAACCCGTTAGGGTCCGGCAGCGGATGTCTCGCTCTGAATCACTCGAGCAGGGTCATCTTTTCATCAGCTTCAGCAAGTTGTGTGGAAGTTGCCTGGCCTGTCGCTCCATACGAATCTCCCTAGCCACAGTGATGCCGTCCCTTGTCTCTGGTTGTGAAACGTGGACCCATCTGATAGAACATCGACACCGTTTGAAACTTTCACAAACAAAGCAGTACAACAGCGGTGGGAATGCATTAAAGATTATTGTACACTAAAAAAGAAAGAGCAGAATGCGGCTCTTCAAAATACCTATAATTTTTTGCAATAGCGGCTTGGTAGAAATTGTAATTCTAATCGGGATCTAAGGTGGCTCATCAATGGCATTGACTGACCTCAAACTCACGGCATTGTTCCAAAAACAAGGAGTAACTGCCACACAAGCTATTTCACTGAATCTTTAGACACCTAGGAACACTTAGTAGAAAGTAGGTTAAGCTTCAAATGTTTAGTTCATCTTTATGGTGAACAAGCCCATCATATCTTGCCGACGTATTAAAGAGGACTTTCAGTATGAATAGGTCAAATGAATATATCTACGATAATTTATAGAAGTTAATTTTGAGCCAATATACAAGTCACAATTGTGGGTTTTGTACGGGATATCCAAAGCAAATCTAATAGCAGAATGATGTAGTGGGTTATGTTTATTTAATAGAGTCCTGATGCGGACTGAAAGGTAATATCGCAAAAGTCGAACAATGGTAGAATCGTCTGTTTATGAATGTAAAGAAAGTCAATATAAAATTTAATCTTTTTCACAACGTCATCTATGTGAGGTTTGCATTTAAATGTTGAGTCTAATATGAAGCCAAGGTATTTTATTCCTAATCCAATTTGTTGGTCACCAGTGTATATAACTGAGGTAAAGATTTGGCATGGTGGCACAGTGGCACGGTAGCACATTGAGTCGCACTGCTGCCTCACAGCAAGAAGAATCCAGGTTCGATTCCAAACTGGAATGGTTTTCTCTGTGAAGTTTGCGTGTTCTCTCTCTTCCCGTGCTCGGGTACTCCGATTTCCTCGCACCGTCCAAAGACACGCTGCTGTCTAGGTTAATTGTCCTGCTGAGTAAATTGCCCCAAAAAGTGTGCTCTGCGATGTACTGGCGTCACATTCTGGGTATTCCCGTCTTGTGCCCTCTGTCGGCCGGGATAGGCTCCGCCCCCCGCGACCCTGTACAGGATTAAGTGGGTATTGATAATGAATGAATAGATATTTGGACTCTATTTTTGTCGTCAAAAAAACCCATACATTTTCTTTTATTGGCAATCGAGGACTGGTTTATGGGATAGTTTAAGTGAGAGAAGTTTAATAGAAGCCAGTTTTTCAGGATTTAGATGTTGCATTGTGGCAAAAATATTGATTTTGGAGTTTGGCGCCCAGGTCATTGATTAATCGGGAGACTAGTAATGGACTAAGAGTGGAACCTTGTGGTGCACCGTCGGTTATTTCGATTTTGTTGGACATCAGGTTATCAATGAAAACGGCCAGGTTACACAGAGAGGTAACTCTTAAACTAGCCAACCGGATGGCTGGAGAATCGAAGGTTGAAGTGTATTTAAAATAAATGGTCACTGAATCAGTAGACTGACAAAGATTTGTTTCTTTTCTAAATTGCTAAAACATTATTTAGAGAATCGATACTATTGAGGGGCGGTACGGTGGCCCAGTGGGTGGCGCTGTTGCCTCACAGCAAGAAAGTCCTTGGTTCGAATCTCGGCTCGAGTGCCTTTCTGTGTGGAGTTTGCATGCTCTCCCCGTGTCCGCGTAGGTTTTCGCCGGTCACTCCGGTTTCCTCACCCCGACCCTGGCGCCTTGCGCCCTGTGTCTGCCGGGATGGGCTCTGGCTCACCGCGACCCTGTACAGGATTAAGCGGTTCTGACAATGAGTTGAGACTATTGAGGTTATTCAGTACTTTTCACGAAAGCCTGTTTGTTTTGCACGAAACAACTTATTAACTAAGATAAACTTATGAATCCGAGTTTTAAGAATGTTTTATGGTTTGAGCCACGGGAGATAGTGTATACGTTTGCCTGTAACCATTAGGATCATCTACAGACTCTCCTTTATAAAGAGGACGAATGAAAGCAGTTTTCCATCCAACAGGGACCATAGCTTCTTGAATATAAAAGTTAAAGATCTGGGTTAATTGTCTGAAAATTACATCAGCCTCTGCAACCACAGTAAATGGAGAAAGTTTGTGAGCTCTAGTCGAGGAAGTGGTCTTAAGTGAATCCAACGGATTCAGAATATTCAGATGTGCGTTTGGCTCAAAGTAACATTCTTCAGGTGGAGTATTAGTTCAAAACAGTTTCACTCGTCTGGGATGGATGTGTTCAGCTTGATGCACAATTACTACAATTATGCACGTTTAAATATATGACCGCTGTTGAGGTTAAAATGAAGACTGTTTACAACATACAAGCTATTTGGAGTCGTCCTCCAGCATTAATAGTGGGCAGAGAAGCGGCTCTCACAACAACACTCAGCAAGTCGGCAGAGTGGGGAGCACAGGTGGTGCCTCAGCCAGTCACCTCAGCCAATGACACCTGGGTCTGTCCCGTGACCTCCTGTCAGCGAGTCACGTGGCCTCAAGGTGTACCTGGCAGGCACAAGCGCCGTGGTGATGTCACCGCCACTCAGTGGAGAGTGGCGG
>JAZEWT010000008.1:13722121-13744204 GCA_036362905.1 Mordacia mordax | reverse complement strand
GGTGAATTTAAATGGAAAATAACTGTAAAGCACACATTACTGAATAAATATAATCATTTAATTTATTTTTTCATTTTTTTTTTCCATAATGACAGGTGAGGCACGGCCTCACCTGCCTCCCCTGACTGCACGTCACTGCACCTCGTCTATTACTACACCTACTATAACAACAACTTCCACCACTGGTAACCTGTGTCCCTAAGTTAATTGTCTTGCAGACTACATTGCCCCCGGTGCCGTGCGATGATCTGGCGTCCCATCTTGGGACAAGCCCTACCTTGCACCCAGTGTATGCTGGGATAGGCTGCGAATCACCATGACTCCACGAGACGGAACCGCTACAGCTTGTCACCCCCGTGGGTTTTCCTGGGTTTTCTTCAGGTACTCCGGTTTCCTCCCACCGTACAAAGACACGCTGTTGTCTAGGTTTATTGACCTGCTGAGTAAATTGTCTCCAAAAAGTGTCCCCTGCGATGTATTGACGTCATATGATAATAATAATTGCATTTATAGAGCGCTTTTCACTCGAGGGTCACAAAGCGCTGCACAGAGCTGCGGAGAGAACGGCAGGCTAATGACAACGGCACTAGAACGGAAAATCAGTAATAATACAATTTTTTGGGTTCAAAAAAAAAATATATATACATACATCGTTGCAGAACAAGTAAAATATGATCAGACTTTCAACTATATTTTAAAATGCTAAATAATCAGTGTTTATAATACATATATTGGGAAATGGTTTCATGTAACATTTATCTATAATAATAATTGCATTTCTAGAACGCTCATCACCCATGGGTCACAAAGCGCTGCACAGAGCCGCAGAGAGAACGGCACACCAACAAGGAGATAAGAACGGCAAATCAGCAACAACGTTCTTTTGAAGTATTTTTTAAATACTAAGCCGAGCTGTGGAGAGAACGGCTCGCTAACAACCGGCTCGCTAACAGCCCAACCGAAAGATGAAAAGTAGCAACAAACTATAAGGACAAAAAATAAGCGATTAAAACAAATTCTACTACAAACATGGATGGAATAAATGTTCCCGAGCAGGCGCAGTTCGGAGGCTTGCTCTCATCCCGGCATGACAACACTGAGCAGCATCAATCAACCTAGAGAGCTGTGCATCCATGAACGGCAGGAGGAATGGATAAGAGTCACAGTGTAGAGATGGGAGTCACAGTTAGAGATGAGTCACAGTGTTAGAAATAATAGTCACGAGTCCTATCTGGAGGACTTGAAAACCTTACGGAACAAATGAGTCTTGAGACGAGATTTGAAGCTGCCCAGGAACTCGGCTGATCGAATCTCCAATGGAAGGGCGTTCCAGAGTTAGGGAGTAGCGTGCGAGAAGGCGCTGTCACCCATCGAATGAAGATACGATCTGGGCACATGCAGTAAGCCCGTATTGGAGGATCGAAGTTGTCGTGTTTAGGAGGGTGCCTGAAGTAGGTCACGGATGTTTGTTGGAGCAGAGCCAGTGAGAGTCTTGTAGGTGAGATGGAAGATCTTGAATTCAATCCTGTATTAAACTGGTAACCAGTGGAGAGACATCATTACTGGGGATATGTGATCGTGTGGGTGTGCGACTGAGGACTCGAGCAGCCGCATTCTGCACACTTAGGAGACAATTTATCAGATAGGCAGAGGTTCCAGGGAGCAGTGCCTTGCAATAATCGATTCGTGAAGATATAACGAAGTGCATTAGCTTCTCAGCATCAGAGTGTGACAGGATGCTATGCAATCTGGCTATATTTCTGAGATGGAAATAGGCTACCCACCGCGACCCTGTACAGGACTAAGCGTGTCTGACAATGAGATGAGAAATGGGCTACCTTCGTCACATTATTGATGTGTGTCTCGAAGCTGAGTGAGGAATCAAGAGTCACACCAAGACTCCGGATTGCCTTAGCAACTTCAATGGTCAGGTCATCAAACATCAATGGATAGGTTCAGCCTTGGACAATTGGTTCGGGGTTCCGATATGCAAAATTTCTGTTTTATCGCCATTTAGTTTCAGGAAATTTTAAATGAGCCAGATCTTCACAGTTGACAGTGAGGACGACATGGAAAGGCCAGACGTGTTGATGGAGGCTTTGTGTGGTTATAGATTTGGATGTCATCACATAGCAATGGTGGCTGAAATTGAGGCTGTGCAGGATATTGCCAAGTGGTTGTATGTAGATTCTGAGGAGGAGTGGGCTGAGAACTGAATCCTGAGGAACTCCAGACAAAACAGGATCGATCTCGAGAGTTTTGTCCTCTGAGGTTGACGAACTGCTTCTGGTCAGAGAGGTAGGAGCTCAGCCAATGCAGGGCACAGCCAGAGACCCCTATACCATCCAGTCGCTCAAGTAAGATCAGGTGGTTAACGGTATCAAAGACAGCGCTCAGGTCCAGGAGGACAAGAAATACTTGGCAGCTGTCATCAGCAGCACAAGGGGGCCCGGCCGCCTTTGTCTCCCTAGTGGCGACGTTTATATTCACGCACTGCGCCAGGTGCTCATTTGAGGCTGGGTCAACGTCAGGGAGGCGCAGGACCGGTTCAGAAAAATCTTCCTGGTGTTGGCCGTTAGTGGGAATTGATCTTGGGTCGCCGCGTTTGTAATGCAACGCGCTAATCTCCAGACTACCACTCCGCACACCACGGTACACAAACGTTACCGTGAATCATCATCCATAATCCAATGCTGGACGAATGTCTCCCCAAGCCGACGTCATCTCTCTCAGGCCCGCGGTGCAGCAATGATCCCGTCTCCGTCCTGCATCACATCGACCCGTCTCATCGCTCCATCTCCGCGGTGGCAGTGGGCGTCCTCCGGGAGACGTTTCTCTCCTTTGTCTGCCACCCCTTTGTTGTTCTCGACCGCTGACCCTGACCGTGCCTCTTAGCAATGTGGCTCGCCATTGTATTGATTACTTTTCTTTGCCCATGGATCGATACGATGTCTCTAACTCGCGCTTGCTCCCTGATCCATGTGATACCCCCTGTCTCTCGGGGTAATTCCAAGCACTCACCTCTACACGCTGCTCTGCGCAATGTTCATCGTTTGTTCAATTTTCCTTGGCAATGTTCATCTTTGCGATGCATATGTCGCAGCGGCTATGTGTACAACAAAGATAAAGATCCCTCGTGCAGCCTTTTAAAAGACTTGGGGCCGGTTCTGTTAGCAAGCTGCAATTCGCATGGAGGGGGGAGGGGCGGTCGGCCAGCACCACGCTCGACTCTCGCTATCCGTCTCTCCAGTGCTGCTGCTTACACCAGGCACTCCATATTAAGGCTAGATAGATAACTTTATTATAACAACAAAAAATACCCAGTTAGCTTGCAAGTTCAAGATGAGGGATTCCTGCAAAACAACAAACATTCCAATTCACCAATGTAAACAATATATAAAATCAAAGTAATACAGCGAATTTACAGCATTAATTTTGCAAGGATAAAACCTTAACCATAATCATAAAGTAAACAGTAACAGTATTGCACAAGACAAAAATAACGAATAAGTCAATCATCAGTATCAGTATCCGCTTAATCCTGTACAAGGTCGCAGGGGACCGGAGCCTATCCCGGCAGACAGAGAGAGAAGACACAAGGCAGGGCTATACCCAGGGTTTGACGCCAATACATCGCATGGTACTGGGGTCAGTTTACTCAGCAGGCCAATTAACATAGACAGCAGCGTGTATTTGGACGGTGGGAGCAAAACCGCATTACCCGGCGAAAATGCACGCGGAAACGGGGAGAGAGACAGCACACAAACTCCACGCAGAAAGGCCCCCGAGCTGGGAACAGAACCGGAGCATTTTTTACGTGAGGCAGCAGCGCTACTCACTGCGCCACCGAACCGCCCTTCAAATAATTCCAATACATTGATGAGACAAAAAGTGTAACAGTATGATGAGAATGAATTGAAGATGCTTATTGCATAATGAAAGTAAAGAGCTTATGCAGCCATTCAAACCTATTAATTTTTGCAATTGCAGCTAGGTAGATATTTGAATACTAATAGCGATCTAAGGTGGCTAAGGGGTGTGCATAACTGGTTCATATATTCGCGACTGTTATTTCATCGTGAGAGGGAATCAAACTCATTTGGTAGGTTTGTAGCACCGTTCACCAACCATTCGCCACTATTATCCCCAGCAGGGAGTTCTTACCCCAACAATATGTTAAATCTGTATGGGAACGGGAAATTTTCTGCGCACACCCAAGCATGAAAAGAATGATCTCCCGTATAGCCTTAACAGACTAAGGTTTTACTGATTACTTTTATCAATATGGTTATAGTTTTTTTGCTCAGAGATTGTTGCTGTGGTTTATCTGCCCTTTCATTTTAGGTGTTGTTACATTGGTCTTTTCGGGAGTTCGTTGTGTTGCAGGAATCTTGCATGTAGAGTTTGCAAGCTCACTGGGCACTTTCTGTTGTAATAATGATTATCTATCAAAGGGCTCTTCACGAGCTGTTATGCAGGCCTGCACAGCACACGAAGGGGTGGGTGGCCAGCACCATACTCGGCTACCTTTGTCTGCCCATTTGCGATGTTGACACTGAATAGGTACTTATTAATGGCTGAGTTAACCTAGGGGATGTTCGAGACCGTTACAGATTATTTACGCTGGTTTTTTGGCCGTTAGCGGGAATAGAACTTGGGTCGCCGGGCTCATATCGCAGTGCTCTATCCGCCATACCAACCCGCCCCAAAAGGAAGACTCACACAATCACGTTGGTGCGTGTGAGAGCGGGTTGTGGTGTGGGCCCTCTCTTGACTACCAATCACGGTGGCCACCACCCGGCCCCCTACCGCGCCGCCATCCCCTCCGGTTACAGCTCAAATAATGAGTGCAGCCGAGTAATTGCGTCCGTTTTATTGCGGCGCAGAACGCGATTGGGGGACCCCCCCGCCCTATGCCGTAGGGGCCGCATCGATCCGCAGGACATTAAACGCCCTGCGTCCGTGCGCGCCGCAAATTACCCACTTTAACGACTGCCTGTCTGTTGTTGCTTTTTAATTACCTCCTTAGCTTCTTGCTGATGATTTTAATGCCCGTGTTACAGGGTTGGATGCTAGTCGTGGGGAAGCGAGAAAAAGTAGGGGGAGGAGATAGTGGTAGGGGTGGTGGAGGAGGAGAAAGTGGTGGAGGAAAAGAGGGTGGTGGAGGAGCAGGAGCAGTTGGTGGTTCAGGAGCTCTCACACTCCCACGTCCTCAAACCAAAACTACAGGATGAATTGGGTTGGCGGCTCAAGGCGAGTGGCTTGTGCATGTTACACTCCCCAACCCAAGCTTTGAGCCATTTACAATTTCTCTATTCTCTCTCTCTCTGACCTCTCTCTTTCCCTCGCTAACCTCTTTCCATCTCTTTTCACACAGCAGCCGCATTCGATTAAAGCGAGACAAGGAACTGCAGAAGGTGCGTTAGTCGCTGCGCCGGCGACCCCGCGATGCACGCCCGTGCCGTCACATCACGTTAAGATGGACATCCCGGTGATTGCAACTTGCTCGCCGCCTCCCTCTCCCCCCTCCCCCCTGCTGTCGCCTCCCATACCTTCCTCCTTTCGTGCAGAACGTCATTCAGAGGAGCAAGTACGAGCACAATCTGCAGTTGTTGAAGGAAGCATCGCCACAGAAGCAGGATGTGAACGTGGACATGCTGTCTATATTCATGATCAGCCACATCACTATCAATGAGACACAGGGTAAGTGCCACACCCACTGAGAGTGGTCTCCACCGCTCTGCGCTTGGGGTTCGTCTGTACGTATCGGCGCCCCTCACCACTGCGCAGAGGTTTCTTGAGGCCTGGGCACAAAATGCCACATGGCCCTGTTGTGGAGACTTTCTTGTGTAAGGCCCGGAGCAAATTGTTCTTCTTCCCTCTCAAGGCCCACCTTTTTCAGTAACCAGCAGTAGACACCGGCCTCGCACACACGGAGCTCTTTCTGCCGGTGGGGTAAACCTAATCCTACCTCACCAGACAACAACGACACGTGTGGCAGCGCCGCGCGGCCCTCCATCCCCATGCAGCAACCGTAACACCTGGCCCAACACGCTATGGCCAAGCACCCACGGGGCCACCATGTACATGGGGCCCACAGCTTGTTGTGGTGGTTTGAAGTTGGCGTGTGGTGTGGTTATGGGGGTTCGTGTAGCTGCCTGGAGCGGTGCCCAGGGAGCTGTTCCCCCCCCCCATCCGCCCATGAGGAGTGCGACTGGTAGCAGTGTGGGGCTTTATGCTCTTAGGCAGATGGCTGCTGCTGTGCGCCGGTGCCTTTGGGAGCCGCTGGAGAGTGGGGTGACTGATGCATGAAGCGACAGCTCAGCCAAGCTGAAGGGCCTTTTCGAAACCAGCGCGTTCTTCCTGCACCACTCTGCTGCTGCTTCTTTCCACCATGAGTGTAGGGGGTCGTTTATCAGGAGTTTATCAGGTAACGCTGCTCACAACTATGGAGCCCATACATAACTGCGGGATGCACATTAAATAACACAATGCCCATGGTAATTGGGACCCTGAAACCTACACCAGTCCTGTGGCTCCCTGTTCTGGAAAACATTTTGCCACTAGATATTTCTTAAAAAGTGCAAGGGAGTTTGTAATGTTTTTTGCTCTTTATTGCTCCACTCTGTGGCAGAGCGAGTGATTCAATTGCAAGGCTGTCGTAAAAGTCCTGGTAAGGAGGGGGGGGGTTGACTCGGCTCATCATCCAATCCCTCAGGGTCGATAAAATGATTACCACTTTGTGGGTAAGATCAACAGTGGATTTTCTGTGTGTCTGGATTTTCCAAGACTTGGTGCTATAAACACGAGATGAGCACCGATACGTCAATGATCATTTATCGAGCAGGAGCTTTGACTTTGTCTCGGCCTAGCCTGGAGTTGGGTTGCCTGTTCTGACTGGTCCTTCACTACCCTCCTAATGCCATCTGCCATCTATTTTCACCCACCACTAAAATCGCCTATGACTCTAGGTGGTAGGATGGTGCAGTGGTAACATCCGTGCCTCAATGAAGGTCCTGCCCGAGGTGGTTCGATTTCCGCCGTGGGTGCCTTTCTGTGTAGAATTTGTGTGCTCTCCCGTTGTTCTGCATGGTTTCCTCCGGGTTCTCCAGCTTCCTCCCAAAACTTAAAACATTAACAGGCCAATAACAACGTTAAGCAAATGTTGGTAACGGCTAACTTTGTGACTGATTTCTCCCTGCCTTTGTAGTTTCCTTGTACGTCTGAGTAATTCATCTCTTCATGAATCGACTATTGTCATGCACTACTCGTTGGCCTCCCTGTCTACCTGATCAATCGTCTCGAACGTATGCAGAATGCGGCTGACAGGGTCCTCACTCGTACATCCATCCACAATCATACATCCCCAGTACTGGTGTCTCTTTACTGGCTACCGGTTAAATATAGGATTGACTTCAAGATCCTCCTCGCCTACAAGGCTCTCGCTGGCACTGCTTCTGCATACATCTGTGACCTATTTCAGGCACCATCCTCAACACGACAACTTCGATCCTCCAATGCGGGCTTGCTGCATGTGCCCAGATCGCACCTCCATTCGATGGGTGACAGAGTTTTCTCGCGTGCTGCTCCCATACTCTGGAACGCCCTTCCATTGGAGATTCGGTCAGCTGAGTCCCTAGGGATTTTCAAATCTCGTCTCAAGACTCACTTGTTCCATAAACCTTTCAAGTCCTCTGCTAGGACTGTTGATGCGGCTCACTGTTGTCATGCTGGGGTTGTTGCTGACATGCCGTTCCCTCCACAGATCTGTGCAGTGCTTTGTGACCCTCGGGTCAAAAGTGCTCTAGAAGTGCAATACATTATTATTATTCTACCTTGGAATGAATTCCTTCGATATTGTATGAATATGTATGCAGTATAATTATAATATCATCTCCTCCACTTGCCCCATGCCATCACACAAACCCATTTGATTTCAATCAGCAATGATCTGTATCTGCACCACCATACACTTGCGGTGGCGGTGGCGGTCACTTGCACACGTAACATAGGCTCCTGGACGTGGTGAGTGTTTGCCAAGCATTAAGTCTGGTAGCAGCAACAGCAATTATAATAATGGCCCTGATGGTAGTTTTCTCAAAGAGGCAGCGTGGCGGATAAACAAAATTCTGATCACGCGTCTATAATTTGACGCATTTTCTGTGCCTAAATCATTTGCCTTTTAAACCTAAAGCCCATACCAAACAGGGAAGGCCCTTGCATTTATAGCCATGGTACTGGAGTATGGTAGAGGCCCCTTATTCATTAGTAAGACATCTCAGGCCATCCAGTGGCCCTCTTTTGTGTGAGATCCGAGCAGGATTCCTCCTTTTGTTCCCCTCCAGTCACAATTTCTGGCCGTGTCTGCCTCCTGGTGATGCCCCTTCCCCTGTGTGGTGTTGATCTACGGGTGCCTGTGCCTCCTGACCCTCGCACTGCTGTGACTTCTTTTTATTGTGACCTATGGTCCATGCCAGTGGTCTCAGCAGCCCCTGGCCAGGTCACCAAGCTGAATCTGGAGCCGAGTGGCTCAAAGCCTCGGCGCCAGCACGTGCAGCTGCCCTTGTCCCCGCAGGCAGAGGCATACGCGCCCTCGCAGATGCTGTTCGCAAGCAACTCCAACAGCAGCAGCAGGTGGCAGAGCACTCCCAGCACTGGCACGACATGCTCCGGCATGCTACGGCACACAAGGCCACAGTATAACACGCTACGGCACAAGAAGGCCACAATACAACGCCGTTTCTCTTGTAATTCACCTCAAATCTGGAACGCCCTTCCCCCTCGCCTTGGGGAAATCGAATCCCCCACAACTTTCACACACTATCTCAAAACATACCTATGCCCTGCCGCATACAAAAATCACTCAGCCAGGAAGGACAATGGACCCCAGGAGACACTACCAAAGGATTCGCGGAAAAGACCTGAGAATATTGAAAGCATGACAAAAGATAATCATAATGCTGGAAAGTCAGTGGACTGCCTTTGACATAAGACAACATATAGCACACCACACTTATCTTTCACTCATTCTCAACGCTCCTGGTGATGCTCCAACGTGGAGTCAAGAATCCTGCATCTAGAGCTTGCAAGTTCACTGGGTCCTTTCTGCTGTAATAATAAACATCTATCTATCACAGCACGGCTATAGCACAGCATTTCATGGCCTGACATGCAACGCTACGGCACATGATAGCCTGTAATGCTTTGGAATCGCATGGAACGCCATACAACAGCACAACGCTATTCTTGCACCGTCTGGCGATGTTCAATCAGGTGCCTAAAATCATTAGACTTCCATTTGTCATGTGGAGAAAGAGATACAGGACGGAGGCCATGTGTCTGCTTATTCATATTGCGTGCTCTAGGTCATAGAATGGCATGCCATGGCACAGCACGCGATGGTGGGGCATGCCACGGCACGCCACAGCACAGCACTCTATGCCACAGCATAGCATGGTATGCCAGAACAGGCAGTATGACCCGAGTGAACAAGAAGGAGGGGAGAATCCCTGCTCTGCTCCCGTTTCAAACGTCTTGCACTGTTCGTCACTTAATAATCCCTAGCTCTCTATGTTCTATTCGTGTACTCTGCCTGGTAGACACATCATTGTGGTGTGGTGGAAACCACATTAACGCACATCGATTTGTTTGTGACGTATTTCTGAAAGTTAAATTCGCTATCTCAAATCAATGTGTAATGGAAATGGGCGTCTGTGAATCGAGAAGCACATGGCACCACCGTTGACTTTTAGATTCGTGCTGCAGGGAAAGCGGTCACAGTTCAGTGGTAATGAATATTAAGCAGGCAGGTACTCTTGTACACATTGCTCTTCCACATAGAAAAATAGTGTGTTTTCACACATCAGGTACATGGCCTTTCTGAGAGTTCATTCTTAGCAGCAGACTTAAACCACAGTAGTGCGATTGTGGCTATGCACCCATACAATAAACCATTATAATATACGACCTTCAACATAGGGAGAACATAAAAACTGCACTAATTCTCCTGAAGCTCCCTCGTCATGGTCCCGCAGATCTCGACATGGGCATCTAGCTCCTAAATATATTGCTGCTGTCATCACGCACAAGAGAGTGGCCCGGTAGCGCAGTGAGCAGTGCTGTCACCTCACAGCAAGAGAATCCAGGTTCGATTCCCAGCTCGGATGTTTTTCTGTGTGGCGTCCGCATGTTTTTTTTTACTGCGTAGTCCGGTTTCTTCCCACCATCCAAAGACACGCTTCTGCTTAGGTTAATTGGCCTGTTGAGTGAATTGCTCCCATTGCCCTGCGATATATTGGTGTCATATCCTGGGCATGACACCGCCTTGCACCCTCTATCTGCTGGAATATGCTCTGGCCCCCCACAACCCTGTACAGGATTAAGTGGATATTGATAATAATGATCATCATGCACAAGAATAGAATAGAATTATTATAATCTGTGCAATTAAATGATGCTTGCTTAATGCTTCGGTAGTTCAAAGTGCCTTCCATCAAAGCTCGTCTCAAACTATTTGTTGCTGACATGCCGTTCTCTTCACAGTTCTGTGCAGCGCTTTGTAACCATCGGGTGAAAAGCGTTCTAGAAGTGCAAATATTATTATTATTTGAATGTGCACCCCCTCTCAACAGTGGCAGCTGTGACTGTGCAGCATAAGCGATTGCAAAGCTGTCCCTTTATATTTCTCTTGGAGGTTATTCAACGGAGTTAGTGACTCGAGCATGAACAAGAGCTTAACTTTAAAGATTGTCTGGCATTGGCGAACGCCATCCCAGCAAAAAGCCGGGCGCCCGATTACAGACCGTGCAAGGCACAGGAATGGCACCGCCATGTGGCACCGAGCCCTTAGGCTAGGCCGCAAACATCAAGGAGCCCTGAATAGCCATCACAGCCAGGATGATGAGGAGGGGCATGAGGTGGGAAGAGGTGGAGGGCAGGACGAAGATTAGGGGGGGCAGCAAGAGAGTGGGCAACGCAGGTCTGGATGCTGCGCCGCCTTCATCTGCCGTGTATTGTTTACATTTTGCAAATTGCTGTGGCAGCTGGTGGAGGTAATGAGAATTTCTACTGGAGAATGATCACGCCTCCAGATCACTGCACTGGCCACACCTGACATGGGGAATACGGGGGACCAAGAACACCCACGCCAGATGTTCCTGTCACTTAAAACATCGCGGCGTGATCTAGTCTCTATAAGAGATGGGTGACTGCAGACGTGGTGTTGGGCGAATTGATGCGTGAAGTCAATCTTGGCCCTTTGATGTCGTAGGATGATGATGGTGATGATACTGATGTAATACTAATTATATTGATGTGCTGCTGATAATGCTGAGGATGTGATTCTGCAGATGCTACAATTATTAACATTCCCATCTAGGGCACCTTTCTGTGTGGATTTTGTAAATTCTCCCCTGTTCTGCATTGGCTTCCTCCGAGTTCTCCGGTTTCCTCCCACTACTAAAAATACGCTCATGAATTGGCCGATACCATCATAATTTATAGAATGCAGTGTTTCGCAAATCTTGGCGCTGGATAATCGCATTGCTGCCTTCCCTCTCCTTGCCTCTACAGCTTCTTTATGCCTCTCTTTGATGAATGTGCACAGCACATTATAAATTGTAATTATTATTATTATTGTGAATGCTGCTGGTTGTATTATTGGTTATGCCAAAGGTGGTGCTGTTGCTGCTCCTGCTGTGAGCTGCTGAGGTATTTAGCTGCGACGAGGCACCAAGCCTGCCACTTTTTTTATCGACGCGTCTCTTTGTGTCATAGTTGCACTTTGTGCCCCCTATGTGTGCGTGTATTTGTGGGTGTGTGTGTTTTCTGTGACCCGAGTTCGAATTCCGCTCACGACCAACACCAATGACGATTTTCTGGACCGGTCCTAGGCCTGCCCTAGGTCAACCCAGGCTCAAATAAGTACCTGGTGCAATGTGAAAATATTGCCACTAGGGAGAAAAAGGCGGCGGGCGTGATGTTGGTCACCCACCTCCTCGTGTGACGTGTCGACCTTCATAGGTGCTCACTAATGGCACTTGACCGTACAGTCTCTTAAGGCTATATGGGGGATCTTTGTCTTTGTGTCTTTTTCTGTATGTGTGGATCTGTGTGTCCCTGTGTGTGTTCCAGCAAGCCTTTGACACTTCACGTGGCCTCAAAGTGCATGTGGCCTGTCACAAGCACTTTCTGGTCACGTCACCACTACATCATGGCACATAAAGTTTGTTGTGTCCATATATGAGCGGCAGCCTCGCGGTTAGCGCGCTGCACCACAAAGCCGGGGACCTGAGTTCGATTCCCACTCGTGGACAATGCTAGTCATGATTATCTGACCCGTTTCTGGCCCGTTTAGATCGACTCAGCCTCAATTGGTATTGGAGCAGTGTGTAAACATTACCACTAGGGATGCAAAGGTAACCAGGTGTGGTACTGGCCACCATCCTCCTCGTGTGCTGTGCTGGCCTTGATAGGTGGTCGATAAACAACACTTGCCCCAGTAGTGTGATGTAGGCTACATGGGGATCTTTGTCTTGTGCATGTGTGCACCTCTCTGTGTGCATGCTGTAGCCAAGCGAAACAAGACTGCAGGAAAGGTCTGAAGGACGCGAGTAGAGCTGTGCCAAATGGAGCGTGTTTCAAGCCCACGGTGAGCGCGAGGATGATTCCGCTGCAAAACTTTAAGAGCGCCGGGGGTGAGCGTTTACCCGTTCACAGCTTGCGAAGTGCCGCTGTCTGCTACGCCATTCGTTTCTCCTTTTCTAGTTTTGTCTTGGATGGGATATGCTGTGCTGTCTGCGATAGGATGTGCTGTCTCTGACTCTATATGCTTCTCCCTGTGATGTGCTGTGCTGTCAGGGTTTGTATGTGATGTGTTGTATGGCACGTGACTGGTGCGTGTTGTCTGGGATATGATGTGATTTCTGTGATGTGATGTTGGTGCTTATGATGCGATGGTGTCTGCTGTTATTGAGGCCATGTGTTTTCCCAGTCATGTGATGTGCTTTGATGATGTGCTGCTTGTGATGTCCCTTCCCCTGTGATGTAATTATGCCATAATATGATGTGAACTAATTGTGATTAATTCCTGTGATGTTCTGTCTGAAACGTGATGTGTTCTGACTTCGGTGATGTACTGTAATGTGATATCTGTAATGTAATATTTTTTGTCCGTGTGATGTGATCTCACTGTCTTAGTGCGTGATATGCAATCTCTATGTTGTGATGTTTTCCGGGATAGGCTCCGGCTCACCGTGACACTATATAGGATTAAGCGGTTTCAGATAATGAGATGAGATGGGAGAGATGAGATGTTGTGATGTAGTCACTGTGATGTGCAAGTCCTATTTTGTCGAGTCCTCTCTCTGTGTGATCTAAATTGTCATGTTATGCAATGCTGGCTGTCTCCATTGGATGTGTCATCTTGCTGTGTGTGTGTGTGTCTCATCTCATCTCATTATCTGAAACCGTTTAATCCTATTTATGGTCACGGTGAGCCGGAGCCTATCCCGGAAACACAGGGCGTAAGGCAGGAATACACCCGACGACGGGACGCCAGTCCATCGCCGGGCATTGCGGGACAATTTTAGTCTGCAAGCCAATCAACCTATCCAGGAGCATGCTTTTGGACTGTGGGAGGAAACCGGAGTACCCGGCAAAAACCCACGCGGACACGGAGAGAGCATGCAAACTCCACACAGAAAGGCACCCGAGCCGAGAGATTCGAACCCGGGACCTTCTTGCTGTGAGGCGTCAGCGCTAACTACTGGGCCACCGCGCCGCCCGTGTGTGTGTGTGATGGTCTCTCAATCGCACCGCCTCCTTGTGATGATCTCTCTCTGTCCCATTTGCGTCCGGCAGCTGTCCCCCATTAACGAAAGCCGCTCGGCCGAGGTGGACCCTGCCACGTTTGGTGGGAGGCCCTCCTGGTGCTCATGGCCTGAGCCCTCCAAAACCCAACCGACGGTGGCGACACACATGCGGCCTATCGTGGCGGTCGGTAGTTGTGCCTCTGCTCGCTGATGCAGATGGTGTCGAGGTTTATATTGTTGAAATAGATATTCATCTAGATATTGATGTTTATATTTTTGATGTTGATGTTGTAGACATTGTTGTAAATGTTGCTGTTGCTGATGTTTATTGTGTCGATGTTGATGTATATGTTTACGTTGTTGATGTCGATGTTGATTTTCTATGTTTATGTTTCTATTATTGATGTTGCTGACTGTTTTCTTTAGTTGTTGTTTTAGATGTTGATGACGTTATAGATGTTAATGGTGATGATGTATATAACGGTATTGTTGACAATGATATTTTTGACATTTTTAAAATGCGTGATTGGGATGTATGGCACGTCTAAATGCAGCCGTGCTCCCCCCCCCCCCTCACGTTGCCTAAACTCTTAGACACGCAATTGATTTTGTGAAGAAATCGCCGGATTGATTGTATCGGACATTAAAGCTGCAGATCCCATATCTGCTGAGCGAAGCATCTGTATGAAAAGGGCCGGCGCTAGCTGCGCTCGTCACAAACAGTAAGGCGCCACCCCCAGGCAGCAGCGGCACTGCTAGCTATACATCTGCACGTCGTCCCGGACTATCCCGTACGCACTTAAATCGCATGAGACAAAAGACTGTAAAGTCCTAGTGAGGCGCTCCATTGCAACACGAGAGACGTCACCGTATTGCAGCGTCATTTAGGGTCACGGTGAGCGTCATGGGAATGGTGATGCTGAGCAGTGGTAAATTTACGCTGCTGCTCATGGGCATGGTGAGGCAACGCTGCTCCTCTTCCATTTACGGCCTTTTACCTGTCAGTGCCCATGGAAATTCCACATTCCTATGACTAAAGACAACCGTTGTTAATCTCCCCACAAAGTGGTACTTATATTATTAATGCTGAAGGGAAGGATACTGGGTTGATGTATTTATATAGGTTTGCATAGCTCAATGTATGAGACTTGCTCTCAAGAGCTGCTCTTTCAGCATAAACGTGTAGAGCCTTCTACGATGCTTTGTGATATTACGCCTCCAATTTTAACTTGATCTTGTTAACGTCGGAAACAATGTCGCAAAGGAGAGAGGTTGAATGCTTGACAAAGCTATCCAGAATGAGCAGCTCTTGAGAGCAATTCGTACACTGGGTTGAATTAGCTGCCCGACCAGGATATAATCCCACAATTTTTACACTATGAAGCCACTCACCCTACCTCTCTCCCCGCCATTTTCCCATTCGCTCTCCCAACTTGTTTCCAAGCTGCTCTCCCAACCGCTCACCTTGCCGCTCTCCCCAGCTCTTCTCCAAACCATTCTCCCTGTCGCTTTGTCTAATGGTCTCTCCGCCTCTCTTCCCACCGCTCTCCCAGCTGCTCTCTTAGCCTCTCCCGATGCATCTTCCCCACTTCTCCCCTGTCGCTATCTCAGATGCTTTCCCAACCACTCACATAGCATCTCACTTTTCCAACCGCTAATCCACACGGATGGATAACGCTTGTGTGAGACCTAATGAGCGGTGCTGCGCTGGCTCCCGGTACAGCTAGCGGTTGGTGTCTCGCATTTACATATGAGGCTTGGCTGTGTTAATCTGCAGAGGACACCCTCGGTGCTGTTCCCAAGTCCGCGGATCGGCGTGCGTTGCAAGCTATACAAAGGTGTGATCATGAATGGCGTGCTCGCAAGGGGAGCCTCGTGCCCCAAACTTCCTCCACCCTTCGGTGCCTTGTGGAGTGCGGTAATGCGCGCCCCCTCACGCACTGTGGTCTTCATAAAACACAATGAGCCGCATTACAGCCTTAACAACCTAATTGGGGATAGTGCTACCAGCGAGCACCTATGACGACCAGCATGACAAGAGAGGGGATGGGTGGCTAGCACCACGCTCCACCGCCTTTGTCTCCGCAGTGCTAATATTTACACACTGCACTAGGTTTTCTCAAATAATGGCGAGTCGACCTGAGGTTGCCCATGACCAACCATGTTGATCGTGTGTGGGAATCTAACTCGGGTGGCCGAGTTGATAGTGCAGTGTGGTAACCATGACACTACTGCATCCCACACACATGCACACAAGCCGTGGCATGGACGTGGGTAACATCCCGACGCAATCCTCTAACGCTCTTTGACAAAATAAATAGGCACACAATTAGTGTCAATCACACATCCATCCCTCCGCTTGAAATACATATAAAAGTGTATGTGCTGTACTTCCCATTGGCTGCCTGGCCTTAAACTTTTATCAGAATTGTATCAAGACTAGTAAACTCTGGACGAGTTGACACAAAATGTCTCATCAGCAGTCAGGCATGCTTGAACTTATTTCAATCGGGTGTCTGTGTTACACTCTACCTGCTTGTCTCGCTGTGATGTTCATCTGCTTGTCTCTGTTCTTAGTGCTGTTTGTCTTTGCCCTGGGTGCTATTTGCTTCATTATTGTAAACCCTGAATGATCACATGGGATACGTTTCAGCAACGGGTGTGAAGTCCAAAAATCGCGAATATAATTTTTACCTTTCACCATATGCACAATCACTTGTACTCACATTTTTTTCGGGCTCATATTAGGGGCTATACAATGGCGATATGTACAGTCGACAATGCGACGCAAAGAACGGCTGAACAAAGCCTGTGGAATGCGGAGTGCTGCTGAATGTTGCTCACATTATTTCCTCTATCTTGCTGCAGCCTCACCAAGAATACAGTACTACAACCCTGAATTAGCGAAACTACAAAAAGATCTCATCTCATCTCATTATCTGAAACTGCTTAATCCTATATAGGGTCACGGTGAGCCGGAGCCTATCCCGGAAACACAGGGCGTAAGGCAGGAATACACCCGACGACGGGACGCCAGTCCATCGCCGGGCATTGCGGGACAATTTTAGTCTGCGAGCCAATCAACCTATCCAGGAGCATGCTTTTGGACTGTGGGAGGAAACCGGAGTACCCGGCGAAAACCCACGCGGACACGGGGAGAGCATGCAAACTCCACACAGAAAGGCACCCGAGCCGAGAGATTCGAACCCGGGACCTTCTTGCTGTGAGGCGTCAGCGCTAACCACTGGCCCACTACAAAAAGATAAATAAGTGAAATTTAAAGGTTTACTGTAATGTACTTCGTTTAAATATTTGGTGACCCCAGGTCACTCTTAGAAATGAGGCTCATCCTGGTCTCAGGAGTTATCACTGTGTTAAACAGAACGCACTTGGCACTTGAACTCTGCACACCCATGTACACCCAGACACCGTTACCACTACAGATAGATAACTTGAGTATTCATGTACCAGCTGTGTGGTCACACTGGCTTCGAAATCACGACCCTTCACGACGGTAGGGGGGCATGGCCTCCGGGGGGGTTCATGAGAGGCTATGTCTCCCCGGTGATCCTTGTTCTCTCTGTCCACCCCACAGGCCAGAATTCGTGGAGAATTCCCACTTACTGTGTGTGTCCCCTGTGCCACCGTCCTGGCGTACCTGGGTCGGTCCTGTGGAACCCCACAAAGCACAGCCTCCTTCGTCATGAGCAGGCGTTCCAGCAGTTCCGTGACATGCTGCCGGCCTTCACACAACCGTCCCTTGGGTTATGCTTTGAGGTTGGGGACCAGCGGTATTGGAAGCGGCAGCAGCAGTATCCGGGGATGAGCTCCGTAGCGTCGAGACTGGGTGGGTCTCCACGTGGATCCCCCCAGAAATATTGTTTGGAGGCTATGGAGCTACCCACCTGGTGCAAATTGAAAAGTATCAGGAGCGGCCTCTACTTGGTGTTTGATGGCCCAAACATGCTGATCGCTCACAGCCTCAATGAGTTTTTATTATTTTGGGATGAGTGTGGTCACGTTGTCTGATGAGCAGCGAGGAGTAGGAGGAGCAGCAGGTGGAGGAGGTGATAATTGGGAAGAGGTGGATGGTAAATTATAATTGTGGCTCAATCAATGATGTCATAATGAGGTAACGCGGGCAGCTGCGCCTCGCGTGCCTGGTGGGGGCTACGTGGCTCTACAACGCGTGCGTACGTGAGCACAGGTCTGCATGTGTTATCTTTATGTGTCTGCTTTTGCTTTGAAGTTACGTCTATTTTAATGTGTGTCTGTGTTTGACTTAATATCGGCATGTGTGTATCTGTCTTTGAATTTGTGCGTCTGCATATATTAATTTGTGTGTGTATGTGTGTGAAATTGTGTGTGTCTTTGTATGTGTTTATGTCGAAGTCTTGGCCTCAGGTGAATACCTGGTGTGATGTGTAACTTCACCACTAGGGAGATACAGGTGGTCGCATGTCGGTCTGGCCACCCACTACATCGTGTTCCGTGAAGGCTTTCATAAGTGCTGACTAATAGTACTTGCCCCAAAAATGTATGCAGATTATTTGGGGGGCCTTTGTTTTGTTAATTTCAATTTGCAAATAACCTTTCCAGCAACAATGGAAGGACCCTGCCCTTCGTCCTTTTTTCCTGGAATAAAGGAACACTGTAGAAGGGACTTAACATATACATACTACCTACATAAAAATAGGAGTCATATACGTGACACACACACACACTGTGCCTGAGGATGCCTCCAACGAAGCGATCGTCATACATTGCGCCATGAAAACCTACATCATATTTCAATTTGTGTCTGTGTATCTGTCTTTGTGTCTGTATGTGTGAATGTCTGTTTGTCTACTTGTCGTTGTGTGTGTAAACTGTACGTAACTCATAGGATGTAATATTTACAGCAATCCCAGTGACCCGAGTTAAATTCTTGGTTACGGCTAACAGTGGCAATTTTCGTAACGAATTTCTAATGTTCCCCAAGGTCAACTCAACCTTAAATGTATACCTGGTGAAGCTTGTACTGCATTTAATATCAGTACTGGGGAGACAATGGCGTCTGGATGTGGCGCTAGCCATCCACCACCTCGCATGCCGTGCCGGCCTTCATAGGTGGTTGCTAACAGCACTTGCCCCAACAGTCCGTTAAATACGGACTATATGAGGGGTTGTTGTCCTAGTGTGTGTGTAGGGAGAAAGCCATTTCCAATGTTGCTGCAGGGGAGTGCGCTGTGACGCAGCGGCGGCGTGCTCCGAGCGCCCACTGTTCGCACGCAGGAGGCATTCATTATTAACGCTTGTTGATGTTTTGGCAGGGGCTCTAAATGGCCCATTTTCAATGCGATTATCAATTGACAAGTGCCGCGCGTCTCCGCGTTCGTGCGTGAGTGTCGCTGCTACCCGTGTTCGTTGTTGCAGTAATGATCACCGGACCTCTGCTCGCAACCAGGGAATGAATGCCCACGAGGAGGTTGGTGCACTTTGCTTTGCCGACAGCACCATCCGTCATCCCCATCATTACCGGCTCTGCTCACACGAGCAGCGCTGCCGCTAATCCGGCTCTCTCCCCGCTCTCCTTTTTTCTCTCTTCTCTATCTACCTTTCTCCTCTTTCTTACTCTCGCAGGGGAGGAGTTGCTACCAAGGAGTCACGCCAAAAGAGCCCGGTCCCCCCCTACAGTGGGATGGGACCCCCCTGAGCAACCAGGAGGGCTCTCCATACCAACCAAAGCTGTTTCATAAGGGACCCCCCCCCTCCCTAACTCCCTGCAGTGCCTGTAAATTTCTTCATCGTGGCCCAATCGCTCGGCGTCCAGATCATGGTGTGTACGTCACACTGTGTGTGGGGAGCGCTTGTTTAGTAGTTAGCGCGCTGCGCCACGAACACAGCTTTGACCAGAGTATTAATGCCGATCACGACTAATATTAGTAGTTAATATCTGCACTGGCTTAGGGCCTCTGCTATTTCGACTCAGTCTAAAATGAGTAGTTAGTGGTGTAAACATTACCACTATAGAGACAGAGACGGTCGGGCGTAGTGCTGGTTACCCACCACCCGATGTGCCGTGTCGACTCTAATAGCTGCTCGCTAACCTCACTTGCCTCAGCAGTCTGATCTTTGTCTTTGTCTCCATGAGAGTATGTTTGTCTGTGTCTTTGTGCCAGTGCTTCTGTGTCAGCATCTGTGTGTGTGTTCATTTTTTTGACTCTATGTGTTTGTTTAAACGTGTCATTGTGCCACCTCTGTGTCCGCACTCTGCAGGCAAAACGCCTCAGCGCAGCAACTCCTACAGTAGTATCTCCTCAGAATCCGAGAGCAACCTGTTCTTGTCGCAATTGGTGAGACGCCACGACGAGTCATAATGGCCATCTCCCAACAGTAGGGATCTCACCTCTGTGTCTTTTCACATGGAGGGATATGGAGACATTGCGACATAGGGCAGTAACCTCACCCAGATGTGACCCCCACGGGGACGACAATACAGCCTGGACACTGTATTGCACAGGTGTGGGTGAGCCAATTGCCAGGTGGGCGAGTTCAGCTTTAACAACATGCTAAGGAGTAGAAGAGTGAGTGAGAGAGTTGAGTCGGTGAGTGTGTGGGAGGGTGGAGGATTGTATAAATTTAATAAGATGTAGAGGATTTAGTTATTAAGTGGGTGAGTGAGTGGGTTGGTAAGTAAGTGGGATGGCACGACTGCCATCCATGTGACTTGCATACACAGCCGCACGACCATCACACATCGTTTTCTCAGCTTTGTCTAGATCACTGACTTAAAAGACCTCCGACCATATGACAATGGCTTTGGGTAGCACGTATGTGAGGAATTGACAACCTCCAACATCTCACGAGGCTGTTCTCCAGCAGACGTAGCACACTCATCCGCCTGCTTAATATTGCAATGCCGTGTCGCCTTCTGTATTAATTGGGGCATTATTATTCCTTTCAGATAAAGTAATAAGGGGAAACGCATAAGTAATTTTAAAGTCCCGTTCTACACGCATATTCACAGAGCGAATGTATATTGTCTGTGTGCACTAATGGGTCCCGTGTACTTCGCACAGACAGTCGAGAATTAGAGACATTCCCAGGCGCCAGTGGCTCGCCTGGTGACACCGGCACATCCCGGTTCACCCCACAAACTTAAATCGTTCCCGGGTTCGTAGCGAACCGCAGTGCACTGTCCACTGCCCCAGCGCTTCACACACACACCACCTATCCCAAGGTGTGTGTAGCTACAAGATAAAGAGCCGAGTGAGGAATAGACGAAGCTGCTACCGCAGCACGTACCCTGCTGCAGTTGATTATGGTCGGCTGCGTGTAAGACGGCTGAGAGCGCTGCATATTATGACCACCCATGCACTCTGATTAACCACACACTCGCCAAATTACTTCATCTTAAGGGGAAATTATCTTACCACCATTAATATAAAATACAATGCGGTGTTGCAGTATTAATACCCACAGACGGGTGGCGAGATAATGGTGGCTCCTTATCAGAGGGGCCTTTGCCCCCCCCTCCCCACAACTGCATGACACATTAACCCTACTAGTAGAGTATCTGTTCAATGGGCGATCTTGTTCCAAGAAAGAATGTCCTGCCGAAAGTGGTTTGATTCCTGCCATGGGTGTCTTTCCCTGTGGAGTTTGTGTTAGCCCTGTTCTGCGTGGTTTTCCTCTGGGCTTTATGGTTGCCTCCCACAACTAAAAGCATTGCTTAATTGGCCGATACCATCATAATATATAGCACGCAGTGCCTGATAGGCTGATGTCAACTAACCCACCTATCTGCGGTTTCTTGGGGAGATAAGGCAGATTAGCGTGATTGTTGGTATGGTTGCTACCTCTGACTTAGAAAAGACCGGGAGACCAGACAAAGCTTTACACTGGGACACCAGAGCCATAAACCGGGACACCAAAACCATTAAATAAAAAAACTCTTAAAATATAATGATTAACCCAATATCAAATTGCCTACTGTTAACCATTATAAAGCCTTTTTGTTTTGGGTCAGATAAGAATTAAGTGTCGTAAACCCGCTTCGACCCGACGCAGCCAATTAGTATGGTTTGTCACATGAACAAAATGTGCCAGTTCTTTACTGCTTCAGCACACCAGTGTGTTGGTGAGCAAACTCACAAGATTTACAATGGAATACCACGTTTCATAAGTTTACAGGGTTTGCGACATTTATATTTCTCTTGACCCAACTCAAAAGGGCTTTTTTAATGTATTACATTGGTTATGAAAGCTTTCATGTAAAATTGTTGTCATG
>JAZEWT010000008.1:13695976-13712497 GCA_036362905.1 Mordacia mordax | reverse complement strand
CGTGACCCTATATAGGATTAAGCGGTTTCAGATAATGAGATGAGAGAGATGAGATGAGAAAAACCAGGCGCAGCCAGAGTTATGGTTGGGAGGATCCCTCTAAGGTTAAAAACAACGAAGCATTGAAGCAGATTAATAATAAATAATTGCAAAGCGGAACCCAACCATATAAGGACATGATAAAATGCTGAGTTGAGGTTATTTTTTTGTTAGACACGCCCCCCGCGAAAAACTGAATAAAGAGGGCCATTCGAGTGGCGAACGGGACTGACTCACTGATTCCTCCGAGCAGCCACGCGACTCTGACAGGCAGCTAACTGGAAAACACCAGTTTGCCGGGAGAAACATGGGTGCTGGAGTGAGTCCCAAAGCCTGCTGCTGGAGAGTCTCAGTTACGTTATTTTTTTAGCCGCTAACAGCTTATGTTGCTCCGTACTTATATTGGAGAATTATATTCGTATTATGCTTCCTTGTTTTTTTTCAATAAACATCTCCATACAGTTGCAAAGTCGTGGTGTAAGCTCTGTGGAAGGTCGGCCATCACGTCACATAAAAGATCAGAGGTGTCGAGGTTTTTTTTTAACCCGACAGCAGGTCGGAGCATAAAGAGTGCTACAGTGCGGTGCAGGTCGTTGCGTGCAGAGTTGCACAGTGCGGTTTTGGCAGAGTAGTGCAGTGCGGTGCAGGCAATGTGGTACAGTGCGGTGCGGGTCGGTACAGCAGAGTGGTGCAGTGCGATGTGGGCAGAGTGGTTCAGTGCGGTGCGGGCAAAGTGGTACAGTGCAGTGCGGGCAAAGTGGTACAGTGCGGTGCGGGCACAGTGGTACAGTGCGTAGCGGTCAGAGCATGAAGAGTGGTGCAGTGCGGTGCAGTGCGGTGCAGGTCGGTGCAGGCAGAGTGCTACAGTGCAGTGTAGGCAGCGTTGCAGTGCGGTGCTGGCAGTGGTACAGTGCGGTGCAGGTCGGTGCAGGCAGAGTGGTACAGTGCGGTGCAGGTCAGTGCAGGCAGATTGGTACAGTGCGGTGCAGGTCTGTGCAGGCAAAGTGCTACAGTGCGGTGCGGGCAGACTGGTACAGTGCGGTGCAGGTCGGTGCCGGCATTGTTGTACAGTGCGGTTCTGGCAGAGTGGCACAGTGCGGTGCTGGCAGAGTGGTACCGTGTGGTGTGGGCAGGCTGGTACAGTGCGGTGCAGGGATAGTGTTACCGTGCAGTGCAGGCACAGTGGTACAATGCGGTGCAAGTCGGTGCAGGCTGATTGGTACAGTGCGGTGCTGGCAGAGTAGTGCATTGCGGTGCAGGCAATGTGGTAAAGTGTGGTGTGGGTCGGTGCAGGCAGAGTGGTGCAGTGCGATGCGGGCAGAGTGGTGTAGTGCGGTGCGGGCAAAGTGGCACAGTGCGGTGCCAGCAGAGTGGTACAGTGCGGAGTGGTACATTGCGGTGCGGGCGAAGTGACACAGTGCGGTGCGGGCACAATGGTACATGGCGGTGCGGTCAGAGCATGAAGAGTGGTACACTGCGGTGCAGGTCGGTGCAAGCAGAGTGCTACAGTGCAGTGTGGGCAGCGTGGCAGTGCGGTGCTGGCAGAGTGGTACCGTGTGGTTTGGGCAGGGTGGTACAGTGCAGTGCAGGGATAGTGGTTTGGTGCGGTGCAGGCAGAGTGGTACAGTGCGGTGCAGTTAGCGTGGTACAGTGCGGTGAGGTCAGCATGAAGAGTGGTACAGTGCGGTGCAGATCGGTGCAGGAAAAGTGCTACAGTGCGATGCGGGCAGAGAGGTACAGTGCGGTGCAGGTCGGTGCCGGCATAGTGGTACAGTGCGGTGCTGGCAGAGTGGCACAGTGCGATGCTGGCAGAGTGGTACCGTGTGGTGTGGACAGGCTGGTACAGTACGGTGCAGGGATAGTGTTACGGTGCAGTGCAGGCAGATTGGTACAGTGCGGTGCTGGCAATGTGGTACAGTGCGGTGCGGGTCGGTACAGGCAGAGTGGTGCAGTGCGATGCGGGCAGAGTGGTGCAGTGCGGAGTGGCACAGTGCGGTGCGGGCACAGTGGTACAGTGCGGTGTGGTCAGAGCATGAAGAGTGGTACAGTGCGGTGCAGGTCGGTGCAGGCAGAGTGGTACCGTGTGGTGTGGGCAGGGTGGTACAGTGCAGTGCAGGAATATTGGTTAGGTGTGGTGTAGGCAGCGTGGTAGAGTGTGGTGCAGGTCGGTGCAGGCAAAGTGCTGCAGTGCGGTGCGGGCAGAGTGGTACAGTGCGGTGCAGGTCGGTGCCGGCATAGTGGTACCGTGCGGTGCTGGCAGAGTGGCACAGTGCGGTACTGGCAGAGTGGTACCGTGTGGTGTGGGCGGGCTAGTACAGTGCGGTGCAGGGATAGTGTTACGGTGCAGTGCAGGCAGAGTGGTACAGTGCGGTGCAAGTCGGTGCAGGCTGATTGGTACAGTGCGGTGCTGGCAGAGTAGCGCAGTGCGGTGTCGGCAATGCGGTACAGTGCGGTGCGGGTCGGTACAGGCAGAGTGGTACAGTGCGTTGCTGGCAGAGTAGCACAGTGCGGTGCTGGCAGAGTGGTACCGTGTGGTGTGGGCAGGGTGGTACAGTGCGGTTCAGGAATAGTGGTTCGGTGCGGTGCAGGCAGAGTGGTACAGTGCGGTGCAGGTCGAGTGGTACAGTGCGGTGCAGGTCGGAGCATAAAGAGTGCTACAGTGCGGTGCAGGTCGGTGCGGGCAGAGTGGCACAGTGCGGTGCTGGCAGAGTGGTACTGTGTGTTGTGGGCAGCCTGGTACAGTGCGGTGCAGGGATAGTGTTACAGTGCAGTGCAGGCAGAGTGGTACAGTGCGGTGCAAGTCGGCGCAGGCAGACGGGTACAGTGCGGTGCAGTTAGAGTGGTACATTGTGGTGCGGTCAGAGCGTGAAGAGTGGTACTTTGCAGTGCAGGTCGGTGCAGTCAGAGTGCTACAGTGCGGTGCAGGTCGAGTGGTGCAATGCGGTGCAGGTCGGAGCATAAAGAGTGCTACAGTGCGGTGCAGGTCGGTGCTGGCAGAGTGGCACAGTGCAGTGCGGGCACAGTGGTACAGTGCGGTGTGGTCAGAGCGTGAAGAGTGGTACAGTGCGGTGCAGGTCGGTGCAGGCAGAGTGGTACCGTGTGGTGTGGGCAGGGTGGTACAGTGCAGTGCAGGGATAGTGGTTCGGTGCGGTGCAGGCAGCGTGGTAGAGTGCGGTGCAGGTCGGTGCAGGAAGAGTGGTACAGTCGGTGCAGGTCGGAGCATGAAGTGGTACTGTGTGGTGCAGGTCGGTGCGAGCAGATTGGTACAGTGCGGTGCAGTTAGCGTGGTACAGTGCAGTGCGGTCAGAGCATGAAGAGTGGTAGTGTGCGGTGCAGGTCGGTGCACGCAGAGTACTACAGTGCGGTGCGGACAGAGTGGTACAGTGCTGTGCAGGTCGGTGTGGGCAGCGTGTTACAGTGCGTTGCTGGCAGAATGGCACAGTGCGGTGCTGGCAGAGTGGTACCGTGTGGTATGGACAGGCTGGTACAGTGCGGTGCAGGGATAGTGTTACGGTGCAGTGCAGGCAGAGTGGTACAGTGCGGCGCAAGTCGGTGCAGGCAGATTAGTACAGTGCGGTGCTGGCAGAGTAGTGCAGTGCGGTGCGGGCACTGTGGTACAGTGCGTTGTGGTCAGAGCATGAAGAGTGGTACAGCGCGGTGCAGCTCGGTGCAGGCAGAGTGCTACAGTGCAATGTGGGCAGCGTGGCAGTGCGGTGCTGGCAGAGTGGTACCGTGTGGTGTGGGCAGGGTGGTACAGTGCGGTTCAGGAAAAGTGGTTCGGTGCGGTGCAGGCAGAGTGGTACAGTGCGGTACGGTCAGAGCGTGAAGAGTGGTACAGTACGGTGCAGGTCGGTGCAGGCAGAGTGCTACAGTGCGGTGCAGGTCGAGTGGTGCAGTGCGGTGCAGGTCGGAGCATAAAGAGTGCTACAGTGCGGTGCAGGTCGGTGCGGGCAGAGTGGCACAGTGCGGTGCTGGCAGAGTAGTGCAGTGCGGTGCAGGCAATGTGGTACAGTGCGGTGCGGGTCGGTACAGGTAGAGTGGTGCAGTGCGATGCCGGCAGAGTGGTGCAGTGCGGTGCGGGCACAGTGGTACAGTGCGGTGCGGTCAGAGCATGAAGAGTGGTACAGTGCGGTGCAGTGCGGTGCAGGTCGGAGCATGAAAAGTGGTACAGTGCGGTGCAGGTCGGTGCAGGCAGATTGGTACAGTGCGGTGCAGTTCGCGTGGTACAGTGCGGTGCGGTCATGAAGAGTGGTTCAGTGTGGTGTAGGCCGGTGCAGGCAAGTGCTACAGTGCGGTGATGGCAGAGTGGTACAGTGCGGTGCTGGATGAGTGGCACAGTGCGGTGTGGGCAGGCTGGTACAGTGCGGTGCAGGGATAGTGTTACGGTGCAGTGCAGGCAGAGTGGTACAGTGCGGTGCAAATCGGTGCAGGCTGATTGGTACAGTGCGGTGCTGGCAGAGTGGTGCAGTGCGGTGCAGGCAATGTGGTACAGTGCGGTGCGGGTCGGTACAGGCAGAGTGGTGCAGTGCGATGCCGGCAGAGTGGTGCAGTGCGGTGCGGGCAAAGTGGTACAGTGCGGCGCGGGCAAAGTGGTTGAGTGCGGTGCGGGCACAGTGGTACAGTGCGGTGCGGTCAGCATGAAGAGTGGTACAGTGTGGTGCAGTGCGGTGCAGGTCGGAGCATGAAAAGTGGTACAGTGCGGTGCAGGTCGGTGCAGGCAGATTGGTACAGTGGGGTGCAGTTCGCGTGGTACAGTGCGGTGCGGTCATGAAGAGTGGTTCAGTGTGGTGTAGGTCGGTGCAGGCAAAGTGCTACAGTGCGGTGTGGGGAGAGTGGTACAGTGCGATGCAGGTCGGTGCCGGCATAGTGGTACAGTGCGGTGATGGCAGAGTGGTACAGTGCGGTGCTGGCAGAGTGACACAGTGCGGTGTAGGCAGGCTGGTACAGTGCGGTGCAGGGATAGTGTTACGGTGCAGTGCAGGCAGAGTGGTACAGTGCGGTGCAAATCGGTGCAGGCTGATTGGTAAAGTACGGTGCTGGCAGAGTGGTGCAGTGCGGTGCAGGCAATGTGGTACAGTGCGGTGCCGGTCGGTACAGGCAGAATAGTGCAGTGCGATGTGGGCAGAGTGGTGCAGTGTGGTGCGTGCAAAGTGGTACAGTGCGATGCCAGCAGAGTTGTACAGTGTGGAGTGGTACATTGCGGTGCGAGCGAAGTGGCACAGTGCGCAGTGGGCAAAGTGGTACAGTGCGGTGTGGTCAGAGCATGAAGGGTGGTACACTGCGGTGCAGGTCGGTGCAGGCAGAGTGCTACAGTGCAGTGTGGGCAGCGTGGCAGTGCGGTGCTGGCAGAGTGGTACCGTGTGGTTTGGGCAGGGTGGTACAGTGCAATGCAAGGATAGTGGTTTGGTGCGGTGCAGACAGAGTGGTACAGTGCGGTGCAGTTAGCGTGGTACAGTGCGGTGCGGTCATTGCATGAAGAGTGGTACAGTGCGGTGCAGATCGGTGCAGGCAAAGTGCTACAGTGCGGTGCGGGCAGAGTGGTACAGTGCGGTGCAGGTCGGTGCCGGCATAGTGCTACAGTGCGGTGCTGGCAGAGTGGCACAGTGCGGTGCTGGCAGAGTGGTACCGTGTGATGTGGACATGGCTGGTACAGTGCGGTGCAGGGATAGTGTTACGGTGCAGTGCAGGCAGAGTGGTAAAGTGCGGTGCAAGTCGGTGCAGGCAGATTGGTACAGTGCGGTGCTGGCAGAGTAGTGCAGTGCGGTGCAGGCAATGTGGTACAGTGCGGTGCGGGTTGGTACAGGCAGAGTGGTGCAGTGCGATGCGGGCAGAGTGGTGCAGTGCGGTGCGGGCAAAGTGGTACAGTGCCGTGCCAGCAGAGTGGTACAGTGCGGAGTGGCACAGTGCGGTGTGGGCACAGTGGTACAGTGCGGTGTGGTCAGAGCATGAAGAGTGGTAGAGTGCGGTGCAGGTCGGTGCAGGCAGAGTGCTACAGTGCAGTGTGGGCAGCGTGGCAGTGCGGTGCTGGCAGAGTGGTACCGTGTGGTGTCGGCAGGGTGGTACAGTGCGGTGCAGGGAAAGTGGTTCGGTGCGGTGCAGGCAGCGTGGTACAGTGCGGTGCAGGCTGGTGCAGGCAGAGTGGTACAGTGCGGTGCAGGTTGGAGCAGGCAAAGTGCTACAGTGTGGTGCAGGTCGGTGCAGGCAGATTGGTAGTGCGGTGCAGTTAGCGTGGTACAGTGCGGTGCAGGTCGGTTCCGGCATAGTGGTAGAGTGCGGTGTGGGCAGTGTGGTACAGTGCGTTGCTGGCAGAGTGGCACAGTGCGGTGCTGGCAGAGTGGTACCGTGTGGTGTGGGCAGGGTGGTACAGTGCGGTGCAGGAATAGTGGTTCGGTGCGGTGCAGGCAGAGTGCTACAGTGCGGTGCAGGTCGAGTGGTACAGTGCGGTGCAGGTCGGAGCATAAAGAGTTCTACAGTGCGGTGCAGATCGGTGCGGGCAGAGTGGCATAGTGCGGTGCTGGCAGAGTGGTACCGTGTGGTGTGGGCAGGCTGGTACAGTGCGGTGCAGGGATAGTGTTACGGTGCAGTGCAGGCAGAGTGGTAGAGTGCGGTGCAAGTCGGTGCAGGCAGATAGGTACAGTGCGGTGCAGTTAGAGTGGTACAGTGCGGTGCGGTTATAGAGTTGCACAGTGCGGTGCTGGCAGAGTGGTACAGTTCGGTGCGGGCAGACCCCCAGCCGCCCGCTTCTCCTCTCGCTTCCTCCCCCGCGCCCATTGGCCCGCGCGCCGGCTCAGTGTACAATGAACATCGAGAGTGGCGAGATTAGGTGTGACGTCACGCTGGTGGTCGCGCGCCGAGGATCGGGTGTACGGGGCGGTCACGTGACGCGGGGAGGACGAGGGGGGAGGAAACGAAGAGGCGTGACGACGAGGGGCGGAGGATGCGAGGGGGCGGAGGCGAGGGGGAGGGAGTATCGTAACGACTGGAGGCGGCTGCGGGTAGGGCATGAGGTGACGAGGTGGAGGCGCGTGAGGAGTGGGACGAGTAGTGGGGGAACTGAGGAGGGGGACGTGGTGACGGAGGGGAGCGGAGGTGACGAGGTGTGGTCTGCAAGGTGTGACAGCGGGAAGAGAGAAAGAGGTTTGGAGGAGGCGTCAGAGAAGAGCAGCAAGAGGAGGTGGGATGATGATGAGGTGGTGAAGGGTAGGCGGTGGCGAGGTGGAGGAAGACGACGAGGAGGCAGCGCCGCCTCTTCTCCGCGGTCCCATGGCGGCAGACGACGGCAGCGTCCGGGTCAGCCTGAGGTAGGAACCGCTTGCGGGGAGGACGGAACGCGGGGTCCATGGTGCTGGGTGTCCATGGTGCTGGGTGTCCATGGTACTGGGTGTCCATGGTGCTGGGTGTCCATGGTCGTGGGTGCGTTGAGTGTGCAGTTGATGGGTGTCCATGGTGCTGGGTGTCCATGGTACTGGGTGTCCATGGTGCTGGGTGTCCATGGTCGTGGGTGCGTTGAGTGTGAAGTTGATGAGTGTCCATGGTGCTGGGAGTGTCCTTGGTCGTGGGTGCGTTGAGTGCGAAGTTGATGAATGTCCATGGTGCTGGCTGGGAGTGTCCTTGGTCGTGGGTGCGTTGAGTGTGTAGTTGATGAGTGTCCATGGTGCTGGGAGTGTCCATGGTCGTGGGTGCGTTGAGTGCGAAGTTGATGGGTGTCCATGGTGCTGGCTGCGAGTGTCCTTGGTCGTGGGTGCGTTGAGTGTGAAGTTGATGGGTGTCCATGGTGCTGGGGGTGTCCATGGTCGTGGGTGCGTTGAGTGTGAAGTTGATGGGTGTCCATGGTGCTGGGAGTGTCCATGGTCGTGGGTGCGTTGAGTGTGAAGTTGATGGGTGTCCATGGTGCTGGGAGTGTCCTTGGTCGTGGGTGCGTTGAGTGTGAAGTTGATGGGTTTCCATGGTGCTGGGTGTCCATGGTGCTGGGTGTCCATGGTGCTGGGTGTCCATGGTCGTGGGTGCGTTGAGTGTAACGTTAATGGGTGTCCATGGTGCTGGGTGTTCATGGTCGTGGGTGCCAGGACGGCAGCGTGCGAGGCCGCTGGGTAATACCGCGCCCTGCCCTTGGCCCCGTCACGTGGCTGCCCGGGCCGGTGAATTATTAATGCGAGTGTAGCCGGACTGGCAGGTGTGATCTTGACGCTAGATGTGCTGTACACCGACACACACGTGTGTACCGCACACGCACACGCATGTTAACACGCGAACAGGCGTGTGCTCACACGTGGTTACACGCGTGTACACAAGCCTGCGCTTACAATACACACTGTACCCGCCATGGGCATGGCCTATTGTGTACAGTGGTAGAGTGATTCGTGTGTTTTCACGCGTGTGGGGTTGTTCGACATTTCACGCGGCATCAAGGTGGACCTGGCCTGGCACAAGCGCCGTGGTGACGTCACCATCACTGTGTGACGAACGTCGCTTGTTGTTGCGTTGAACATGTTCGCCAGCGTGCGTGAGTTTCCACGCCTGTGTGTGGATTGTGTGTTAACGCGCTGCACACTGTGCGTTTTGCATATATAGTGTGAGAGGTGTACGTACAGTGCGTCTGTATTAACGCGCACATGACTCAGCCTTGAATACAGTACCTGCTCAGGTGGGGTGTATCACTGACTATGGGGAGACAAAGGCGCTCGAGTCTCGGTGCTACCCCCACTCCCGTGCTGGTCTAAACAGGTGCTCGCAAACACACCATTTGCTACCAACAGGCTGTGGGGGGAGGGTGTTTACACACGACGTGGGGTTCATCTGCTCACTGCCGCAACACCATCGTGTGTCCTGAGGCCGTCACATAGTGCGCACTGGTTAACCGTCTTTCGTCGGAATGACGCCAACCTGCACCGCTCCACAGATCCTGCTCATCGTTTTTGACAGACTGTAGAAGCAAGTTCTGTTAGCGATTAACACCTATGAATGTGCACATGGCGCTTTCCTTTGTGCCTTCAAAAGCGCCTTATTTTTTGGAACAATACTGCCATGAGCTTGCAGCCAGTCGCTATAATCGTTGACCGAGCTTAAATCCCACGTAGTATCAAAATTTCGTCCTATGTGAGTTTGCATAAAATTATTGTTTTTTGTAAAGGGTTGATTATGCTCCTTTCTTTTTTTGCACTAAAAACTTTAAACATTTCCCATCACACTTGCGCTGTTGTTCTGTTATTAACGTATTCTGCTGTGCAATCTTGAGCGCTACTGTGTACATTATTATTATGGTTGAGGTTTCATCTATTTACAAGTTGGAATTATGAGTTTGTTTTATTGTGCAATCTTGCGCGTAACTCTGCTTATATAATTACTGTTGAAGTTTCATTCGTCCACATTGTTGCTGTGAGTTTATTTTCCCTTTGGTTTTAAACGTTGTTTCGTTGATTAGTTCTGGCGCATGTCTTCATGCAGGAATCCCATATCTATAGCTTGCAAGCTCACTGCGTACTTTCTGCTGTAATAATAAACAATTATCTATCCTGTTGGGGGAGTGTTTAAAAAGAGCTACATAGCTTAACGGCTCCGGTTCCTACTGAGCATAAATAAAAACCAACTGGTTTAAGGCGCTTTACCATTGTAATTCTACCGCACACAATCTCACGCACTTACGTGTTCATAACTTTTAATCATCGCACGTGTGAGCAGTTCCCACGTACTGCACGCGCCACCTGTGTTAACCATTCCCACGAGCACACTTCCCTTGTGTGACATGAATCAGAGTCATTGCCCAAAACGTCTGCTAGTTAGGTATTTCCCCCGCGGCCCTTCTTCGTTAGACGGTACCCACTGCTCTTAACGTCGGGTTAGGTGTCCATCATCACATTGTCAGTCCTCGCTTAAACCTGCACAGGGTCGCGGTTATGCAGAGTCTAGCCAGGCAGACACAGACACAAGGCAGGCCTGTACCAAGGATGGGATTCCATTCCATCGCAGGTCACTAGGGGCAATTTAGTCATCCGGTTAACCTAAGCAGTATATTTTTTGAACTGTAAGAGTAAACCAGAGTACCCGGCAAAAACCCACACAGACATTGGGAGAACATGCAAACTCTGCACAGAAAGACGTGCAAGGTGAGAATCGAACCCAGGAACTTGTTGCTGTGAGGCGGCAGCGCTACTGGCTGCACCACCGTGTTGAGTATCGTGGTGGCACCGTGCTCCACAGGCAGCCCCTCTGCCGATCAGCGTGTGGAGCATTGCACCTGCCCAGCCTCCTGCATTATAAATGCCCTCAGGTGTCCTGTGTGTATTGTGTGCCGATTATGCCTGCTGTCTTCTCCCGAGCCTCAGGGAACAAACGGGTTGGTGATAGTCACAATATGTGCTTGTGTCCTGTATATATGGGGATGCGCCAATTTGAAACTATCTGGCTGGCCTGCCTACGATCCATCCTAGGTTGAACCAGGTTGGATTGTATGAGGAGCTCACAAATTCTCGAACTCTCTGCACCGAGGCCCATTCGAGAGCCTCTCTGGCAGTCAATGCTGCAGTAGCCGGGTCATGTCGTCCGCATGTGCAGCCATGGCATGCCCAAGCAAATTATGTTTGGCAGGATAGAGAGAGCTAAACAAGTATGGCATGGGTTAGAGAAGAGCTAGACTGATTTGGCGCAGAAGGACCTATAGCTGCGTGGACTTGCTCAAGACTGATACCAGCGGTGTCAAGATATTGATCTTTATGGAGGAAGGTTGTGAAGGACACTATAGGGCAATTGGAGACAGTCGCCCTCCCAACAACAGTGGGGGGCAGAGGAGTGACGCTCACAACGAGCGTAGCACCCGCGGCAAAAACACAGCAAATTGGCAGTGTAGGGAGCGCAGGTGGTGCCTCGGCCATTCCTCTTAGGCAACCCATAACAACAGGGTCTGTCCCGTGACCTTCTTTTGGCGAGACTTCGACACACGTGACCTCAAAGTGCATGTGGTCTGGCACAAGTGCTATGGTGACGTCACCGCCACTTAATGGCGAATGGCAGCGGTTGTATGGGAGAGCGGTGGTGCAGTGGTTAGCGTACTGTGCTACGGACCCGGTAACCGGAGTTTCATTTCTGCTCACAAACTGTAGTGAATATATGAAGCGATCCTGGCGTTCTCCTGTAGGTCGACTCGCCTTCAAATGAGTATCTGGTGTGATGTGTACACATTGCAACCAAAAAGGTGAAGGTAGCTGGGTATGGTGCTGGCCACCCAGCCACCTGCTTGTGTGGCCTTCATAGGTGCTACCATGTGCAGTACACGTGTGTGCAGATATGCATGTCCAGCATTTGTTTGGCTACACAGACATGCAGAGATGAAAGTAAGCCAGTATGGTCCGGTACTGGCCAAAACATTCAGTATGGTACAGTGGGCAGGGGGGTTGCAATACGACCGTATCGATCAGAAACTTAAATTACTTACACCCTTGCCGGTGTACGCAGTGCTTATGTCGATGCACTGCTGGATGAGTGGATGAGTGGCCTCCCCATGCTGTACGAGGGGGTGTACGGGGTGCTCTCGCGGAGTGGGGTTATTTGACCATACTTCACCGCGCTGCACAGTGAGCGAGCGTTATGTGGGTGCGTGGGGAATGCTGTGCAGTAGCAGTGGGGGGGGGGAAGCAGCGGTTGTGAGCCACACCTCCGTGGCCGCGCATGTACGCCCACGCCGACTTCCTGTGCCGTGTGGCGATTGCGATTAAACTCGGCGCCCAGCGTCTGACTGATCATCGGGCACGCTGAGTCGTCGCCGTGAGGTCGTTGCCACCCGCTGCAGGGTGCCGTCGCGGATTTAACGGGCGAGTTTCGCAAACGCGAGCGACGTCCGAGATACTGAGCCTCCCGCTGCAGGTGCATATCGGAATCGAGCGGTGGGGGTGGAGGTGGTTTTGGACGACGATGGCAGAGGCCCCACTACTACATCATGATTCCCCCACCTTGGCTGCACTGCACAGGGGCACGGGCTCAGCACGTACTGCAGAGGTCGGAGGACAGAGCGCTGTGGGGCCGACACAGTTCAGCTCGAAGGATTTTAATCCACTCGAATGCCCGTCACCAAAACGGGCTCCCGAGTGCAGATAGCTGACGGTATCGGCTCTGTCACCAAAGATTAATGTTGACTAATATGTTATAGAAACCTGTAGACTCACGTAGATACCTTTAGACTTACACAGACTTCTAGACTAATTGAGTTATGATGAAACCATCCACTAAATTCCCAAACCCACCTATCCACTCACCCACTCACCCATCTACCCAACAGGTACTCCGGTTTTCTCCCTCAGTCTAAAAACACACTGCTGTTGTTGCCTAGGTTAATTGGCCTGCTGGGTAAATTGCTCTGCCTTGTGCCCTGTGTCTGCTGGGATAGGCTGAGACTCACCACAGTCCTCTACAGGATTAAGCAGGAACCTATTCTGAATTAATGAATAGGCAATTCAAACTAGAGTATGCATTTGATGACCCTGTGATTCTATAGCGTGCCCGGGTCACACGTGTCCGCTGTCCGACCGAGACGGTGAGCTCACAGCCGAGCGTCGGTGCTCACGTTCCCGCGCAAAGCACCGCGTGAGAACGCGGTGATTAACGTCTTATCCCAACCGCCGGGATTACCGCACCGCTCTGGCGATTTCACCATGTGCCATCCATCTCGGTTCTGATGGAGTTGAACCTGTAATTAGGTCCAAGCCAGAGGAGAGCGGCCCGCTGTGCTTTGCAGAGACCGAGCGAGCAAGCATTTCATCTGCTCAGGAACGCCTCAACCGTCCCCGAACTGGACAGAGTGCTGCCTCCAACTCACACCTTTAGGGTCTTTCGGACGATGAAATTTGCTCTGAAGAGCTGCTCCTTCAGGATCACCATGTCGAGTATTCCTCTTCCTTCGTGATGTTTTGTTTTCAAACACCGCTCTCCCAAAGCAAGAGAACAATTCTCATGCATAGAGCCATGAAAACCTACATCAATACAAATGTCCTTATGGACAAATACAAATTCCGATATTTTGGATTGCCTGGTGAGTGGGAGAGTGGATGGGTGAGTGAATAATTGGGTGGATAGATGAGTTGGTGGGTGAGTGCTCCTGGGTACCTCTCAGCACTGGTGATGCCGACGACTTGAGTCAGATGCAACTGGCTGTTGAATGCTCATGCGTTAAATAAGTAAAGTGCAGCGGTTGAGCAGTATATTAATGCACAATGCACAACAGGTTTTTTGGGGTCAGATTTGCATGAATAAAACGTGTGTCGTGCACCCTCCTCCACCCAACGTGTGGTTGTGACATGAATGGTAAGCGGCACGGTACCACGGTGAACAATGACCCCAGCATCGGTCTCTATATGGAACCCACGGCCACATCTCCCCCGCCCCAGCAGTGGGGACACGCGACTGCCGCGCGAGTAAGCTGTGTCATGGACCCTGCTCCACCCAGCGCTGATATGGGGGCGAAGATGCTCGCGGCTTGGCTCAAATGATTCCTCGCCCGCATGGCCGGAGCGCTTGCGATAAGTGGGTGTTTTAACGCGGCACTCGGTCACGGCACGACGAGCGCAACCAAAATAAACTGGCGGCGGTACGGGGTTAAAATAGCCTGCGCTATTATAAACCTGCTGGCGTACCGCCACCATCACCGCGTGCTAGCGTTATCCCGTAATCGTGGAGGGCCGGGGGCGAGTGTTTGTTTTCTCGTTGGAGGAAGCCACCTGCATCTCACTTGTGATATTGTTACTAGCAGAGTACCTGCCGCTCGGGCGTTCTTGTTTCAGGTACGTGACACGTTCTTCTGACAACTCTCGTCGATAACGTTTTCTGCTGCTGATATGACTGCCGCGACCTGAGTTTCATCCTGGGTTAAAGCGGGAGAGGGCTTAAGATGGTTGACGGTACTGGTGCACAAATAGGAATTTAAAGCAGACGTAGTTTAAAAATATCAGAAGTGTAATCATTAAGTGGGAAGTAAAGCTGAAATAAGACAAAACCTTGGTGTTGTGCAGATAAAATGTCCACTTTTAAAGCATTCGACTCCAGCACCCTCAGTGCGGACATGCATGATAATTTCATTGTCTTAGCACCTTTCACCTCAGGGTCACAATGCGCTGCACATAACAAAAAGAAATATACGACTGCTAAACGTTAGAAAACATTTAAAGCTAAAATGAAATAAAACCGCAGCTAATGTGCACGGACTTCTAAAAACAATTCTCAGTCCTAAAGCAGTCCAATACCAAGGAAGCGAGGCACTGTGCCCTCATAACAGTGAAGAGATAAGAGACTTGAAAGCATTTGCGCCGTTGTGTGCAAATAACGGTCACTGAAGAAAGTGGCGAGCGTGTTTGGGATGTTTCTCTGCCACTTTCGGCTGTCGTCTGGGACCCTGCGCCCCACACCATGCACCGCGCAACACAGCAGAGCACCGCGTATCGCTGCCTAGCACCGCGAGAGGAGGAGGAAGTTCCTTGCCCCACACCGCGTGTCGAAGGCGATTTTGTGTAATCTCACATCTGGGGAGGGGCTCAAAAGCTTCGTATTCCGTCCGGCGGTTGATGGAGCTCGCTGTTGAACTGCAGTCACACGGTCGCTGTGGTCGTCGCTCCTCGGGGCACAGGGAGAGAGCCAGGTCCGCCCGTTCCACCAGCGTGGACCGAGCTCGTGGTGGAAGTTCAACATTCCTATGGCAGCGGGAGAGTCACTGTAGAAGACAGCCATTGTTGATTTCAGCGCAGAATGGTGCCTCAACCTGGGAGCCGTGCCGTTATTGCCACCACCTGCGCCATCACCGGAGTTGCCTCACAGCAGCGTTGTCCCAACAGCGGCAGCCAGGAAAGGGCAATGCAGCAAACAGGTTCATGCAGCCGTGTGTGCTGCGTCCGTAGCCTCTGTGGTTCTCAGACTCACTGCGGTTTCCTCGCGATGAGCCTAAATAGTGGACTTAAGCCAAATATCTCCGCAGAGAGAGAGGGTCTCAGGGGAAAGAGAGGGGGGCTCGGGAGAGAGAGGGGGGCTCGGGAGGGAGAGAGAGGGTCTCTCCATCACCTCTGATTCGTACAGTGACAGGTCAGCAGGAAAGGAGGGGGGGGCGAGGAGGTGAGGGGAGGGAGTTGAAGGGCGAGGGGGTAGGGGGAGGAGGGGGGGGGACTAAGAGGAGGGGGAGAGGGGGTCGATTCGGACGTGCATGGCCCTGCCTGTGTGTGTGCATACTTTACCTGTGTGTGCATGTGGGGCCATCGTGAGGTCAGGGTCCCCGGGGTCAGGGTTGACAAGGTCAGCTGATGCCCCCTGGATAAGCGCTCTCTCCCTCCTCCACGGCCCGACCCCCCGCAACCAGCTCCTATCCAGCTTTTCCAAAACTACAAAACGCTCATCTATTAATTGCCCAATGACCAGTAATATCTGGTGGGTTGGCGCCGGTTGACTGTGTCACTGCCTCCGCGCCTACCTATGTGGTTTCCTGCAGTGCCTTGGGACATCTGGGTGAAAAGACGCTGTGATATAAACGTAATAATATTTACATGCGTAAAGCAACCTGCTTTACGCATGTAAAGCAGCTGCAGAGTTAAGTAATGGGGGGGGGAGGGGGCGTCAGCTTTCTGGTCTCGTCTCGCGGTGTCTTGTGATGTCTCCTGATATGGTGACTCAGCTTTCTCGTGATGTCTCGTTATGTGGTGACGATGCATAAGGTTAATGATTGACCAACGGGAGCGAGGGGGGAGGAGCGGGCACTTTTGCTGGAGAGGGGGGACAAAGAGCTGCGCGGGAGATGGGTAGCGCGGTCTGCGGAGACTTTTGCTGTTGAGGGGGCACAAAGAGCCGCGCGGGGGACGGGTAGCTCGGTCTGCGGGGACTTTTGCTGGAGAGGGGGGACCAACGAGCCGTCGCTGGGTTACAAGGAGCACGGGTTGGAGGGGCGAGAGGAGAGTTTCCGGGCGGAATTGGAAGGAGGAGGTGACGTCACGATGTAGGAGTTCGTGGTGGGCCGTTACTCCGGCCGTGCGTTGCTGGTTTGAATAAAGCATCGAAATTCAAGAAGTCTCTGTCAATCCGTGGTCGATGGCTGATCTTTCGCGGTCGAGTGAATGCTGATCCTCGCCGTGGTGTTGCCGCTATAAGCCGTCATAAGCCCGGAGTCAAGGCTGTGGCGTCACACAGCCACCCTATGGTCATAGCGCTGCCATCCAAACAGTAAGATTGTGGAGGAATGAAAACCAACACTGCAAACAGTAAAATGCCATTACTAGTGATAACATGAAATACAATTAATCCCCAGCCCAAGGATCAGCGACTTGACTTCGAAAAGTTGGCAGGGGTCTCCTGAGTCGTGAAGCCTGCTGAGTAAACACGCGTCACCGCTAATCTCGCCTCCCTGCCCGCACCTCTCTTGTCTGTTTATCTCATCTCATTATCTGAAACCGCTTAATCCTATATAGGGTCACGGTGAAGCCGGAGCCTATCCCGGAAACACAGGGCGTAAGGCAGGAATACACC
>JAZEWT010000008.1:13685735-13695947 GCA_036362905.1 Mordacia mordax | reverse complement strand
CACACAGAAAGGCACCGGAGCCGAGAGACTCGAACCCGGGACCTTCTTGCTGTGAGGCGTCAGCGCTAACCACTGCGCCACCGCGCCGCCCTCATTCATTATAAGTCTCCGCTTAATCATGTGGAGGGGTGTGTGAAGCCGGAGCGTGTTCTGGCAGACACAGGGCACGAGACAGGGCTGTACCAAGGATGGGACGCCAGTCTATTGCAGGGCTCGGGGGAGCAATTTAATCAGCAGGCTAATTATTCTGGACAGTAGCAGCAACGTGTATTTAAACTGTGGAACGAAACCAAAGTATTTGCCGAAAACTTACGCGAGCCCATGGAGAGCATATGTAAACTCCGCACAGAAAGACACTGGAGCCCACTGCTACCCACTATATATCTGTTGATGTTGCCCGTATCTCACTCACTAATCGTCACCTCCCACTTCCACCTCCCCTATCTGCCTCGTACTAAGCTCGCTGTTGTTGCAATGCAGCGGTAGCATCAGCATCTCACAGAGAGAAAGTCCCGGCCGAGGCCGTTTGATTGCCCTCTCGGCAACCTTTGTGTTTGGAGTTTGTGTTCTCTGGATTCCTCCCACAACAACAAAAAAATCCATTCATTTATTAGCTGATAACATAATATGTAGGACACACTGACGAATGTTAGCGCCGGCTAACCGCACGGCTGCCTTCCCCCTCCCCGCCTCTGCAGAAGGAATGTGTGAGGCGCGATATAGACGGTGACTGATTGTCCCACCGATCTCTGCCTGCTGATGCCACTGAGCTTCGGATCCCTCGCTTGTGCCGGTCCCGCCGGTTGGAGGAGCCCCACGTGCTCGTGAAAGACCCCGGCGTTTCACGACTCCAGCCGCGTGGCCAGTTCCACCCACCCCGTGCCGAGCCGTAAGCGACACCTGGGTGGACAGCTTTCAGCGTGCGTGTTCTGTGATTGGACGCTCACAACCGACGCCAATGATGATTTTCCCAACTGGTCCTGGGCCTCCTTGAGGTTGACTCGGCCTCAAATGAGTACCTGGTGCAGTATGTAGTAAACATCGGCACGAGGGAGACAAAGGCCGGTGGGCGTGGTGCTGGCCACCCATCCCCTCCTTGTCCCGTGCTGGCCTTTGTAATTGCCAGTTTCTAATAGTACTTGAACCTACAGTCTTTTAAGGCTATATGGGGGAACTTTGTCGGTTTATGATTGGGTGGGAGCGTGGGCCATGAACTTGTTCTCACACAATTTGCGATCGAGTTGTAAACATGCGTTCATATTGTTACTAGCGGAGAACTCGCGCTGTGCTCCGAGCGTATAACACGTCCTTCTGACCCCTCCCGTTGATGACTTTTTTCTGGTGACGTGACTGCTTTGATCTGGATTTCTCCTGCTTTGATTTTTCTGAAAATTGCTGCCAATTGTCTGAAGTTTCAGGACTTTGATCAGTACGTGAGAAGTAAATCTGAATTAAGATATGAAACCCTCGGTGTTGTATAGATAACATTTACACTTGCGAAGGATTCTAACCCCCATGCCCGAAGTACAGGAACAACTATGTACACCATTATAAATATAGCTGTGAGTGGTAGCTGTGAGTGGTTACTGTGAGAGTGTGTGTTATGCCCCACGCAGGCGCTGCTCAAATAGGCCGAGCGCCGTTTTATTGAGCGACCTGTCAGCAACTCAGCGCTTGTTGCCGTGGCAGCGGGACGAGCTCTAGGTGAAGGAGCTGCCGGATGGCTCCCGGTTGGTGGAGTGGCCACGTGCTGGCGAGTGGGCGCGTGACGTCGTCGCGCCGACACGAGGCTCTCAGCAGCCCGACGCCCCTTAGAGCTGGAACGCTGTGCCTGGGGAGCGCACGCATGGGCCCCAGGGGGGAAGGTGGATCTCCAGGATTTTACGTCTACTGTCGTGCGATCCTGCCACCATTACTACCACAACCCCACCACCCTATTGTAACACCAGCACCACCTCCCATCGTGCTACCCCACAACCACGATGGTCCTACCATGCTATCACCACTACGCCACCACCTTCCCAGCGTGCCATCAACATTGCTACCTCCCCACCGTGGCACCCCAACACCACAGCCTCGGCCCCACCACACGTAATTGGGCTCCTTGTGCAAACGCGTCGTTTATCCCAGAGGTAAACAACGCGTTTATCCCGGAGGTTGTTGCCGGGTCAGTGGACTTAGTGGCAAAAATCTAATCCCAAGGTGTAAGCAGGGGGTGCGTGTTACTCGGAACAGGGGAGAGGATTAGGGGCCCCGTAGGCGCCCAATGGCGAGAGACTGCATTGGAGAGACTCGCAGAGTCGCGTTGCATTAGACGCGCAGAGTCTCTCTAATGCAACGCGATTGCCGCGGGAAATCGCGTTGCGAGCGTGTAACGCGTTCTTCCGACATATTTTATTGATGACTTTTTCTGCCAATGTGACGATGTGGATTTCTTCCCGGCTAAAGATGGAAGGGTGCTTTAAAGAGTTGATAGTCATGCAAAAGTGGGAATTTAAAACTGAAATAGTGTCAAAGTAATGAATAAATGGGAAGTAAAGCTGAAATGCGAGGTAAATTATTCTCATCTCATCTCATTGTCTGAAACCGCTTAAACCTATACAAGGTCACGGTGAAGCCGGAGCCTATCCCGGCAGACACAGGGCGCAAGGCAAGGATATACCGACGATGGGACGCCAGTCCATTGCCGGGCACTGCAGGGCAATTTAGCCTGCGAGCCAATCAACCTATGTAGCAGCATGCTTTTTGGACTGTGGGAGGAAACTGGAGTGCCCGGCAAAAACCCACGCGGACACGGGGAGAGCATGCAAACGCCACACAGAAAGGCACCCGAGCCGAGAGATTCGAACCCGGGACCTTCTTGCTGTGAGGCGACAGAGCTAACCACTGGGCCACCGCGCCGCCCTGGTAAATTATTGGTGTTGTGCAAATGCAATCTTTCTTAAAAAGCATTCGAACGCCGTCACCCTCAATGTGGACATACAGAAAGCACTTGCTCTATTCTATATAGATTATTATAATAATAATTGCATTTATAGAGCGTTTTCACCCGAGGGTCACAAAGCGCTGCACAGAGCTGCAGAGAGAACGGCACTTCAACAACAATGGCAGAGAACGTCAAATCAGCAACAATGAAAGACTTAACATTTTTGTAAGAAGACGAAATGTGTTTGAGAGAGAGTTGCTAAGGACGAAGCTAATTAGGGCATCGTCCTCCAGCATACAGCATTAACATATTTTTATTTTTTAAATACTTTATTTGCAAAAACACAGGAGCAACACCAGCAACTATCCGTGGACATTGTCTTGGAGAGAACCGGGCAGGTGAAACACTCGCTCACAGCACGCGGTACCGTGGAAACGACCAACGTCCGAGTCAGTAAAATCTGCTAGAAGAAGATAACGTCACGACATGCAGCCCTCAAAAATCTTGTGGTTCTAACAATGTTAGGGAGTGTGCTTGGGAGGTAAAGGCATCGTTTCTTGTGGGGGGAGGGGAAGCGCAGTCTGATCACCAATAGTGAGATTTAAACGGCGAATTTGTTCCTGGGATTCATGATGGAAACATCAGACTGCCCCGCTCCTTCGTGATGCTTTGCCTCCCCTTTGTTGAAGGCGTCATGGTCAGACATATCGGAGATGGAGTGTCGCGATGGAGTGCGAGGGAATGCGCTGACAGCTGTCCCGTAAGAGTAGCTATGAAGAGCAACGCTCATACATCGAGCCATGAAAATCAGTAGACAAAGACCAATCTCCATTGTTATATAGCTTGCTATATAAGCCACATCCCAGCCAGGGGCTAATATTCTGCGGTGGTCACTCAGTACCGTGACCCATTCCCGTTTTGAATCCTGAGTCCTGGGTGGTGTGGTGGTTTGCGGTTCGATTCTGGTGGCCGCCCCGGTTAATACTGCGGTGCATGCATGCACCCTGGTGATGCTGCTGCTGCGGCGCACAGTCTTCTGCCCCCACAATGGACGTCATTGATCCCGTGACGTCATTCAATCGGCCATCATGTGCGACCATCGTGTGAGTGAGTTAGTGAGCGGGGAAACCCGAGTGAGTGAGCAAACGGGTGGATGTTTAGGTTAATGAGTGAGTGGGCCAGCGAATGGGTGTGTCAGTCGTTTGGTGAGAGTGCGTGGGTGATTGAGTGGGTGATGTTCATGAGTAACTGGGTGCGTTTGCGAGTGGCTCAGTGGGCGAGTTATTCCGTGACCGCCAGTCCGTCCCGCATCCTGCATTACCGCATGTCGAGTCCTTCCCCCGCATGACACCGCCACTGTTCTCCCTCCCATCCCCCCGGCTCCCTTCCATGTGCCACAGGATCCGTCCCCAGCTGGCCAAGGAGAAGATTGAGGGATGCCACATCTGCACGTACGTGACGCCCGGGGAGCCGCAGGTGGTGCTGGGCAAGGACAAGGCGTTCACGTTCGACTATGTCCTGGACATGGCCTCCTCACAGGAGGACATGTACAGCAGCTGCGTGCGCCAGCTCATCGAGGGCTGCTTCGACGGTTACAACGCTACCGTGTTCGCGTACGGGCAGGTCAGCCACCCGCCCGCGCGCGCGTGCGCGCCACCCACGCACTGCGCCACAGCGCCACTGCCACGAACACACAGACGCAAATTACTTACAACAGACATCTTCAGTATTTTAGATTGGGGGCAACTTTCACCAATAAAAATGTACAACAATTTACAATAACAACGTGTAACCTGCCTTGCATATTAGATCAGTGACGAAATTATTTGTTCTAAGAGAGAACTAATCAGAGGCTCGAGGAAACTGCAGAGAGGCAGAGGAGGGGGAAGGCAGCCGGCAACAACTTTTGCTAGACGCTGCGTCCTATATTTTACGATGTTTGTAGCCAATTCATGAGTGTTTGTTTAGTTATGGGGGAAAACGGAGAACCCGGAGGAAACCCTGGCAGAACTGCGAGAGATCACACGAACCCCACACAGGACCGTCTCCATATGAGGAGGCGCGGACGTTGCCGCCGTGACATGCGGTACACATCGGGCGCGCCGGGTCGTGTGCCAAGGGGTTTGCTTTCTCCAGGAACGAGCGTTGACATGCCGAACCAATGGGTGACCGCGCGGTGAGCCGGACTCGCGAGCGGAGCAGGCGGGGCTTTGTAACGCTACATTCGCACGCGCCCTGACCAGACTGTCCGCAAATAGGAGCGACTGGGTGAGGCACACAGCGGCAGTGGAGATCACATTGCCCAGCGTTAGGTCACGTGATAGCTGCATTTACGTGCGATAGTGTGCAATTCCGTACGATAGCCTGTGATAACGTGCGATGGTGAGTGATAGTGATAGCCCATGATAGCTTGCGATATCCCGCCGATGATGTGCGATAACCTGCGACAGTCTGAGATCGCATGTGGGAGCTTACGATGACGTGCAACAGCGTGTAATGACGTGCGAGACTGTGTGACCGCATATAATGTAGTGCGACGGCGTGCAATGATGTGTGATAGCGTGCGACAGCGTGTAATGACGTGCAACAGCGTACAATAACGTGCGACAGTGTGTAATAGCGTGTAATGATTTGCGACGGTTTGTAATGATGTGCGATAGCATGTCATAGCGTGTAATGACATGCGAAAGCGTGTAATGATGTGCGATCACATGTGATAGCGTGTAATGACATGCGACGGTGTGTAATGATATGCGATCGCATGTGATAGCGTGTAATGACATGCGATAGCGTGTAATGATGTGTGATAGCATGTGATGGCGTGTAATGACATGCGATAGCGTGTAATGATGTGTGATAGCATGTGATGGCGTGTAATGACGTGCGATGGTGTGTACTGATGTGCGATAGCGTGCAACAGTGTGTGATATTCCTGCGATGGTGTGCGATAGCATGCGATGGCAAGACGGCTCTAGATAGCATGTAAGATGCTGCTGCGGCACGCGATGATGTGCAATGGCGTGCGACAGCGAATGGACTGTGATACACTGCGCAGATTGCCCTTCGCGTGCACACGTCGTGCGGCATCATTCTCCAAATTAAACTGTCGGTCGGCGCTCCATGGCGCATGGTCGAGCATCTCCACCCCACCGTAAAGCTGGCACCATCGGCTCGAGACATGCCAAACCATCGTGTTCTCCGCACCAGTGCGCCGCTGCCGGTACTTCAGTAAGCCGGTTCAGTACGGCGTACCAGTGAGAAAGTGGTGGAAGCGTTCAGTACCGTAATACAGTACGGGTGGAAGGTGTGGGTTGCAATTCGTTAATCTTACATTACATTCACCCCTGGCTACTACCAATGCAGCAGCGGCAGTGGTATTGGCATCATCGTGTATTTATTGAGCTTCGACCATTCCGCATGGTGCTCCGAGGTGCTGTGACGTTACTTTCGCCTGTGGCTACTCCGCTATTAATTTGCTTCTGTGCCGTGGAACTCTCTGTGGGGCGGCACGGACACGGAAGCACGGGGGTGGGGCCGGAGTTACCACACGCAGCCACGGGGGCTGTGTCTCTTTTTGAGATATTTTAAGAACCGATCAGTGGCAACATCAACGATGGTGGTGATGTGGCCCGTGGTGTGGGGACGATGGCCTCTGCATGCTCAATGGAGCAATCGGTCGCTGTTGCCTGCTGTGCCCATTATCTCTGTTGAACGCGCGCCTGGCACAGTCACTCACTTCCTCTCAACGTACAAACAAAATAATTAGTCTGAACTTGTCAACAGCTTGGCCCTGGGGGACAGAGGCGTGAGCCACCCCCCCCCTCTCGCATCACCACACCAGCGAGGAGTTTAAATTCTTACATATCTTCGCGAGCATAACGGCCCTGTGTGAGAGCGAGACGGGGAGAGAGAAAAGGAGATAGCGCCCACTGGCAATCAAGATTCTTTGTGTGTCCGAATGGCGACGATGTCCCTGTTGGGTCACCGTGAGAGGGATCCTCCCGGGGGTGGGAGGTGGGTCCCTGCCCCCCCTCCGTGTGGGTGCAGCAGACCCTTGCCTATCTGCATACCGCCCTGCCTGAGGGGATTAGCGGGATAGAAATGAAACCACGGTCCCTCGTGTCACGGCTCGCCTCGCCCGAGAGAGACTCGTGGTGAGGGAGATGTCTGGCAAAGAGACACGAGGTGACTGCAGCCAGTGAGCGAGCGCGGTGCGCACGCGTGGTGCATGTGCGTGGTGTAGACCGGCTCGGGGAAGACATACACGATGGGCACGGGGTTCGACATCACGGTGCAGGATGAGGACCACGGCATCATCCCGCGTGCTGTCGCTCATCTCTTTGCCGGCATGGAGCAGCGGCGCCGCGATGCTCTGCTCAGCAACCTTCCCCCGCCCGACTTCAAGATCAGCGCCCAGTTCCTCGAGGTGAGGGCAGCAGGCGGTATGTTGGTAACCCTCTCCACCTCCCCCCCCCCCACGACGGGAGCCCTCCTTATGATTTTCCCTCTGACGCTGGAGGGGGAACGTCGCGATTGAGAGAGGAGGAGCGATCGACACGGATATCGCGAAAGAACAGCGATAGAGAGTGATTCTCGTACGTGTGAGTCCATAACAAACCGATATCAAAACATCTCGTGAGTAACTCATTCATTAATACCATGCACAACCCAATGCCACAAGATTGACGAAGTGGTTGTGTCGGTCCTCCTGTCCCCCTGTGTCCGCCCCGCGACCACAGCTGTACAACGAGGAGGTACTCGACCTTTTTGACGAGACGCGTGACCTTGAGTCTCGCAACCGCAAGTCCAGCATCAAGATCCACGAGGACGCAGCGGGTAGCATCTACACGGTCGGCGTGACCACGCGCGCCGTGGCCACCGAGGAGGAGGTATGCTCACTCTGTCTCCTCAGCGTGTTGGGGTGGGGGGGGCGGCAGCAGGGCCCGTTCCCTCTCGCCTCCTGACCCTTTCCTCCTCCCCCCTTATGCCGCTGTCCGTTCTCCCTCGTGCAACAGCGGGAGAGAGCGAGAGACGTTTACTAACCGTTCCCGCGTTGTCACGTTTCGCTCATCGACCACAGAAAACACTTGGCGGGCGTCGAATCACTGCGGTGGCGACGCGTATTTTTCTCTGAGATAATTATACGGTGGGCTCGTCGTGGACGAAGGTTACAGTACACGATGTTCTCACCCTGCCATGAGGCCAGATAAGGGGGAGATGTATTTATCGAGGGGGTCGCCCCCCCCCTCCACCGTGGGAGCAGCGAGGGCGAGATTACCGGTGGTGGTGTCTTTTTCTCTTCCTCCTCATCGCCGTCAGGGTGATGTCTGCTATCCGACGCCTCCAACCTAATCCTTCAGCCACAAGGAATGCAGCGCAACCGGAATGCAGGGCCCACGGCTTTAATAGGAGCTCAGTAAATGTTGTTGATTGACGCGATCATCGTAGGAGGGAGGAAGCGACGATGTTGCTGCTATAGGCTTGATGCCTGTGACAGCAATGTTTCTCGAGTGGATGCGATGGCGAGACTTTGGTGGCCGCTTAATGCAGCCTATTTGAGTGGCACTCTACTGCTCGCCAGCACAATCACCCCCCTGCTCAGTCGCCACTCGCTGCCAGTGCCACCCCCGTGTGAGAGAGACAGCGATATGGTTAATATTTAATTTAGGCATCGGTAATGGCACTGTTAGGCTCCGGGATTAAGATGGCTGAGCCTTGGGTGGGAGTCACACTTACCAGGACAATGCACGTGTGTGCGTGTGCGTCCATGTGTCATCTCAGATATCCCGTGACACCTGGATCTGTCCCGCAACCTCCTGCCAGAAACGAACCTTCGACACTTCATGTGACTTAAGAGTGCATATGGCCTGGCATAAGCTCTGCAGTGATATCACTGCCGCGTAGTAGCAAATGGTGGTTTTTGAGAATTGTCGAGCGACAAGTCAGTGTGTGCGTATCTTCGACAATTCACACTGCCTCAAGATGCATCTGGCTTGGCACAAGTATCGTAGGGACATCACTGCCACTTAATGATGAATGGCGGTTGTTGTGCATGCGTGCACATACCTGTACGTGTCTGTGCGCATGTGTGCATGCGTGTATGTGTCTATGCGCGTGTTTGCGTGCGTGTACGTGTCTGTGCACGTGTGTGCATGCGTGCGTGTATGTGCATGTGCGATCACGTGCATGTACATTTCTGTGCACGTGCGTGATCACACAGATGATCCAGTGCCTGAAGCTGGGCGCACTGTCTCGCACTACGGCGAGCACGCAGATGAACGTACAGAGCTCGCGCTCGCACGCCATCTTCACCATGTACATCTGCCAGCAGCGCGTGTGTCGCTCTCAACCACAGGTACCGGCCGCTCACCGCACCCCCCCATAGGTCTACTCCTCTGCCCACCCCTCACCCTGCCCCTTACTGTACCCCCTCTCCCCCGTCCCATTCGCTGGCCCAGCTACTGCTCGCCTTGCATGTGTTTGCTTTGTGTGCGTGAGCGGCGAGTAAAAGGAGGCTACTGGGATTAAGGGGCGTTGGTGTCGCGCGTAAATCCCGCTCCCACCGTTGCGAGCTTTGGGGAAAACGTGCCCACGCCCCTACTGCCCACTCCCCCCCACCGCTTCCTACCCACCTAACCCCAGTCACTGCACACCGCCCAACGCCTCCCGCAGACCACAACCCACCTCCCACGACACTGCACACTCGTCCACATGAGCGTCCAAAGGTACGCTACCTAGGTTAATTGAACTAACTAAATTGCCGCTAGTGCCCTGTGATGAACCGACATCCCAGAGCCGAAGTTATCTACGAATTTATATACCCTTCAAAAGAGCTATGTAACTCAATGATTCCTTACAGCTTAAATAAAACTAACTGCTTGAGGGTGAGATGTGTGGTCGGTGCGTGTGGTGGTCGGTGTGTGTGGTGGTCGGTGCGGGTTGTCAGTGCGTGTGGTGGGTGCGTGTTATCGGTGCATGTTATCGGTGCGTGTGGTAGGTGCAGGTGATCGGTGCGTGTAGTCGGTGCGGTAGATCGGTGCGTGTGGTGGTCGGTGCGTGTGGTGGTCGGTTCGTGTACTGGGTACGTGTTATTGGTGCAGGTGGTCGGTGCATGTGGTGGTCGGTGCGTGTGGTGGGTACGTGTTATCGGTGCGGGTGGTCAGTACGGGTGATTGGTGCGTGTGATCGGTGCGGGTGGTCGGTGCAGGTTGTGATCGGTGCAGGTGGTCGGTGCGTGTGGTCGGTATGGGTAATCGGTGCGGGTGGTCGGTGCAGGTGGTCGGTGC
>JAZEWT010000008.1:13668088-13678472 GCA_036362905.1 Mordacia mordax | reverse complement strand
TCGTTGAGTGTGATTTGTTTCAACATTTCGATGAAGTGTCTTGAGTTCTTGATATATGAAGGTGCGCGCTCCACTGTGGGTTGTAGTTCTTGGGCTACGTATTTGGCGTGTTTGTAGCTCGGGGAACCTATTGCACTTACTATCGGTTGGTACGGAGTCCCCTCTTTATGAATCTTTGATAGTCCGTATAGTCTGGGAATTCTGCTGTCTTGTGGATTCAACTCTTTTCTTTTCTCTTCACTTTGAATACTCTGCTTGATGATGGCCTTTGTTCGGATTTCGATTTTCATGGTTGGGTCCCGTTTGAGTTTCTCATATATTGCAGTGTTGTTGGCTTCCTGGTGCATCTTCAACTTGTAATCATCTCTGTTGACGATAACTGTAGCGTTTCCTTTCTCTGCTTGCAGAATGAGTATGTCTTCATTCTTGTTGAGTTTGTTAAGCTCTCGCTGTTCTTCAGCCGTACAGTTAGATTATGGTGGTTTAGATTTGCGTATGATTCTGCACACATCTTGGCGGATTTCTTCAGCATTTACTTCTAGGAGCTTGCTGTTAAAAATTACAGAAAAAATAGAGGAGTAGAATGTGCACATCGGACAAACAGGAAGAACAATAGCTACAAGAAAAAGAGAACACGAGGCAGCAGTACGTTTGCGGCACACGGATAAATCAGAAACAGCAGCACATAGTGTAGCTAAACAACTTAGAATCGATTTTGATAAAATACGAATACTAGCAGCCATCCGTCATAAAGGTCCAAGATTAATTCATGAAACAATTGAGATTCAGAAGACTAAAAGGATCATGACCCGAAAACAAGAAATGAATATAAAGCTCAGCCAATCCTGGAGGCCAGTTATTGAAGTCAGGAATGCATATATATAGAACTATTGCGTGTGGACAACAGAAGGGGATCGCCTAGATATGTGAGAGGTTTCTTTCATGAGATGCAAATTAGGGGACTAGCCACAGACAAAGCAGGGAGGAGGTTATCGCAGTTCCGGGGGTGGGAGTAAGATAAGGAAATTAATGCTAATGTGATTCAGATGTAGACTTACACAACAAAAGATGACTCGACATATCATAGTACCCACATATGTAAAGGGAGCAACAGGTACTACACACATATGCTGCGACTGAGGATGCCTCTAACGTGTGAGGCGAAACGTCGCGAGGAGAGGAGAGAGAGGCATCAACGCGGCTGTCCCGAGAGCAGCTTTTCGAAGCAATCATCATCATTATTGTTATCCTATCATTATCAACATGGGCATTACCATCTTGATCATCGTGACTGCCCGTACCATTATCATCATCGTCGTGGTGGTTACGTCCAGCACTGCATGTGTTGTGGTAGCAGTGGCGGCGAGGGTTGGTGGATCACCGCACACATGCTTTGAAACTCCCTTCCCAAGGGCATCGAGGGGAGGGTGGAGGAGGGTAGTAGGGGGCAGGATGGTTGTTGGGAGTGGTATATGAGGATGAGGGGAGTGTATGGGGGAGGAAGGGGAGGGGGGGAGGAGGAGGGGGGTGTTGAGAGCCCCCCTGTGAGAGCCGTGCCCCCCCACCCCGTGCTCTGTCCGTAGGTGAAGGCAGCGAGGAGATCGGCGCCATGATCGAGAGCTACATCAAGGAGATCGAGGACCTCAGGTCAGCCGCCCTCCCTCACAGCTCTAGCCACACCACACACAAAGATCCCCCGTGTAGCCTCAACACACCGGAGGGTCGTGCTGTTAGCGAATTGTGTCTATGAAGGCGAGGAGGTAGATGGCCAGCACCACACTTGGTCGCCTCTGTCTGTCTAGTGGCAATATTTACACATTGCACTCGATACTCATTTGAAGCTGTGTTAACTTAGGGGAGGCCCATGATCGGTTCAGATAATCGTCACTGGTGTTCGGTGTTGGGAGTGACCGGGAATCCCACCGCGTGCACTTTCCCACCACCATGTGGGCACCACTGCGCATGCTTTCCTACCACCATGTGGGTATCACTGCGTGTGCTTTCCCACCACCATGTGGGCACCACTGCGCGTGCTTTCTCACCACCATGTGGACACCACTGTGTGGCATTCGAGCATCGAGCCGAGGGCATGCGGGGGGGTAAGTGATGCAGCGAGCGCCGGTTGAACCGAGCGCCGGCACTGCGAGCTGCGTGACTTCCTCACGCATGAGCGGTGGCGGCGCCGTGCACATTGCCCACCCCTCGCGCTGAGTGGAGACGACTCGGAGTGGGTGTCAGTGTGAGCGGTGTGGGGGGAGGAGAGGCTCGAGCCCTTGGGGTCTCGCCGGCCATGACAGATGTGGTGGTGGTAGTGTGTATGTGTGGTGGTGATTGTGGTGTGTCTCGGTGTGTTTCTAAGCGTGTGGTAATGGGGTGGTTGGTTTGTGGTAGTGTGGTGTATTGGTAATGCTGTGTGGTGTGGCGTGTGACGGATTGTAGTTTGTGCACGGAGTGCGTTGCGGCATATTGGTGGGTGTGTGGGCTAGTAAACTTGCAGTATGCCATGCGGTGAGATATCAGGTGGTGTCCGCAATTTTGCGTTTCAGTGCGTTTATGTGCGTTGTGTTGACGTGTCGTGCGTTGTCATGCATGGTGTAGCCGCGTCAGCGTGTCGGCATGCTGCGTGTTGGTGAGTTAGCTGGTCGCTCGTCGACGCGCCTGGTGTGCTCGTAGGGCCAAGCTGCTGGAGAGTGAGGCGATGAACGGCTCGCTGCGCCGTGACCTCACCCGCGTGTCCACCTCGCGCACGCCCGTGTTCGGCGGTGCCGCCGCCTCCTCGCTGGGCAGCCCCGCGGGCGCCGCTGTGGGCCTCTACGGGGCAATGCCCGACCGCGAGATGCAGGAGGTGCTCGAGGTGGCTCGCAGGGACCTGGAGAAGCTCAAAAAGAAGGAGAAGAAGCAGAGGAAGATCAGGTCAGTACCTCCTAGTGGTGGCCTCCGTTAATCCCGTAAAGGCGGACAGCACTTGCAGGCCGCTGCGACCTTTCCCCCCCTCTCCGCTGTGTTTGAGTTACTCGAGTGATCTACTGCCGTGCCTTCTGCCAGCGCTGCCCATCTGTGCGTGACGTGACGGAGTTGCCAGGGTTCGCGTACCGGGACGGTGGTGGCGTGGCAAGCGCCCAACCCCCCCCCCGCCATCCCCCCCCTCTGCCATCCCCCCCCTCCCCCCATCGCTCCGGCTCTTCTTCTCCAGCCTCCCCGCATGGTGCTCTGTTCTCAGGGTGTGTCTGCGCTTTCTCTCTCACCCAAGGCTGACGAAGGGAGGCAGACACAGCCGCCTGTCGGCGCGGAGGTTCGCTGTAACTCCCCGCGATCGCTGCGTTCCGCTTCCGCCGCGAAGCGTATGCGCGTGTGCTTGTGTACGTCGACGTGACCACAACTTAGTGGCAAAAGGTGGTCGCTGCATGCGCGTGCATCGCGAGGCCCCCGTCCGGTGAATTCCTCGCGGTGCTGTTTTGGTTTCCGCGCACATGGGTGCATGTGGCTGCTGTGACGGGCGACAGCTGCCACCGCGGCGGTTTTGATGGCGAGGCCCGGACTGGTCGCCTCCGAGTCTGCGTGCGGTGCATGCTGGGTCACGACTCCCCTGGCTCCACTGCCGCTCGTTTCTGTTTCTTTGCGGCTCGTGCGACGTGTTCCTCCCGCCGCTGGTCAAATGGGGGGTTTCATTTCTCACCAAGTGATGTTCAGATTGACGGGCATAGGTAGCACGTGACTGGGAGCAGTCCACAGCCTATAGTGAAAGGATGTGGTGTGCTAGCTTCATAAATATTTTCCAGGTCCCTGATCCGGACAGGCCTGGCTGAAGTGAAATCCTCATTATACCCTTCCCTGCTGCCCTTATGATTGTGTCATCATTTTGCCATCTGGGTGAATTTTTATAATTATTGCAGTTGTTCAGCAGTGAAAGCCTCAACGAGTCCCAAGGCTTGTTTTGCCAACGTTCCTTTTGGCAAAATTTGGACAGCGGCGTTGGTCTAGGGTGATCCGCAATCATTATCGTGGGACGTTCAGCATCTGGGGCGAGCAAATCAGTGTGTGGGCCACTACCGCTGCCACCTCCGCAGTGAGACCCGGCCACCGGGCAACTTGAAACCTGGAATGGCTTAACACCCGCTCGTTAGCATTTGCAGTGGTGTCGTCCACATGGATTTCTCTGCCGTGGCTTTGGCCGGGACTGTGCTGACTGGCAATACATTCCTTTGTGGGCCTGCCGTGTCCCCGTCCCCCCTGCACCCTCCCCCATCAAGACCACGGCGGGCCCCCCCTCCACGACAGGCCTCCCTTAGAGGCCCCACGGCTGGCCCCCTCAGGTATAACCGCGTATGTCGTTTTGGCCCCGTAGCCTGGAGAAGCGCGGCGATGCGGGTGATGTGGAGAAGCAGGAGGGCGAGCACGACGAGAGGACGCGCGACAACCGTGACGTGGTGAGTACCCCGCCGTCCACAATGGTGGTAGCATTGCGAATGCCACAACAGCCTGTGCCGGTGGTGCCCACGCCGGTGGTGCCCTCTGACGGGCTGCCATGTCTGCACCGATTCCCTCGAGTCATGCGACAGCGCTGGCTAAATCTCACCTGACTTAATTGAGTTGGCGTGCCACGCTGACGCACTTATCCCTGAGAAGCGTGAAATGGAGTGGGGCTCAGGCCAGCGCCCACCGGAGGGGGAGAAAGGGGGGGAAGGAGCGCAGGAGCAGTCTCCAGCGGCACGGTGCCAGCCCAAGGCGTGCGCGTGCGTAGCGCTACCCTGTATGTGTGTATGTAACTGTGTTCACGTGTGTGACAGCTTGTGGCAGACTCATGGCACCTGGGTCTGTCCTGACACCTGCCAGCGAGCTTTGGACGCTTCACATCATAGCCTCAGGGTGCATCTGGACTAGCACAAACGTCATAGCGATATCATCGCCACTTAGTGGCGAGCGACGGTTGTTGTTGTGCGTGCGTGCATGTGTGCGTGCGTGCGTGCGTGTGGTCGGGCAGGAGGAGGATGGGGAGGAGAGTGACCGGGAGAATGGAGTGAAGGAGGAAGTGGAGGAGGAGGACGAGGAGGAGCTGGACTCGAGCGACAGCTCTGATGACTCCGACTCAGAGCTGGAGGAGAAAGGTGAGTCCTCCTCACCCATCTCCTCACCTGGCCTCTCACCCCATTCCTCATCCATCTCCTTACGTGGCCTCTCACCCGACCCCTCACCCAGCCCCTCACCTGGCCCCTCACCTATCTCCTCACCTATCTCCTCATCCATCTTCCCACCCAGCAAGGCGTGGTGCTGGCCACCCACCCTCTCGCACTCCTTGCCGGCCTTCACAGGCACCGCTCGCTAACACCACTTGCCTCGCTGGTCCGTCGAGGCTACACGGGAGACCTTTGTCTTTGTGCGCGTGTCCAGCCAACTACCAGGCAGACCTGGCAGACATCACGTGCGAGATCGCCATCAAGCAAAAGCTGATCGACGAGCTAGAGAACAGCCAGCGGCGGCTGCATACGCTCAAGCAGCAGTACGAGGAGAAGCTGTCGACGCTGCAGAACAAGATCCGCAACACGCAGCTGGAGCGCGACCGCGTGTTGCACAACCTCGGTGCGCACGCCGCTATCGCTGCTACCACCGCTACCACCACTAACGCCGCCGGCAATAACGCTGCCACATACACCACCACCATTAACATTAACACCATCACTAATGCCGCCAGTGCTAACACCACCGCCACTAACGCCACCATCAGTAATGCCACCAGTGCCGCGAACACCACTACTACTGCCACCACCAGCCCCAGTCTTCGCTATCACCACCCCCTGCTGCTAACGCTGCCGCCACCTCCACGCCAATACCTCTCTTGCGGAAGCTTTAAATGAGTGTGCGGCATGTCACCCCACTGTGCCGCCTGTGCTCTCCTGAGGAAAACTAAAAAATGCTTGCCGTCGGCTGGGAGAAGGAGGTGGTGAGAGTGAGAGGTGAAGGGGGAACGGGAAGGGGGCAGAGTAAGGCATTGCTGTGAGCCGGACTCTATCGGGTGCAGCAGTGCGGCAGTTTTAAATGAGGCCTGGCCGTGTGTGGAATGGTTTGCGTGTCGGCAATACAACCCCCATCTCCTCCTTGTTGCCGGCCGTAACGCTATGATGACTGCTCTCACAACCATCACAGTGGCCACGGGGCCACTGGATGGGTGGGGGGAGCCGGCAACCCCTCCACCTTCAATATTATTTTCACTAAGCCACGGTGGACTTAAGATCTGAAAAAAAATGAAGATAAGCTTGTACCAGTGGCCCCAATAGGATAGGCGTCTATGACATTTCCTGGCAAACCCCACGTGGTGTAGCTTGAGGACTGAATACCCATCCCCATAGATACTACAGAAAAAAGAAAAAAAGCCACTGTGTGTGGACAAGTGGAATATCCGAATGCTTATCACAGGCTGCCACTCTTCTGTCGGGAGCTGAATTGGTACTTCCTGGACCTCTAGAATACAGGATGAACGGTGGACTGATTCTGGCTCCAGTTGTCAGGAGAGTTGGACAGTCCTCCATCCGGGGCAGGAAACTTACAGACAACATGGAGGGGCTCTTCTTCAAATTTTAAAAAATGTTGGGGACGTGCAAGCATGGTGGTGAGGTGTAAAAACCTCTGTGTTCCAGGAGATTGTGGTCGCGCCTCCCTTTAAAGGGGAGGTGAGAAATGTTGGTGTTGGCTTTCGACCCCACTTAAGAATAACACCAGTGGAGGGATGCAGTTAAGGCCAGTAGAGGTCTTCTATAACCTCCTGTGCAATGTGTTGGCTAAGGTGGGCCCTTGTGATAAAGTCATCGTGCTAGATGATGTTAATGACTAAGTAAATCGTGATGCAGTGACCTGGGCTGGAGTGATTGTAAAGCTTGAGCCACATTAGCTCAACAACAATTGTGGGACTCTCCGACATAACGCCTTAGGTTGCCTTCAACGTGGAAGGTGAAATGTCGCAAAGGAGCGATCGACACGGCTATCTCGAAATAGCAGTTTTTGGAAGCAATCATCAATGGGTAGGAAGCTGCTGGATTTTTGTGCAGTCCATGGGCTCTTAATGGTCAACACGCTGTTCCATCATGGGTTCATTCACGCAACATCATGCATGCATGCTGGGTTCAAGTAAAAATATCTACTAGGTTATATAGTGGCTTAATAGTGGAAGCGAGCCCATGTCCTTAACACCAGGCCCCACCAGGGAGCTGATCTGCTGTCTGACCATTGGCTTGTCATCTGTCATCATGGCCATTGTCTGACTTTCATTTGAACTGCTCTGATCTTGTTATTGACAAGCTGTTCTCTCAACAGCTTATATTTGCAAAAAAAAAAAAAATTTCATTGTTGTCGATTTGTTGTTCACATGTCGTTGTTGCTGACATGTTCTGTCCACAGTGCTGTGCAACGCTGTGACCCTCGGGTGAAAAGCGCTGTAGAAGTGCAATTATTGTTATTAAACGGGTATGGCACGTCCTAGAAAAGAGACAGACTTATGTGGTATAGAAGGAATACGTGGAGCTGAATGGACTTGCTGCAGATTTTTACCAGTGGAGTCAAGGCCGACCTCTATGGAGGTGGCTCATGATGAATACTACTGGACAGTTGAAGGCAGTCACCCTCCAACAACAGCACCGGGCGGCTAAAACACAGCGAGTTGGCGCAGTAGAGAGTACAGGTGGTGCATCTGGCACTGCTAGTCATCTCAGTTGGGAAACCCATGACATCTTGGTCTGTCTCATGACCTGCCAGAGAGCCTTCAACACTTCATGGTCTGGCACAAGCACCATGGTGACGTCACTGGCACTTAGTGGTGAATGGCGGTTATTGTTGTGCGTGCCTTTGTGTGTGCCTGTGCGCCGCCACCCTTGCGCTAACCGCAGAATTGACAAACCTCATCAGCGTCACGAGGAACTCCTCGCGACGCCGGTGCAAACGCCGCGAGACTCGTGCCATGTGTCGCGTGCAGAGCACCGATAGTCGAGCCTCGATACCAACCCAGAGTCACGAGGGAATTGACAAGTCCAGGCAGTGATTCCACCGTCCGTGGGCTCTGACCTCGTCCTCTGTGTGGAGGCAGCAGTGAGGGTTGGCAGATCACCGCACAGATGGAGTGGCACTCCACTCCCGTGAGCGTCAAGGCAGTGCCGTACCCTGGCTATTCCAGGAGAAGGCAGTACAGCGAGTATACTGATCTCCACCTGTGAGGATAGAGCTCTGTCACCCTCTTACGCAGCCATTTAATCTAGTCGTCCCGGGTTTCTGCCCAGATGCTGACAACTCGTAATTGGCTGGAAGCGTCTTACTATGTAGAGGGCCGCCAAGCTTAGGTAATCGGTGGTAGCGGCAGCTCACTGTGTGGCTGTCTCTCTCCCGCTTATTTGTGGTTTCTGCTCCTGGCGCCTCTGAGTCTCTCTCTGTGAGCGAGCGAACAACACTGCACGGCGCATTACAAGTCCCTGTTCTCATTCAGTATCAATCATCGCTTAATCCTGTAGGGGGTCGCGGTGAGCTGCACCCTATCCCGGAGTCTTTAGACTGTGGGAAGAAACCGTAATACCCAGAGATAACAATGCTGAGCATTTCTTCTCGTTCGTTCGATGCAGCTATCCCAAAAGAGCAGCTCTTGATGAGCAACTCTCATACACAGAAACCTCCATCAATGTGCCAGTCGCTGTGGCGGAAGGTTATTTCTCGGTCAGGGGACAAACTCTCACCAGGGTTGGCGGACGCGCCGGCGTCCCTTGATGATAGGGCGGTCGCTTGACTGGCTCGTTGGCTCACTAACTGACTCGCTAACTGGCTCGCTGACTAGCTCACTGGCCCCGCAGGCTCGATGGAGAGTCACACAGAGGACAAGGCCAACAAGGTGCGCGTGGAGTATGAAAAGCGTTTGCAGATCATGAACAAGGAGCTGCAGAAGCTGCACGCGGCGCAGAAGGAGCACGCGCGCATGCTGAAGAACCAGTCGCAGTATGAGCGGCAGCTCAAGAAGCTGCAGCAGGAGGTCGCCGAGATGAAGAAGACCAAGGTAGGGGTGTGCCCTGTGTGTGCGCGCTCCGTGCTTTGTACAGTGTGTGCGGTGTGCATGTTGTGCATGGCGTGTGCGGCGTTTGAGGTGTGCGAGTGTGTGAGTGCATGGAGTGTGAATTTGAATGCGTGGTGTGAGAATAGTAAGTAGTGGTGTGTGTGTGTGAGTAGTGGTGTGTGAGTGAGTGCACAGTATGTGAGCGTGGAGTGTGTGAGTACCTGGTGTGAGAGTCGTGATGTGTGAGAGCGTGTTGTGTGTTAGTGTCTGGTGTGAGTGTCGCGGTGTGTGTGATTACGTAGTGCGAGTGCTTGGTATGTGGGTAGTGAGCAGTGGTGTGTGAGTAGCAAGAAGTCGTCTGTTAGTAGTGGTATGAAATACATGGCGTATGAGTGGTAAGTGCGCGGTGTGTGTGAGTATGTGGTTTGTGTGAGTACTGAGTAGTGGGAGTGTGAGTAGTGAGTACACGGTATGTATAAGTGCGTGGTTTGTGAGTAGTGAGTAGTGGAGTGTGTGATTTCGTAATGTGTGAGTGCGTGGTGTGAGTAGTGAGTGTGTGATGTGTGTGCGTCCGTGATTTGTGTGTAGTGGTGGGGAGCGGTGGCTCAGTAGTTAGCGCGCTAGGTTACAAACCTGGCCATCCGAATTCAAATCCCACTCACGACCAACACCAGTGACGATTTTATGTACCGTCCTGGGCCTCCCCTAAGTCGACTCAACCTCAAATGAGTACCTGGTGCAATGAGTAAGTATTGCCACTCGGGAGACAAAGGTGGTCGTACGTGGTGCTGGTCACCCACCTCGTGTGCCGTGTCGACCTTCATATGTGCTCTCTAACAGCACTTGACCCTAGAGTGTGTAAATGCTATATGGGGGATCTTTGGCTTTGATATTTGTGTGAGTAGTGAGTTCATGGAGTGTGTGAGTGTGTGGTGTATCAGTGCATGGTGTGAGTAGTGAATAGTGGTGTGTGAGTCGTGAGTGCATGGAGTATGTGAGTACATGGTGTGTGAATAGTGAGTAGTGGTGTGTGAGAAGTGAGTGTGTAGTGTGTGAGTGCGGTGTGTGTGAGTAGTGAGTGCATGCAGTGCGTGAATGTGTGGTGTGGAAGTAATGAGTAGTGATGTGTGAGTAGCAAGTGCGTGATGTGGAAGTAGTGAGTTTGTGGTGTGTTTGAGTGCGGTGTGCCAGTCCGCGGTGGTGGTGGTGGGACCTGCCAGTGGGACTGTAGTGGCGGGGTTGGTGTGTGCGGGTGACCCCTGCGGCACCGTTCCACAGGTGCGGCTCATGAAGCAGATGCGGGAGGAGCAGGAGAAAACGCGGGCAGTGGAGTTAAGGCGCAACCGTGAAATCGCGCAGCTCAAG
>JAZEWT010000008.1:13655940-13666365 GCA_036362905.1 Mordacia mordax | reverse complement strand
CATCCATCCCCACCCTTAGCCTTACCCAAGTCCCTCACCGTGTCCCTACCTGTGGCCCCTGACATAGCCTCCATACCCTCCCTCGTGCCTCACATGTCCACCCGTGCGCCACAGGAAGAAGCATTTGCGCAAGGGTGTGAGTAGCTACACGTCGCGCACGGCACGGCTCAAATGGCAGGAGCTGGAGCACCGCGTCTCCAATATCGTCATGCGCAGGATGACCATCACCAACATGGAGATCGACATGAACCGGCTACTGAAGGTGCCCGCCCGGCACAGCGCGGCACAGCCGGCATACCCAACACAGCCTGGAATGCCCAGCCCAGGCTGGCACACCTGGCACCTCAGGACATCCTGGCACACCTGGCACACCCAGCCCAGCCTGGCACACCTGGCACACCCAGCCCAGCCTGGCACACCTGGCACCCAAAGACATCTTGGCACACCTGGCACACCAGGACAGCCTGACACACCTGGCACGCCCAGCCCAGTCTGACACACCTGGCATACCCAGGACAGCCTGGCACATTTGGTATGATCTGACACACCCGGCACCGCCGGACACACCCAGCGCAGCCTGGCACCCCTGGCACAGACTTGTACACCTGGCACTGCCGGAACACCCGGCACAGCCAGCACAGCCGGCACATCTAGCACAGCCTGGGATACCTGGCACAGCCCGGAACATCCAGCACAGCCTGGCACACCCAATGCATCCGGCATGGCCTGGCACACCTGGCACGCTTGGCGCATCCGGCACAGCCTGGCACACTCGGCATGCCCACCACACCCGATGCTGCCTCCAATGTGGGCGTCGAGATGTTGCGAGTGATAGAGAAGGAACGCGTAACACGGCGTTGCCGATAGAGCAATCCTTATGATATTGTGATAGTCAGTTTGTCCGTAGGATCCACACGGGCCGTCTAGCCCACCAGTGCCTCACCCCCCTCCCCACCCACCCCCGCACCCCTCCGCTCCCCCCGGGCAGCAACGAGAGGAGCTGACGCGGCAGTGGGACCGGCTCAGCCGGCGCCGCGAGCGCTTGCTGGAGGCGCGGCGGCCCGAGGACGTGCAGATGCTGGTGACGCTGACCGAGGACCTGGAGAACCTGACGGCCAACCTCGACTACATCAACGAGAACATCTCCGACTGCCAGGCCAACATCATGCAGATGGAGGAGGCCAAGGTTTGACAACCGCATGCACACACAGAGGTGTGGGGAGACGTGGAGGAAGGTGTGAGAGATCACTCTACGGTTGATGTTGTGTGGTTGGCGCCGTGCGGTTGGAACTGTGCAGGAGGATGAGGGCGAGGGTGCCAACACGGGCACAATTATCAGCTCGTGCTCACTCACAGAGGCACGCTATCTCCTTGGGCACTTCCTCACCATGACCATCAACAAGGTGGGTGCCTCCCCTCCCTCCTCCCCCCCCGCTTCACAGCTCTCCTGCCTCTCATCTCAAAATGCTCTATAAGTGCAATTATTATTGTTATCTCGCTCCCCTCCACCCACTCATCCACACACCTACCCACCGATACCCACTCACTCGTTCCATCACTCACCTACACACTTGTCGACTCACTTACACAGTCATTCACCCATCTAACCAACCCCTTCGCTTTCCACCCACCCACCCACCCATCCACTCGCTCGCTTTCTCACTCACTAACCCACATACTCACCCACCCGCCTATCCACTCATCTTCACGCTCACTTGCTCGCTCGCTCACGCTCACTCACTCACTCACACGCTCACTCACTCGCTCACACACTCACCCAGCCATATCATCACTCACTTGCTCAGTCACCCATGCGTTCATTCTCACTTACTCACCCACCTGCTCACTCACCTACCCACCCACTCACTTGCTCACCACCCACCCACTCACTCATCAACCCATCCATTTGCTCGCCTACCCACTCGCTTGCCCACCCACCCACCTACCTCGGTGGATGCGACCCTGGAAGTATGGCCCGTCCGCCATGCGAGCCCCATCTGCTCGCCGATGCTAATTTGCGGCACACGCGTGCCCGCACCAGGGCCTGCTGGCAGCGCAGAATGAGTCGCAGGTAAAGATACTGGAGGGGAAGCTGAAGCAGACGGAGATCAACAGCTTCACACAGAACCAACTCATCTTCCACATGCTAAAGGAGAAGGCGGAGGTGAACCCCGAACTCGAGGCGCTGCTGGGGAATGCGCTGCAAGGTGCACGCGCGCACACACGCATACACACGCATACACACGCATACACACGCATACACATAAGCACGTGCGCACACGCGCACACACACACACGCACACACGTGCACATACACACGCATACGTGCACACACGCACACATACGCACGCATTCGCTGTTAGGTGCCGACACTCGCGTGTGTCCACTTACGTACTCACATGCGCACACACATGCAAACGCACAAATGCTAACGATGTGAGGGTGGTGGGTGTGGTAAGGGTGGCGGCGGTGGTGGGGGTAGCATCGGTGGTGAGGGTGGCGAGTGTAGCAGGGTGCATCTCTGGGAAGTGAGCTGGCGCAAGATGTGGGTGCCGGCACCGTGTGTGACCTCATCCAGCTGTGGTCAAGTGGCGGGAGCTGGTGCTGGTTGCCAACCTACACCCCTCGCTCCCTCCCCTCCACCAGCCGATCACCCACCACCGGGGCCAATCGGATTGCGCAGACAGAGCTCAATCTGTGCGCAGCAGCCATCGCAACCGATTCTCGATCGAATTTACGGCTAGTGCCGATCGGTGCGGACGCCCCATGCCTCACTCTTGAAGCACAGAGTAGAGCACGACTAGCAGACACCTCAAGTGCAAACCGCTGAGGCAGTGCATTGCGAGACAACATCTCCATCAAATAGAATGAAGACATTTGCCCGCTTGCAGCGTGCAGTGCCGTGCTATCCGATTGGTGCGTGGGCTTCAATCCTGTGTGCAGTGCAATGCTATTCGATTGGTGCGTGGGCTTGCATCTGATGTGCATTGTTGTGTGATCGAATTAGTGTGTGCGCTTGCATCTGGTTTGTGGTATATGATCCGATTGGTGCGTGGGCTTATGTATGTCGCAGTGCCTCGCGATTTGATTGGCGCGTGTGCCTGTCCCCGTGTGTTCCTGTCACACAGAGCTGCGTAACTTAGAGTTGGGTAAGTAAGGTGGCTGCGGCGCTCTGTGTAACGGACGGCATGGCTGCATGTGGCACCTCTGCTTTACGCGTTGCCTCTGCCCCCCGCGCGGGGGGGGGGCGGTGGGGGCCCTGTCTCTCCGTCCTCCCCAGTGCCAACGCGTGCTTGCAGGGTAGCGTGAGGCCCCAGGGCTATGTCATCGAGTTCGGTTCCCGCTGCCGATTTGGATGATGGCAGTGAGCAGCCCATATTAGCAGAGCCTGGGTTAGGCTGCTAGTCGGTCAGCGCGTCACTCAGGCCCTCTCTCCACGCACGAGTTGATCACCAGTGGCGGTGGTCGCTACACTGCACGTGGCCACTTGTAACCCAGCGCTGTAGGTTGACGGTTGGTGGCTCACACGTGGATGTTGGAAAACTCCCTTCCCGTGGGTGTCGATTAGGAGCCGTAGCCTGCCACGCCAGGAGACAGCCCTGCAGCCACAGTGTGGATTCCACCTGTACCATCTGTATGGGATAGGGTGTTGCTCTCTCCCCACCCCCAAATGTGTAGATTTTCTCAGGGTGCTCTGGATTCCTAACCATATCTAAACACTCGCTAATTGGCCGATAATATCGTAATACATAGAGGACCACAGACTTTGAGGAAAGGAAATATGGCACCAGCTGATCAGCAGGCTGCCCTCCCCACTCATCAGTGATTCCTCCACGCACCTCTGAGCCGTCATGTTTCTGCAAGAATGATAAGCGGCGGTGCCGGTGCAGCGTTAAGCGTTATTTTCACTGTTGAGATGCCACCAGAAGCGCGTGGGGAGAGCCTGAGAGTGGAGCTGCTTGACATGCAGCTCGACTGCGAGGGCCACGCCCTACTCCCGGAATTATCTTCCGCGTGATATCACCAGAGGGTCACCGGCGGGGGAGTCGTAGTCGCCTGGGAGGACCCGAGACCTCGCCCTTCCATGATCGCATAACTATAACCCCGCTAAGCACCGCACACGCGGGGGAACCCCGACTGTAACTGTCCCACCCCCAACCCCGCCCCTCGCGAGTGCGTGAAATGCCCTGCGGCTGATGCAAGTGTCGCGGCGTTGCCAACTCGTTAAGAGTGGAGGAGTCACTAGGCGGACCTCGGAACGTCGCCAGACGTCGAACCTGCAACGTATTGATGTAGCTTCTCACGGCTCATTAGAGAATTGTTCCCGAGAGCTGGTCTCAGGATAGCCGTGTCTTCCTGCTGTCCGTTTCACAACGCTTAGCTACCAATGTGATGTCTCGAGTGTGGAAAGCAAAACGTCGATAATGGAAAAGGAGGAAGGTCTGACGCAGTAGTCTTGAAAGATCAGCTCTTTGAAGTAATTCTCAGAACCGTGAAAGTGAAAGTGACAACATGATTTAGCATGTACCTCTTGTGGTAATATAAATGCGACCTTGGGATCAATCCTTGAGTCTGTGCTCTCGTCCTTGGCCCGGAATGTCAACTGGCTTCATCACCGGATGCTGCAGAAACCGTTTTATCACTCGGGATACCGAAAAGAGCGCCGGGTTTCACGTCAGAATCTCCTAATTTGCAACTCTTCGCTGCGACCTCGTAAATGCTCTGCCTACGACGCGCCGAACGCAGGGTCCGTGCTTGTATTGGGGTGGGATCTGCTTGAAAGCCCCCCTCTCGCTGCGTTGGCCAAACACACGTAATCTTGCCTGACGTACTCACCTGCATGACGCACCCCCACACGGGCCACCCTGGGGGTGCGGCGGCCGATGCTTTCGCGCCGGCGGCACCACCATGTTTGTAACCTGACTGAAGGCACGAAATAATATTCAGGCGCACGAACACACGCATACGGATCCCCATTCGTTCGTGCATGGGACCGCCCCATGAGGCACCTCCTCTCTGTCCCGGCTGTCCTGCCCCACAGTAACATCCTCAGCTTAACTGCCCGGTGGCCCTCCTCCACCACCCTGGATCTCTGTGCCAGGCTGTACGGTCCAAGTGAATGTCTCTCTCTTGACGATTCGCCATCGCGCTGTCGGCACGTCGTAATCTCTCCACGACCAAGCCACTCCCGAGGAAATACTGCCGCCTCTGGTCACGTATGGGTCGCGTGGTAGGGTTAGAGATTGACAAGCTCGCACAGTACCCCGCACGCGGAGGTCCCTCACTGCTGCAGCTATAGCACGTGGTTATTATTATTGTTATTATAGCGGCGTTTACGATACAGCCAGCCTCCCCAGAGCCGTCTGTAAATCTCCCCCACTCGGCAATCGCTGCTGTTGCTCGCCGCGCACGATGGCCATCCCCGGCGCCGCAACGGAGCGCAGATGGCTCTGCAGAGCGCCATTTATAACTTAATGGGCTCGGTGTAGAGCTCGGCTAGGCGTGGGGGGTGGCGGGAGGGGTGAGCAAGCTCGAAATAAGCAGGCTGTGCAACTGCACCCGGCGCCGAGGGGCACAAGTGGCGGGATTCGAATTATGGGGAAATTGAACAGGGCCCCCGTTTCATTGCAAGTGTCAGCATCAGCACGACGCGAATCGGCCTTCTAGCCACAGCAGAGCGAAGATGACGGCAGAAGCGGGGCGACATGCAGCGCAGCCACGGGGCCAGCGGTAGTGCTTTCTCGAGGGAGAGGTGGAACTGCGATACGCTTAACGCGTCACACCCCCCCCCCTTCCAACTGTTGTGTTGGCTACAGACGCCGAGGACAGCAGTGACGAGGAGTTGGTGCCATCCTCGGCGGGCACGGCGGCGTGAGCACCGCACGACACCGCATCATCTAGCACCGCTAGCACCACGCTGCTAGCGTTATGCTGCTAGTGTTATGCTGCTGGTGTTGTGCTGCTGGCGTCGCGTTCACCATTGTCTCCGTTCTGCCTCTGGCTGGGCTGTCACGATGGCGCCGCGCTGGCGATGCAGACTGCTAGGAACCGTCGAGACATCCAGAGCTGGCGTGTTGGGCGAGGGGAAACCACGTGACAAGGTGAGGTGGCACCGGCCCCCACCGCCTCTCCGTCATCCTATTAGTTACAGTGGCAGTTCCTCAGTTACTAGACACATCGGGCTGTTGGAGACTTTCCTGCCTCAATTTATAAGAATTTGCTCTCCAAGAGCAATTCTCATGGAACCAACGGGCCTGTGCACATATGAAGCACGTAACGGTCCCATCCACGATCATACATTACTGCGACGGTGGTGACCTGTGACCTCCACGCTCTTCGAGCGTGGGAGCTGTGCCGTCCCCATCCTCTAAATGCGAGATGCGTGGCGCAGGCTCGGCGGCGTGCCGCCACGCAGAAGGACATGCTGTATGCGGGCAGCGAGTGCCCCACGCCAGACGCTGCGGTGGCGGCGCTGCCGAGCGGGATCGGTGGGACGGCGGCACGGCCTTCCTGCGGCGGCGGCGGTGGCGGCAGCTTGGCACTGCTCTTGTTGCCGGTGGCGGAGCAGCAAGAGAACGGGGGCGAGGAGGAGGCGCGTGGATCGCGTGCCACCAGCCCCTCCGGCGCCAACGTCGGCGCCGCGTGGGAGTCCCCGTGTCCGTCACTGCTGCAGGGGAACGGCCAGTGAGTACGGGCCCAGCCGCACAACCTCACCCACCACCACTCCACACCACCTCGCACCCCCCGCACCACCCGCACTACCCAGGGTGTTCAGCTGAGTCACACCGTGGTACCGAGCAGGACTCGCTGGAGACTCCCCTCACCGCACCACTTCGCCGTCCTCCGACTGCTGCCCCATGCCCTACGACCTCTCTCTCCATCATCGCGGAACCTCGTGGGGCTTCACGCGCATGGTGCGCGAGAGGGAATCACCGCCGCCAAGGCGTCGAGCAGCCGCTTGAGACTGCGTGTCTAATGGGCGTGTAGGTGGTCGACAGCCGTTGTTGCGTGCGGTGCCATCCGTGCTTTCGTACCTTGTTCATCTCGGACCATGGACTGTGCCGGCGCCACCACCGCACTGGCACCCGTGTCCTACGTGCCTACGCAGGGTTGTGGAGCACACATCGCCGTGTCCCCATATCCCTGCGTGTTGTAGCGGAGCCCGCGTCCCCATGTCTCCGCGTGTCGTAGCGGAGCCCACGTCCCCGTGCCACGTGACGTAGCAGAGCCCACGTCCCCATGTCTCCACGTCCCCGCGTCTCCGCGTGTCATAGAGGAACCCACGTCCCCACTCCCGCCTGTCGTTGTCGTCATAACCGTGGCCGCGCGTTTTCTGTCAAGTGGAGCGGTGCCCGTGCTGGCGCCGCACGTTTCCAAGCGTGGAACACGAGTGATATTTTCGTGCCGTGGGTCAAGTCGTCCATTTCTCATCATGCCGTGTTGGTGGTGGTGTGAGTGTTGAGCAGGTGTGTGGCAAGTTTGGGGAGCAGTAGTTAGTGGTTTGCACAGTGGGTTACATACCCGGCTATGACCCGAGTTTGATTCCCAATGACACATTTCTGAACGGGTCCTTGGTCTCCCATAGTTTGACTCAACCTCAAATGTGTACTCGGAGCGGTGTGTAAACATCACCTCTGGAGAGACAGGCGGCTGGGCGTGATACTGACCATTCACCTCCTTGTATGGTGTGCCAACCATCATAGGTGCTAGCCAACAGCACTTAACCCTACGGTTCTGTTAATGCTATTTAGGGGATCTTTGTAATTATGGTCAGTGTGCTTGTGTAGTGATAGTGGGTGAGTAAGTGGGTGATTGGGGGTGGGTGATTGAGCCAGCGGGTGGATAATGAAATGGCTGAGTGAGTGAGCGAGCGAGTGAGCGGATGAGTGTGAGTGGGTGGGTGAGCAAGTGAATGAGCCACTAGCCCACTCCTCTGAGCGGGCCTCGAGCCGGGCACTAGCCGGCAGAGACGCGGAGGAGCAGAAGGAGCGGTGGCGGTGGAGGCCGCCCTCCCACAGCTGCATCTCTCCACTCGGGGGGGTGTCGGCGCCGGCCCTGGGGACCGGGCAGACAGAGGGCGGCAGCGCGAGACCAGGTGCTCCTGAGTGGCTCCGCGCGCGCACGCGCTGCTGTGTGCCCGCTCTGGACGGCACGCCGTACCGCCATGTGCGGCACGCAGCATGTGCGGTTATTAGCGCCACTGCACGCTTGGGCTGCATTACAATCTCAGGCAATTACAGCCACACGTTCTCCAATTGCCAGCCCATTCGCCCAATCTGATGATGGCCTACTAAGATAATACACTTTGATCCTTCGACAAAATGCGGCCATGCTCCGCGATGTCACCAGAGAACCACGCTCGTCCCAGAGTGCGACGTTCACGCTGTCGCACTCATGATGGTTACGTCGAGCCGGCGCCTGGGCTGCAGCCCGTGGGCCACCCCCCCCAGTGCAGTTGCTCTGCCTGCACACCCAATAGCTATGCCACTGCTTGCGTGAGACACGGGTTTGCATCGGACACTGTCGCTGTTTTTGCCGTTGCTGTTTGGGTGGACGTGGCAGGGGGAGGGGTGGGCAGCTACAGCGGCGTTGGGGTCTCGTCGAGCAGGGTTTTGCTGGGAACACGGGGAGCACCGGTGCTTGTATGTACGAGCAGCACGTCTTCAGCCGCTTGCTCCGCTAGCTGCGATTGCTCCGCTAGGCCTGACTTGGGCTGTGGGCGACGCGATAGGCTTGCAGTGGCGCAGCACTCGTTCTGATGACGTATCTCGCCGGTACCGCACGCAGCAGCCGAACGCCATCGAGCGGCTCGGAGCGAAGGAGCACAGAGCCATCACCGTTGCTTGCTCGACGCAAGACGCTCGACAAGAATGCCGACAGGGCCAAGCGCGACCAGAAGCAGTGAGTGGCGGCCGCCGTGACGTGACGGCCGCATCAGGTCTCGGTGGCCCAGTTTTTCAGTGAGCTGATGGCCCAATGACTTAGCGTCTCAGTGTTCCCGTGTCACTCAATTGCTAAACCGTATCAGCGTTGAGGAGGCGGCTGCCCTTGGAGGGAGCGAGGGGGTAGCGTGTGTGGATGTGCGGATTCCGGCTCGGGTAGCACTTCCTCGCGACGCGCCCTACACTCACGGAGCTCCTGTCGTATATGGGGGACTGCGCAGCGGGGGGTTTGTTCCATGACCTCTGACTAGCGAGCCTTCGACATGGCCTGCCACAAGTGCCATGGTGACAATGCGATCACTTAGTGGCAAACACCAGTGTTGTGTTTGAGCATTGGCGCACACCATGAATAGCATTGGAGGTGCATGCGTGCATGGGGAAGCATAGCAGAGCGGTTAGCATTCTGCGCAACGAACCCGGTGACCTGACTTTAATTCCCTCTCACGGCCAACATCAGGAATGATTTTTTGAAGCTGTATTGGGCTCTCATTAGGTCGACTGAGCCCCAAATTATTATCTGCTGTGGGTATAACAATATTGTCAAGGAGAAAAAAACAACCAGGCCTGATGCTGGCCACCCACCCCCTTGTCTGTCGTGACAGTCTTTATCGGCGCTACTCGCGAACAACACTTGACCTTACAGTCTTTTGACGTTACACGGGGGATGTTTGTCGGGGTGGGGGGTGGCGCAGATCCGACTCGGGGACGTCGGAGGCGAGCATCACCCCGCCGCCGTCACCACCGCCGCCACGCGCACGCACCGACAAGAACGTCTTCTCTCGGCTCACAAGCACCCAGGGGCCCTCCATGCCCGCTCACGACAAGTGAGTGGATGCCACGCACACGCACACGCGCACGCACACTTGCGCGCACTCTCACACGTGCACTGACGCGCATGCGCACAGAAAAAGCAAGGATCCCCCGTGTAGCCTTAACAGACTGTAGGGTCAAGAACAGTAAGCAAACACCTGTGAAGGTCGACACGTCTTAGAAGTAGGTGGGTGACCAGAACCAGGTCCGACCACCTTTGTCGCCCTAGTGGCAATGTTTTCACATCGCACGCTTGCACGCACATGTAACCACGGACGCATACACGCACGCGCAAAAACACCTGTACATTCACGCACACACAAACACATACACAAAGAAAAAGATCCCTCATATAGCCTGAACGATCTGTTGTGGTGATGTTTACACAAAGCAATAGCTATTCATTTGAGGCTGAGTCGACCCTCGCACAATGACAAATCCTGACGCGCACACACACCGTGCCAGTCTATCGTGTGGAAAAGTCAAAATGACGGTGCCTTAGGGACTGACAGTCCAGTTGGTGACCTGGTGACCTGGTGACTTGGTGTCCCAGTGACTCAGTGACCCCGTGTCCCGGTGACCCGATGACATGGTGACCTGGTGACTCAGTGTCAATCTCTGTGCCACTAAATCACGTGAGCCTCAGTAAATCACATGTACTCGGAGGACTCGG